>FR989969.1:10301554-10626554 GCA_905404175.1 Anthocharis cardamines
AAAATTCGAACACATGAAACTAGATTGCGTGTTTAGTACCTACAACCAGTTGTAATGGTCACTTAGAAACTTTATACTTCAGTGCATAATAATGTAGACTTAATGAATACAGTACAAAAAGCAATAATCCGGCACTTGGTTCAGAACGGAGGTCATTACTCAAGGTCCGAGGCGTGATTATCAAACGTTATTCAGTGCGGATTGGCCTTAATCACTTATCGATTGCTTGAGAACACTTTATAGCAACATAATCGGCTGTACGTACCTGTAACCTGTTTATGCTATTGTATAGCGCCCAGACTCGTGATTCAATTTTTAATACGCATTTTTTTAATCTATCACCGATTGGGAATATTACGTCTACCGGCATGAAATTCAGTAGTTACCTTTTTTAAATACAAAGGAATGTTCCACCCTATTCCACTGGTGGGTAAGAGTAGCGTGGTTGATATTGGGATCAGTAGAAGTAGTAGTAGACTCTTACGATATGCGATACATTTATGTTAGTAATAAAACTAGAGGAGAGAGTGTACGTATTGTATTTATATGAGGTTAAAATTAAAAGAAAGCCTTTAAAATTATTATTTAATTGTAAGTGTTTTAAAACAATTATAAAAACAATAAGATGTAATTGAATTCCTGATAATCTTATAACGAACACATAAATCTAAATAAATCCTGTTTATATTTCAAATTGCAATACAAAACAGTTTTTGTAAATTGATTGAACGTCTCTATTTAATCAGAGCTCGCAAAAACCTCTCTAAACTCGAGGCATAAATCATAAAAGGATTAGAGCGGAGACTACAAATTTGCCGTTATTAAAAAAACTCATTTGCAAATTTCTTAAGAAAGAAGATATTAAAGAGATAAACTTAATTATCCTCCTTCTCCTCGCACAACAACCCTCTCTTAAAAACGTAAAAATGTAAATGTATTTACTGAATTTTAATTAGTAATTGAGGGGATAAGAATACGCTATTGCTTACAGTTGGCATACATTACATAAGAAGTGTAATCGAGCACTACTAATATACTGTCAAATAATATCTAAAGCGAGTTATATGAATCACAAAGTTGGGAGTTGTACACATAACAGTAATATGACCCCCAAAGCGTACCTAGCAAACAACTGCAATGCTCTTTAGCACGAGAAGGAAATCATTCTTAACTCTACCAGCCGGCCTAGCATGACAACCGCGACATAATTTTGTCGACCGTTTTCTCGTGTTTGAATCGATTATCTCTTTATTTCTTCCGGTTCTAACATGACAATAACGCTTAAAACTCGACTTTTAATATTAAAATATAGATATATTTGTCAATCGAGAAATCTTTTCTATCAAAATTGTCGGTGTCGAGACATAATATATCGAGATATCTTACATCTTAGTTTGTCTTCTCTCGTCCGCGACATATCTCGTTGCGGTCATGCTACGACGGCAGATTAATAATTCCATATTATTGGTTTTATGAACAATCTGATTGATTGATCTTATGATATATTGGTTATCCAAAAGCTATCTTCGTAGATCGTACTCTCGTAATATTACCACTTAATGATGAGGCGTTCATTACCGAACCCGCTAATTACCTAAAACATGTTCACGACATCAATTACGAATTGTAAATGAAATCGTCCGGATATTCCAATTGTTATAAGACGGTCGCACGAAACCGGACAAGTCTTCGAACACGGAAACTTTGCAAATTAAGCAAATGTAATTACCGCCCCACCGCGCCGCCCGCCCTCCCCGCCGCCCGCCTAAAGACATAATTAAAGAGAATCTTGTTGTAATTTTGACTTTTAATTTTTTTCCGCGTCACCTCGCCCTCATTAATTAATTTTGTGAAAAATTTAATCTTTGCTATTCTGTTTTCGGACGACATTTTTTATATCCAACTTAATGAAGCAGAGATTTTTTGATAGGCGAGCTCTTTTTCATTTTTTTGCTCTCGTGATTAATACATTCTGAGATCTAATAATTAAATTCTAGTGACTTTTTTGCTAAGATTTTAAATGAGATTACTTGTCAGAAATAATCTTATAATCATTCCATGGTGTTTTTATTCAATTTAAACAAACTCGTATGTACCGCAGTGTGTGATCTAATAGTTATTCAATCAAGTATTTTGGCAATCCATAATGATATAATAATAAATAATATATAAATTAATGTATTCAATAAGGGTGATGAAATGTCTGTGTATTCATATTATTTATACAATTCTTACTCGATTATATTGTTATAATAAAAATTGAAATAAAATTATTTCATCTCAAGAAATTAGACTTCTGCAACACATGAAACTTTTTATTTGAAAAAATAACGCATATTAACGGTTTCAATATTCTTACGTTTAACAAGTAACCCTATACGACTAATCACACCTTAACACATTCATATGTATATGTGTACAAAAATATTTCACTTAGAACTAACTCACCAATGAACATATCTAAAAGAATTCCGATTCTCAATTTAAAAAACAAATTACTCTTTATCAAAACTAGATCACAATAAAAAAGATAAAATGACCGCGTCGAGCAAGGCGTGGTACACACGCAATTTAAATTTACAAAACGGTGACAAAATATGGTGTTATCTGAAGTGATATCTATTAGATCGGTCGCGGCGAGGGCCGGCGTCCCCTCATCCCTTATCGTGTAAGCCGCTCATCAACTCGGTATTAACTTAAATTGTAAGCCGGGCTCGTGTAATGTGCTGACGGAGATGTAGATAATTTGAATTATAAAAAATAATAGCGGCTACACATTGACGATGATGATAGAAGGAGAACTTGCCATTGCAAAATTTAAAGTAAGAATGAGAAAAGATGTTTATTTACAACAAAAAAAGTAACTTAACAACAAACTTAAGAATGATTATTATTTAACAGTAAAATGGCCGAAGTCTCAGTATTGAGTGACAAGCTTAATAATAATAGTATCCTGTGTGTATTTTCCGTCAAAACAAGGGGAGAAGATGAAAATTATTCTTACAGTTCCAGATCATTTAAATAAAATATCTTTAACCGGACTCAAACTCGATTTGTTTGTTTGCTTTTACGCACAACGTTTCGAATGCTTTCCAGGAAACGATATCACGGGCAGACTGACAGATGAGTGAAGACAGCTTCCTGATTTAAATTTTTTAGCCATGCAACTTTGTGACAATTCATAGTCCATGTTAATCTATTCCTACGGAGTTGATATATGCTGTAATTTTATATATAATGGCAATATTGGCTAACAGTATCGTAAATTGCGCTGTATACCGGTAGTATAAGTTATTTTATTAAACTCTGTGATACTCGCGTTAATAATAATAATTAATAATAATAATAATTTATTTTATTCAGGCAAGAAACCCATACAAATCTAGCATACAAAGTACAAAATTTGCATACAAAAAACACATTTAAAGTACAAAATACAAAATATTCATGTTAAAACTAAAACAAATGTCAATGTAAAAAATGTAAAAAAAGGGTATTAATTCAATATATAAAATAAAATGCAATAGTAGACATTAATTAAAATAAAAATTTGGTTTACAATTATCTAATATGTTGAGTGTGAGATTCGCGCCAGAATTTCTGTACTAAGTACCTAATAGACAATATTAATTTGAGGTTTATAAACTTCTATTTTTTCGAGGTTCTTCTTATTACTATTACTATTTTTCCGGGTATAACTTATGAAACGCCACGTTCTTGAATCTCTTGGAACTTTTATTTTATTAAAATCTTATATATTAATTATTTCTTTCGAGTAATTCTTAAGTAGGAAATTAGTCTCCTTAGAAATCTGCTATTAATGTTATCAAGTGAAATTTCATCGACTAAGCCGCATAATTATAAATTATTACTAGCATAACAATGCTATTTTTACACTGTATTCCGTAGTAGAAAGTACAAAAGCAGTGAATACGATTAAAAATTGTAAATACATTCTCAAAAGAACATTAGAGTCGTAATGCGGTGGCTACACAGCGCTGTCGATCGCAATCGCTGGCTTAACTGTCATTTAAATTTAAATTAAGGTATTACTCGTTTGAACGGTGCTCGATTTAAATGCACATTCGTTTGTCTTATCGTCGCGTGGGGCGCGTGTGGCCTTAGCTTAACGATCTGATGAGTTCGCTGTTTTTGAAAACAGTTAATTTTACAACTGATCCCTGCAATGATAACGTTATACCATACATTAAAAGTTTGTAATGTAGTCGCATATATATGTATATCAAAAGATATGCATTTAAAACTTCTTGCCAAGAGATTACGAGAACTTTAAAAAAAATTGCAATAAAAAACCTAAGTCTAAATAAACAAATCTTGTATTTAATAGCTTATTACAACAATTGTATGGGGTTTTTGCGTGGTTAAATAAAATTATTATTATTTTTATAAGATATTTCGGTTGTTTACCTACTACCTGTTACATTTACTCATATGTATGTAATACAACAGTCATATCTTTACTGTTTTAAACTTTTAGAGTTCTAATAATAAGTTGTTAGTAATGTGAGCGTATTCACACCTAGGTTATTGAAAGCCTGAAATTAAATGCATGACAGGTATTTCAACAAGCACACACAAACATAAATTCCGTGCCATCTCAAGCCAATATCTACAGTTGAACAATGAGCCCACTATCAATAACAAAAGGGGAATCCCCTCGGGCGATCGAAACAAATTGAAAATAACCCGTGTAACCGCATCGCGATGCGATCGGAAACACGCACTCACTGTTTTATTATTTATCAAGCGTAATCCGCCAACGTTATAAATCTGCGCGGACAGCCAGCCAACATGGCGGCACTTTTTTCGCGCCAAAAAGAATCGGCCGCGGAAAGCGGCAATGAGCGGCAGATTAGGCCCGGATAAGTCCAGGTTATTAATGGACACGAGATACACACGACAGAATGGATAATAAATGGATGCGCAATGTTTTTTTCGGCGAATTTGTTTATGTTTAGTCTGTATCGATGTGTCAAATGGTTATTTATGACGGAGCGGGTTGGGGTTGCCATTTTTAAAATTGGCTGCCGCAGTGGCTGTTATTTGATTATACACTAACAATAGACTAAATAGCCCTTAAAATCTTCAACAAGACAATCTCAATAAGTTTGACCAAACGGTAATGTCTATTAATACCTATACCTATTCCCACACTTCTTCTGATAGTATTTACCTCTTTATACTTCGTTATATTTCGATAAACCTATACATGTTCTACCTGCCAGAATATGACATATTCTACCTGCCATTCAGGGCTGGCAGCCCATGCTTGAATAAAACTGATACATATGATTAATTGTAAACAGTAAAATAATAAAACAGTCGTTATTGTGTTATAGCCTAAATACGACTAATAAAATATCATCGTAAGAAAACAGCACGGTCAGCGGAATATCACGTGTTATTATATTCTATGTAGTGAGCTGTGAGGGACGGAGGAATGGCTCGTAAACTGAGAGCTGACTTAAGTATCTCACAATGTTCTGATAGGGCAGGCTATATTCGGAAGCTATTGTAGCTTTGCGATGTGCACACATGATATTTTAAGAAAAAATATGAATTCTGGTGAAAAAATTTGAATAGATTATTTTTGATACTGACCGATTTTTGATAGACGAGCGAGAGTCACCTCAGCCGCGGAACATCAGTCAATGATCGACTGTTGATTGATAAATCCATGACTGAAATGACAACGACTGTGATTCGTTGTCCGTTCGGAATTTCAATAATACTTGCATTGGTTTAATACCTGAAGAGACAGGTAAAGCAAAAACATGTTTATAGAACATAATAAACAGAAACGACCTCATGACTGGATTCGAAACCGCAGCCCATCAGAGTTTAAGGAAAGAGTGTACACAGTAATGAAAACGATGAAAAATAATGAGCATTCTCGACGGCTCCAATGTCCATCCTTTCATTTAAATTCCAACTTATTAAATTATTAAACATGTAAGTCTTTATGTATTTTACAGAAAAATGAATAAACAAATCGATATAATATTTTTCAAATAGCATTGAGCCATTAAGTGAGCCTCATTGTCGTCTGTCGATATCTCAAATAAAAAAATATTCTTAATTGAAAGCGAGAACTCCGGTATTACCATTATATTATAGGTCTTAAATAGCAATATTCTTTGAACTATTCTTGTTGGTGAAACCTAAACCAATGTAACATTACACAGAATTACATAGAGCTCTCGCAAATGGTTCCGTAATACTGTCCAAGTGACATTACCGTAAGTGTGTAAGTTGCTGGTGCTATAGACCGGATATTGCCCAACTTGGCGCAACTTCTTATGTATCCGAGCTATTTTTATAATATCTGAGGGTGAAACTTACGCGAACAGTATCCTGATAATGATCAAGTATGACTAAAGAATAGTCGATTGTTTTTCAAACAACTACGCCAAATAATTGCAAATGTAATTTAAAATCAACAATATTTTATAGAACGATGTTTCACAAATACATGTTAGACCAGCTACGTAAAAGGACTTACATCATATTTTAATTAATAAATCAAAAACATTACAAAAGAAATAATAGCATTAATATAAAATACTAACGTACCTATACTTAACTGTTTTTCATAACAGATCGCGTAATTTTATGACGTGTTTCTCATATAGGTATTACATACGATATTTGTCTGAATTTATTATACTCCAATCGAGTGTAAGGTAAGAAGTAACAGAATATACTTAGTTGACATTAAGTTCCTACTTAGGTACTTGCTTTTAGACCCACTTTAGTTATGTTAAAATTAGCAAACAGAAACCTGTGGCGGACGTACTGAGATCCATCCAAACTAAGGCTCTGTTGGCTGGTAAAAAGCTTGGCATTTTGGCCAAGGTCAGACAGTACTTCACACCGGGACAACTCCTCAAGCTGTACCAGGCTCAGGTCCGATCGTGTGTGGAGTACTGCAGCCATCTTTGGGCAGGCGCTGCCAAATGCCATCTTGGAGCCTTGGATGTGATGGAGAGGCGTGCTAAACGAATAATTAATGACCCAGAGCAATTCGATTCGCGACTACTCAGTCTCGAACACCGCCGCACGGTTGCACGTCTCTCGGTCTTCTATCGGTTACACTTTGGGGAATGTTCATTAGAGCTACACAACCTCATTCCTTCGTCTCCATTCCACTCTCGCACATCCAGACGATCGGCAGGACTCCATCCATTTGTTGTGGATATTCCTCGAATCCGCACAGTTCGCTTCGCATCTTCATTCCTTGTTAAAACTGCGAAAGAATGGAACTCCCTTCCGGCTTCTATCTTTCCTGACCACTATAACTTGGGTATTTTTAAGGCCAGGGTGAATAGGCTTCTTCTAGACAGACGTGCCCCTTCTTAGATCGCATCACCACTTACCACCAGGTGGGATCGCGGTCAAACGTCTGACTATTATGCATAAAAAAAAAAAAAATCGTGAGGAAAGAAAGCTACTAAACAAATTCCTTCAGACACAGACTTTTTTAAAGCGACTATCAAACATTTAAATGAACAATTTTAACGGAATTATTTTATACTACCGATGCACTGTATCTGTGCTATGCACAAAAAATAGATTTTGTACCTTGCAGGATCACGACCAAACTAGTTGTAAAGTAAGGTAGAATAAAACTTTCCGTGTTTTTTTCGTTAAAATTGTCATTAAAGTTTGCGTTTTAAGTTATTTTACTGTTCATATTTTTATTAGTATTATTTCAATGTTTAGGCTGGATGCGTGATTCGAAAGCCTATTAACTAGTTTCAGAAAAAAAAAATCATGGTTCTAGAGCTAATAGATTGACTGTAACTACTAGCGAAGTTTAAGCTTAAATTTGATTTCAGCTGAAATTTCACATAAATCCATATAACTTTAAAACCACTGAAAATCGTAGAACATGGTGGTTAAACGATAGGTATTGAGGTCCCCTACCCCCACGAGACCGTTGATCCACCCCTCGAGTTACACCGTGTATAGAACATTTAAACTTTTAAGAAACTTTAGGTAAATAAAAACCTTTTCACACATCTATACTCTATACTAATATTATAAAGAGGAAAGTTTTGTTTTTTTGAATTTTTGTATGTATAAACTCAAAATTTTTTTTCATCAATAGAAAGCTACATTATCAGCGAGTAACATAGGCTATTTTTGTGTATAGTACCTACAACTACATTGCACCCGTGTGAAGCCAGGGCGCGTTGCTAGTTAATATATATGTTAACCGTCTATGCGTTCTGCATTAAACCACGTTAAACTCTACAACCTTTATTAGAATTGTGTTAATAAAAAATCACAGTCCGATCGCACCGACATGAAATTTGATGTGCCATCATATCGATATTACGATCGTCCGTCTCGATTCCATTCGATTCCGCCAGAATCGATTCATGAATATATATCGCTCGCTCGCTGCCATGCGAATAATGAATTCTTTTGTCGTGATTATATTTTTTCGATATTTGTAACGGTATCTCTTTGTAAGTGCTCTGTTAACATCGTACTCGATTATGATTATCGAAGTCGTTGAATATGAAACACTGGCATTGCTGTACTATAATAACGCTTATCTTGTATTATAATAATAGAAATTGAAATTATATCAATGATAATTGTGACTTACGTAGGTACTCCGATAGAAAAGGTTTCCAAGAGGCGCTAAATCAGCGCTAATCAGTCAACTTAATTTTAACTGAAGTATACGCATAACAAATAACTAATAGGTAGGTACTTAAACTAACTTAATGCTAATATATAAAAAATAAAAACAATACTTCTATCAGAAAAGGAGGTTGCTCAGTTTAAGATACCCGTTGGAGATCCAATTCAAGCGATTTATACAATTTCTCAAAGGCCGGCAACGCACCTATGACTTGTATGTCCAATGTTGCAGATGTCTACGGGCGCACAGCTCATTTGATGGTAAGTAACTACAGAGTACTTACCATCAGAGGAGCTGCCAGTATAGATAACCTCGTATAGATTGTACTCTAGGCATGTAGAAGAGTCAAAGAACGATTAAAGTAACAAAAGTCCTAGTTCTTAATGAGTGCCTGACAGAAATGGCGTATATATAACTACTGTTGGCCTATTAATCAATTAATCTAATAAAATCGCCAAACAAATCATCCGTGGAACGATAAATCGCGTTCAAGTAAGCAATAACCCGTACTGCAAGTATCCGAACATCAACTCGTTAGGGATGTTCCGTCGATAATACAACGATAATAACGCGATACGTATGCGGCCCGCGCGAACCTTTATTATTATTTCCACATATTGACTTTGCGTTGTCTATTGGGTGAGGTGGGGGGTGCAGGATGTGGGAGGAGGGGGTTTAAGATGTAGTCGCGTAGACACATGTAGCGGTCGCAATCGATAGCGTAATGCGTTTAGGATTGGCTGCTCGTTTGCGCTCCGACGGATTACACCTAACTTTATATGTAATTTCAGTTTAATGTCGCTTGGATGTTAGTATCTGAATGTTTAAATATCTGCTGAGTTCTTTCAGTTTAAATAACGGAAGTTTCTAGTTTGATACAGTACTTGATAACGTAAATTAAATAATAAAATAAATCTAGATGCTATTATTTGGATGCACATAAAGAAAAAATTGAATGTTTGGCTCATCTAACACGTACAAGCTAAGGCAATGAGTTTAGAAACATGATAATTTAAAACCAAGGAGGTTTTTATAATTTTTCATAAATATGAAGTATTTTTTATTTTGACGCGTTAACATATTTGCTATGTACGCACAGTAAAATGAATTAAAAAGCCCTTTATCATTGACTTAACAATATTAGTTGATTAAAATGAAAAACCAAAACATTCGTATCGCAACTCGCAACGTTTTAATAACGGAAATAATAATTTTATATCGTTTTGCAATATGCTACGCGGCGCCATATTGCGATGAAATTGAAAATCTTTTATTTGAATAAAACTGACCACTGCATATATTTTACTGAACGTCAATTCTCTGTCCATGAGTTAAATTTAACTGCGTACAATTTATACAGAGGAAACGTTCTATGTATTCGCCTTCCTTATACATTATTCGAATAGTTATAGGTTAAACTTAAGGTTATTTTGGACTAACAGTCCATATTTAGTTATTTATTTAACAGATAAGTATTTAACAGTTTATTTAACAGTAGAACCTACCTTGCGCACCGATTGGTCATGGGTTCGAGACCCGCCGTGAGGTGCACCTTGCGCGTTTCGGTATCAGTCTATGGATTTTCGAATGCTCGAAGTAAAAAGTAGGTCGACAGCGCATCATTGACTGATGTTCTGTGGCTAGGGTATCCTTCCATCCTACCACCAAGTGAACCAAATGGTCATCTATCGATATTAAACATGTTGAATTTTTTTCAATATGAGAAGAGGCAAAGTCACTTGATGTGAAAGTGTAAGTGACTACCGACACCTGTGTACATTCGCAACACCAGAGGTTTTGTGGATGCGTTGTCGGACTTTAAAATAGGAGTAGATAGTTAACTATAAACTTTCTTTCCTTCGTTACATCTTCATCAAAAAATGAAAGATGTCTCCTGCTGTTGTAGTAGGTACCTACTACTATGTAATTTCTGTACCTATCCTATGCCTCCGAAAGAAGTCGACCGAGCAACTAAACAGTACCGCATACCTCTGAGTCATGTTTTGTAGATCGTATTAATACGATATGAATTCCAATTAAAATATCGATCACGAGACGAAATAGTAACTTGAAATATCAATTAAGCCTGTCGCAGGCATCCAAACTAAGAAATTAACTCCGCCGAACAAAGCCGAAACCTTTTATCTTAATACCATCAAGGTTTAATATATCACTCGATCGTAGGCATAACATCGGTAATCTGTCCGTCCGTCCGTCTCCTTGACAAATGAAAGCGTCAGCCGCCGTACAGATTTTAAATACAACCGATAATTATCTATTTAAAAATATAGCAAATAGCAATTTCAATTCTAAGATCATAATGGAAAGGCTTAATCTCCATCATACATATTTAATTAAGTTACGGCGTTTTATCGTCGCGAATCGTTATTGTATCGTCAAATCTGAATAATTCATCTTATGTTACAAGAGCTGTAGCAAAATAAGAATTCGGTCAATTTTGGATGTTCTTTGGATAGTAATAAGGCTGAGAGTTGCCTGCTCAAGATGTGTATATAGGTGAGCTGTCGGGTGCGAGAGTCGTCGATTGTCGTGTCATAATGACTATTATTATAGGCGACAGGCCCGGTAGCCGGCAACGATTTCATTAATGTCATTAGCTACTCTAATGACTTTTTGAAGTGATTGAAAAACGTGAGAGTTACAGAGTCCCACTGCGTCTAAGTCTCAGCAAATTACTGTTTCTATTTAAAATAATTGTATGCTGAATTTATTTTAAATCACATAACTGACTGCCCTGTTTAAGTTATATGAGGAAGATTTTTTTTTAATTATAGAGTTTGCTTCAATGTAAAATAGATGACATTCTTCTTAAGAGAAAACATATATTTTACTATATTTTACTTCTAATAATGAAACTCAATTTATAGTGACAACTAAAATGATTATACTTACCTATAGACCAAAAATGAGCATTGAAACCCTATTTTTCTTACTAAAATGTCGCTGTAAGCAAGACAATAGCCCGAAAAAATGCTGGTCTTCTTTTTCGTTTTAAACATAATTCGAACGTTAATTTTTTTAAATAATCATAGTAGAGCTAATTACCTACTGGTCAATGACTCTACATATACATCCGTCAACTAATCAGCCGACCCGAAACACTAAATTCCTGTCACAATAATTACATTTATTTCCTTCATTAAATACATAAAGCAACAATAAAACATAATTAGGAAAAGGCAAAGTTAATGAAAGATTGTATCGTGTAAAAGGTTGTTAGAAAGCGTCGGATTAATGGCGGCGCGGTTTTCGTTATGGCAACATTAATTATAATATTAATTACTAGCTAACTCGTGTCCCTTCCACCCTTAAGGGACGTGCCCACAAGTACTAGTGGCAAAAACGTCGCCATTGTTCATATCTATGTTTGTCCGATCTCACTAGATATATATGTAACATTTAAAAATTAAATACAATAATAGTGGAAAAGGGCGCTAACTTACATCGTAGGTAATATGATTTCTATCGATGTAGGTACTATAAATATATATTTCTTGTGATTATTCCAACAACATCTGTATATGTCAATCAATAAAGAAGTGAAATTGGGAAAAAAAAATTATTTGAAAAGGATAAAAAAGAAACAAGCACTTAGGAACGTAAAATGGAAATTACCTTTTAAATCTAAACATTTCAGAATATGTTATAAAATTTAAATTGGAACATAACTAAAACATTTACAAACAGGTATTCGTTTACGTCGATCTAAAGTAATTGCTTCTGCGGACGGTACTTTAAACTGGCACATAAGCTCGAAGACGCGGGCGACATCTGTCGTCGTAATTGAGGGATTAGGCAGATAATTGAAACTGCAAGAGCGAGAGCGCCAACCGACCGCCATATGAATAAGGGAGACGGAACGCCTCACTCAACTCCGCCGTCGAACAGAACGGTTAACAACGTGTCTTCTGGTATATTGTATTATCTTACGTTTTATGCCCTATTAATCTTGCTCGAGCCCTCGTGACGAGAAACTCTAACTAGAGACGGTAGAGTTCAAAGTCGTTCGTGACATTCATAGCGTACGTTTGTTCCTGTACTTAGAATTAGTTGAAATTTGTTTTGCAATAAATAAAATCGTTAAAGTTGAGTGCTGTAACGAGCTGGTGTCATCGTCGAGGTAATCCCGGATAACAAGCTCAGGTTGAGACGAATTTCTTGATAAATATGCGAATTTCTCATGCGAATAAATAGGGCTTGAAAAATTGCCGAGTTCGGCGAGTTCCGTTTTACGATTCAATTAATTTGGTTTAAAAATAAATTTGTTTTGACGTAACACAATTATTTTTGAATGACTGATTTAACTTTATTCCAATAGAACAAGTTAGAAACTGTTTGGGAATAACAAATCTTACGTTGAAAAGAAGGCTCAGCAGTCAGCTAACATTGCGACGTGGAAATCGCCCGCAACACTGATCAGCGATTTTTGGTGAAAATATTTTGACAGAATAGACCATTGAGGCATCTTGAATGATCTAGTACTACAGTTAATGTGTTATATAACTGCACGAGGTGAAAGTTGTTTCCGTCAGATGAAATGTCGGTAATAACATCAACATAGCAGATTTATTAAGCTTAATATGTAATTCTTTAGAAACGTCATAGAAAGATCAATAAAATAGATTAAAAGAATCCACAATTTTGATTATATTACAAATGTAATTAATACACTTTTTCAATTTGTCTTTAACTTTCAAATATTATTTGTGTATTAATTTGATTTAATCAAATCGTCTATTCACAAATGCTTCTAATCCGGTTCAATATTACGAGATTTGATACTTAAATAGAGTTTTTAATTAACTTATGTCAGGGCGAGTGACATTTCCTGCTATAATCGCCGCCGAGGTATCGGAATCGATGTTTAATCGAGTTATCATCGATTCATTGGAATTGATTCGGGCTACCGTTAAATTGTTTTCAATATCACGTGGGAGCTTGAGTCTAAATTATGTAAGGTGTATCACATTATATGATATACTAATGGTTTTTATTAGCGCCATTGTAATCGAAATGTGTTTACCTATTTTTTTTTTCTTTTTAGAAGTAGTCAGCCATTCGTGTTATTTTATTATGGTCTTTTGAACCCAATATTACTTTAAATTACAATAAAATTATTGTTAATGTTTCTTTTGCATTTTTTGGAAGATTCTGAGATAATAATATTTTGCAGTTGCAAAGGGTGCCAATTAAAAAAAAAACCTCTGTGCGAGGAAAGCAAAAGCTACACTGTTTTTAGTTTGTTAGTAGAGTAAATATTGGGTTAAATATTTATATAAAGGGAATCTGGTAAGTTCCTGAATAGGCTTGTTAGGAGTCGTAACTCGTAACCACTGTTATTTAGACTTTGAATATTTTCTTTAAAAATAGGTATCAAAATAATAGGAAAAAAATATTTTAACTAAGTATATAACTTAGTTTCGAACATGTAGGATTTATTTATGAGAACAGATTAAATTTTTACTTTTTCATTTACTTTGCCAAAAAATTATCTTCTCTACTATATAAAAATAAGCCGGGTTTTCCTTCCTGACGCTATAACTCCAGAACGCACGAACCGATTTCCACGGTTTTGCATTCGTTGGAAAGGTCTTGGGCTCCGTGAGGTTTGTAGCAAAGAAAATTCAGGAAAAATTTCAACAGAAAAGCGGGAAAATCTTTTTTCTTTAAGAATAATTATATAATTTCGAAGCCAAAATTGTGGCAGAACAACATCTGCGGGGTCCTCTAGTCGTTTATAAATAAAACTACTATTAATAACAATATTTTTCTAAAGCTAAATAACTACAGTGCCAAAAATAATTAATTTTATTTAAAAATCTCTTAAATATATCGTGTATGTCTGTATAAACATTGTATAGTTTATAGAAAGCTGACGAAGTACAAGTATTTACCTCGTGTAAGGGCTTGGGCGGCCGGCGTGCTAGGGCGCTACGGCGCTAGGGCGGGAGGGCGGCAAGGCGGTGCCTATAAAAATGCAAATGGCGGTGTCGAGCCGGGGATTTCATTGTTGTATCAATCACACCTCGGCTTATTATTGCGGGATTTGGAAGGATTTCTCCGTTTATTGTTTACGGACGATATCTCGCGACGACTTACAGGATTTGTTGTTTTGATGAATACCAATGAATTGTATAAATAACAATTGTTTTACGGAAAATTGTGCTCATTACGTCGTTCGTTTAGAGAGCAGTTAAAATTCTCAGATAACCAACACCTAAAATTATCTTTCAAACTATTAACTTTTAAATAGTTTAAAGGTGTGGATTTTGTCAAATTCTCTGGTGAATACCAGTAATTAACTTACTTTTGGAATTGGTCTTACGATTAGAGCTTTTTGTGTGAAGTTCATAGTTGCTGTAATTTTCTGAAATATGGCAGTACCTACTATTTAATCGTGTGCGTTGTTTCTTAGCGCATTTAAAAAGTGTTTGATTTTTCCGTTACTTAATCTCATGTTTTCCTAATAACGATCAAGCGTGTATGAATTTCAATATTCTATCGTAGGTACTTTTCTTGGAAAGAGTTTATTTTAATATTGTCTTTTATTAACGCGAGTATCACACAAACGCGATTTATTATTTATATTGTTTAAATTATTTATCCCGACGTTTCGGATGCTTTACAGCAACCGTGGTCGCGGGAGACTGAAAGATGACAGTTGTCTTATATTTGAAATGTCACAAAGTTGCCATATTTAATTCAATTAAATTCAAAAATAATCTATTAATTTAGGTAACACAATGTACACCTATGAACGTGAATAAAAAATAATACATATTAAAATACTAATATTACTAATATTAAATGCTTCTAATTTTACATTTACTACCAGTTCACAAATCAAGGGCGTTGAAAATATTTTTTTTGTTGATTAAAACGTACCTATGTCGTGACAAATCACGACCAAAGTCTATTTTAAGTGTGTTAATATACTCCTGATCAAGAGTGGCGTTTATGTTTACCATCTACTTGTGCAGTTATTAATAAATTTATTATTGAAACCTAGTATTTAAGAAAAATACAGTACTACATTTATAAAACAAACAAATAGACTCAATGATTGAATATGTTAATAACAAATACCATTTCATATCGAAATCCAGCGAGTTTTACAATCAATCAAACAACAATAAGAATACAAATCTAAGCGATTAGAAAAGCATCTGTCAGTGGACAAATCCGCCGTTACCGAGGGTGGTATAGTGATGCTAATAAGTTCGCCAGTTGTGGCCCGTTGTGGCCAGTTGTGGCCCACAGCAACACGCCCACGCGTGGGTTTTTTATAGCCATTGTAGTTAATTAATTTTGTCGAAAATCACTTAATTTTGCGCAGTAACTTTGGTATGTTCTTACAAGATACATAGGTGGTCAGTCTCACAGAACACACTCTAACATGACTGAATTTATAATCATGGATAGAATGACGGGCTTGATGTTCGGTAGAACACCTGCCATGCGCATCGATGGGTCGTGGGTTCGAACCTCACCGGGAGTACATGTTTATAATTTTCTGTAAGCATGTTTTCTCCACGTCTGGTAACTTCGGGCATTCAACGGGGTACCACCGTTCATAGATGGAAAAACCGTGAAGTGCATTGAACGTTTCAGTTTCAGTCTATGGATTTTCGAATGCTTTTAAGTAAAATATAGATCGACTGTGCATCATTTATGTCTGGAATATAGCCTATTTAAATAAAATACTGTATACCGGATTAAAACGCGATTTATTGTTTAAATTATTTATCCCGACGTTTCGGATGCTTTTCAGCAACCGTGGTCGCGGGAGACTGAAAGATGACAGTTGTCTTATATTTGAAATGTCACAAAGTTGCCATATTTAATTCAATTAAATTAAAAAATAATCTATTAATTTAGGTAACACAATGTACATCTATGAACGTCAATAAAAAATAATACATATTAAATTACTAATATTAGTAATAATATTAGTAATAAAACATTAAATAAATAAAATAATATAAATAATAAATCGCGTTTTAATCCGGCAAAAGTTATTTTATTTTATTGATTATTGTTTAAAGTCTTAAGTGTACTATTTTGAAAGCTATAGGTATCTAAAAAGAGGTTCGTATTATATTATTAAATAATACCTATATCATGGAGTGATGTATCACCTACAAATATATGTCTAGGTTCTAAAAAATCCTTTCCACATAATTTTCAGTGACACATATTAGAACATTATTTAGCACTTACGTCATCGAATCGAAAAACATATGCGCCACCGAATCGATTTAGCCGCATTCGATTAATGACCATCGATTAGCGCTCGACTCGGCTGTCAGCGGAACGATCAACTAGAGCCAACATAAAATGGACCGTGTGACTCGGTTATAGAGCTCCATTTGATATAATGCGTAGAACATGTGCCTGGATGTATTCAGCTGCGACTGGAACGTCATCGAGTATTAGGTGGTGACTTATAGCTCTTGATGGAGATTCCCTAATGACTGGCCAGTGATTGGTGTTGCTCATTTGTTTTCGCTAATGATCATGATTGTTGACTGTTCAAATTCTTTCATACTGCTTATTGGTAAGATGGAATCTAATGCACATGTTAATGACCTTTGTATATAATAATATAAAAATCAATGTCAGTATGTTTATCCTCTATGCACTCCTAAACTATCACACGATTACGATGAAACTTTGATGAGCCATTCAGCATACGGCCCAAAAAATATTGTTCCATTCAATAATGGGACAATATCGTACATTATTGTTAGTAAAACATGTATGTTGAACAGATAGGTATTCAACACCGATATCAAAAAATATTTTAATCAGTCCGATTTAATAATCTCATACTGTAAGTATGTCAAAAATTATATTGTCTATTATTCTTTTAGCATTGACATAATATTCCGTTCCCGAAGTTTGGAATAGCAGCAAGAGTCACAGAAAGTCTGTCTTTTTTTTAATTTGACAAAAGCTATTTTCTACTCAAAGGAAGAAACTCCAAATCAGTTGATGTGATTTTGTCAGTTATCAACAGGCGTAGATATTTTGACGTCCATAGCATCGCCTGGTAATCTTGATTTTATTTTTGCTTAAGGCATGAGGTAATTCTGTCCATCTACCATCATTAACATACATATTAATCTCTTTGCAGTAATTAGAACCAGTTATAATGTATGAAATATTACTTCGATATTACATTCACAAAGTCACACCTGTTCAACAAACGAAACACATGTCCCGCGAAGTTTCCATACATTTCTAATCACGGCTCCCCCCTCTGTATTGACAGATTCACTAGATAAACTTTAGTCATTTACAGAATATAAATAACCTCTATGTGGTCTATATCTATCAAATCGATTCTAAAATAAACTATTTAGTGTTACTATAAACCTAGATAGCGCTTTGGAAACTCCAAGTTCAGCCAAACAACCCTACTTTTAGCACATTATGATTTTTATTACATTTCTATCTTATTCATGTATGGACGATTGTTTTACTTAATGATTAATTTAAAATTAACCTTTTTTGTCATTTGCAGATAAAAAAACCTATACAACAGCCAGCACATTCCTACACTCACGTATGCATTAGAATATTTAAAAAATTAACGATCCAAAAATATTTGTGAACGTTTATTTAAATAAGAAAAGTGAATTTTCGAGTCCTCTATTGGGGCAGACCCATTCCTGTGTCTGTTTCACTGATCATTATTGTTTATAGGTAAGAAGTGATCAGTCTTCTCTGCCCTGCCTGACTGAAACAATTTTTTTTAATCTTGTTTCCCCGGGATTCGAACCCAGGATCTCCGGTGCTAAACGCATCGCGCTTACCGCTGAGCCACGGAAGCGGTCTAAATAAAAATATTTAAATCTTGAATAAAATTAAATACTTTCTTACTTACTTTCTATTGTATATAATCCTAAATACATTCTTAATTTACTAAAACCTACTTATTGTCGCTTTTATAATATTGAAGTATGGATGCAAGTAACTACTGATTTAGCTGAATCATTTTTTTTGTAGCTATTAATAACAATGATAAAATTCACTAACGATAAACTACGATGTCGCCATCAATCAAATAAATGGCTGCGTCACAGACAAAAAAATTAAAAGTGTAATTATTTCGCGATCAAGTTTATAGTCTAAAGTGTAACGCGATTACGCATTCACGGACGTTTTATCAAAACACATTAAAATTAAATTATAGTGTGATCCATCAGAATAATTTAATATTGGCCCCTCAGTAGTCCTCTGCGGCTAGGGCTGGCAACTCAATTAAATAATATTAAATCGATTCACTCTTTTGTAAACATCACGATTTTTACACAGTATACAATAATTATCTAGGTAATAATATTTTATCAAAAAAATATTAAATATATGTAGCAATTTGCAATAGCTCTGTAAGAAATTAAAAATGAAATTGATAAAAATTTACTTTACTTTCCTGACATCTAGAAATATCTAATGTTTAAATACAATACTTTATACCGAATTAAAAAACGATAAGTATTATTTATCCTGAAGTTTCGGGTGCTTTTCAGTGCCCGTGGTTACGGGGCAGACTGACCAGAATCCGAAAAAAGGTTGCTGACAGCAAATAAAATCACGCTTCAATCCGGTATAAATAATTTTATTTAAATGTGTGATACACACGTTATTAAAAGACAATATTACTATCTAAATTTGGTACAAAAAAATTGAAAAACACTGTGGATATATTTATAATTAAAATTATTCAATTTGAATAACAAAACTACAGCAAGGGTTGTATTTTGCGCCAGCCCTGCCCCTGGGGTTTGGGGTATCATTTAATGCACACTGCATCCGACCTTATCTACATTTTAACTGCTTTGTTGTTGCTAATAGCCGTCATAAGATAATATTTTGAATGACTCATAATTGATTTGACAGGAAATGTAGATTAAAAATAAACAGAATTTTAGTGCAAAATCTTGGTGAACAGTAAAATTTACATGAACCGCTGTTCTCGCTCTTAAACATGCTCTAAGACTCGAAAGAGACTATATTAATAACACAAATATTGTGAAACAGAATAAATAGAAGACGTACCTAAGTACATCAAACAGATAACATATCACGTCAAAATATTGTCTTTTATTAACGCGAGTATCACACATTTAAATAAAATACTGTATACCGAACTAAAACGCGATTTATTATTTATATTGTTTAAATTATTTATCCCGACGTTTCGGATGCCTTTCAGCTGTTTCTCCGCGACCACGGTTGCTGAAAAACATCCGAAACGTCGGTGATAAATAATTTAAACAATATAAATAATAAAACGCGTTTTAATTCGGTATACAGTATTTTATTTAAATATCACGTCAAAGCTAACACACTATAGTAATATCATTTCTATGATGGTTACAGAATCATTAGTCAGTTCAAACACTAATACAGCACCGGCTACTAACATAATATTATACGACCCAGCTAATAGTCTATATGCAATGGCCAAACGTGGTCCATGTAAGCTAATGTTAAATGCAAATCACTGTACATCACTCCTTTTACAGCAGCTATAAAGATAGGCCGACACCGACGCGCGACGCCTGTACACTTCCCACGGCGAAGCAGTAATCTTTATTGAGGTGTATAAATATAATTTTATTATTAGTAGATTATGTTATTAGTGTTAGCGCCTATTTTACCACCGACAAGTAGAAGGGAATAAATTAACTAGTAGGTAATAAGTAGGTAATTTCTTAAAATATAGTTCAACATTCTGAATATAACTATATTTTTTTTGTATACGATCGTCCCATATAACAAAAAAATAATAATGAAGAGCGAAATGGCTTATTTAGAACTGCTAAGTCAGTGGAAATCAATTAGAGTTTTACTTTGATCGATAGTTAGTTTTGTGTTGTGAAATAGGCCCTTAAAGTGCTCATTTACTTATGTGTATTTTAAATAATGATTTATGACTATACTCTTGTAAAATCATTCTTTGGTTTACATCAACCTAGTTTTTTTTTATAACCTATACTTATGTTTTAATGTTACCACTATGTGGCTTAGAGAGTAGAATGTGGGCAGACAATCTTGGTAGTGTTTACATCCGACCTGAGGTAATTTTGTTACAAACAAACAGACATACAAAACAGAACTATGACTAGTTTTTATTGAAAATATTCAGAAAACAAATAATTTGTTATTACTATAATTAAATTAATTATTATGAATGTAGGTAGGTATAGCCATTTTTACTAAAACGGTAAAATTTTGTTTATTGTATTTTTTTATTAGTAGAAAAAATATAAATGTAAGTTTGCAACTATATTCCTATATGTCTCCCATAATTTTATATTTTAGCAGATTTAATGCCGAAAGTTTTATCTAATTTAAATCCTTTTTAAAAATAAATTATTTCATATTCACAAGTACTTAATAGATTAGCCTTAGCTTATACAAATTATCATTTGTTTTATATTTTATTTTAGAGGCTTTATTAGTTTTAATTCATGACGCGAGGTTGCTAGTGTATAATAAAATATTAACAGGGTCAAACAAACAGACAAGTGGTATAAAAAAATACATAAAAGGCAGCTTTTATAGCGTACATACAATTTCCTCTCGATTTATTATTAAATAAAAGTAATAATTCGGATCGTTTTCCAAATAAACAGCAACAAAATTAATAATTATATTATGCGCGAGCGGCACATGTGTAAATACGCGCCCTCTTTAATCTTCCATACGGATTAACTTTATTGAATGCCAAATGAGCTATGACACCCATGACGTAAAAAGACATAAATACGCTACAATTTAAATGAAACCTTATTATACCGGTATAAAGATTAAAATGTCGCGTTGCGTTTAAGTAGGGTAAATGCACCCTTCGGTGGTTGGCTTTTAAGCACAATTAGCGAATGAGAGGTCTCATTTGTTGGACGCAGCGGTGTGAAGGATAACGGTGGTACCGCCGTATGCTCTAATACTTATTAGTAAGTGTAAATAACTCGGATACTGGATTGAGGTAACTTACTAGTTACTAACTTTTTCGTTGAAGAGGTGAATTCTCATGTCACCTAGTGCGGCCTAGGGGCAGAATATTTTTTCTTTACAGGCCATTAAATGGTCAGTTTAGTCCGGGAAAACGGGCTTTGAACCAAACCCTTGCCTTTAAAAGCATTTGTATAAACACATGATAGATACTGAGACTGTAATAAAACGGTCTAATATATTTTAGAGATTGAATATCCCACCAATTACCTTTACAACTAGCTCTTGGAAAATATTATGCGAACCAATCATAACACATGAGAATAACAAACAATTTTTTCTTTTGGAGGTTAAAGCTGAGACGATACAACTGAGGTATCCCGTGATGTCCCCGCAGTCTTAGAGAATTCAGCGCCAAACAAGGCACATAATAAAATTTTATAGAGACACGTGTCTCTGTCTAAACATTAATCACATATTTATCTTCTAGTTATATGGTGCCTTTAAACATATCTTATCTCTAATTAGGCACATTTTTGTTGTGATCCCAGCACTGTTTAGTAATTTTAAGTATTTACCATATGAATATAGAAATCCATTTATTACCTAGACGTAATTCATCTATCGCTAAATACTACCTTCAAACGCTAATCAACCTATTACTATGAATTGTATTTCTAAAAAAAAATCGCCAGTATATAAACATATACAAAATGGATGTTTTAGGTAACTCACAATTTTGTTGTAACTCACAACTTTGTTGTAGGTAACTCACAACCAGCCAGCTAGTAATGTTGTAATCTCAGAGGGTTGTAACTTGTAATACAAAACAAATATTAAAGGAATGACGCAACAGAATCAATGAATACGCAGAAACGCGAACTGACGCTACATTACTTACATTAATCTTATTATATACACTTGACTTCTCGCACTACCCTCACGTCTACGATATTATTTGATTGAGAGCCTAGCCGTATACTGTGACGTTGTTTGGATATTGAATAAAGTGTACGAATAGGTATATATTACAAATTGTTACATTTTAAAGAATAATCTTTTAGAAAGAGCAGAAATAATAATATAATGTAGGTAATAAGTAATAGTATGTTTATTTATTATTTTAGATATTTTATAAAAAATCTAACCAGCTTTTTATTTTTTTATGTTAGATATCGACGGACGAGCAGGAGGCTCACTTGATAGTAGGTGATAAATACCTCAGCCACAGAACATTAGTCAATGATGCGCTGTCGACCTAATTTTTTACTTCGAACATTCGGAAATCCATAGACTGAAACCGAAACGCGCTAAATGCACTGCACGGTTATTTCATCTGTGAACGGTGGTTTGTTACCCGGTCGAATTTCGATATTTCACCCAACCGATCGATGCCCGAAGTTACCAGACGTGGCTAACAGAAAATTATAAACATGTGGGATTCGAACCCACAACCCATCGATGCGCACGGAAGGTGTTCTGCTGAACGCACCAACGAGCCCGTCGACTGAAACCGAATCGCGCTACACGCACTTCACTTCCTACTATGAACAAAAACTGTACATTTATTTCTATAGGTCGAAAAAACCCGATCAGATTTTCTATATTTCTCTCAGCCGTTTAATAAGTGACGAGTATTCAGATAATAAACTTCTCCATGGAAAAGAAGGTCGAGAAACGAGATCAATTGAACTGAAGCCGGGGAACAATAAAAGACGGCAAACAAATTCGTTTGTGTGCAACACATCACGGCCCTCAAAGCAAAGCGTTGCCCCTAAATAGAATATATCACTTAGTATAATACAATTTGGACCCTTGGAATTAAACGCTAACTATGCGCAATGATGTACGAGTTGAGACAGTTTAGATGCGTCGAGGGGGACTCGAACTCGGGACGTCATCGCTGTATCATTGAGTTTAACGTAAGATATTGATATCGAAACAAATGTTGTTTAATGGTTTTAACAAGAATAGCGTTCGAATTGTCTCGGTCTTTCTGTAGTTTGAATAGAATGCGTAGATATTTTGTTTCATGGGTCGCAAATATTGCGATCTTGAAGACCACAGAACAAGTATTAAGAGTAAATTTAGAATTTAAGATTACTATAAAAGATACGTAGATTTTTTACAGTTATCTTAACTGAACCGGGCTCTTCCTTGAAGCAGCTATAGATGCCTAGATACTAATACAATAAAACGGAGAGTATATTTAAAAAACGTAACGTAACGTAAAACTAATATTAGGGAGGTTTGTTGGGATCACTTAATTTCTCTTCAGAAATGCCGGATATAGGTGTGAATTAATGTGTGAAGTAATGGTGCAATTTTAGAAAAAAAACACGTTTTATTTTCATTTCAGTCTATGTTTTTCAGAATACTAAAGTAAAACCTATATAAATTAAGATATTCTGCAGTTGAAGTTTCATCTACCATCAAATAAAATTCATACATGTCTGTCGATACCACATAAACACAATCTATAGCAAACAAAATGGCTATTAGCAAATAGTTTAAAAGCCCGAACGAAACAATGCGTCCACATGTCGTTTGATTTAATCCATATCCATAGAGCGAAACGTTTGATTGTGCCGCGACTCGCGACTAAGTGATTGACTTTTCAATCTCCGTAATCCGATTACCGACGGACAACATGGTTCATTATACGCAGACACGCCAATACAACCCTTATCTACCTACCATTAGGCGTATAATAGACTGTTTCAACTAGACATATGGTAAATTTGGTCATTGAAACTCGGGGCGAGTGTCGCATATTTGCGCCGTTTACCCTATTTGAGTAGCCATTAGTTAATCTATAGCTGTAAATGGCAATAATAGTTAGCTGTGATAGTTAACATGATCTTACTAACAAATAATGGTATTAAAAGAACTATAAGAATCTTTATGGTGGATTTATACATTAGATACGATAAACAATAGTTATAATTGTTCGTTTTTGTATTAATCAATTGTAAAATATTTATTTTTAAAAGTTACTCTAACCACCAAGTTTCTTGGCTCTTTTTGGTAGCATGAACATTCCAAACCAGTGTGTTAGCTTATAATTGACGATGCAAAAATACTTCTAAATTGAGTTTACTTGAATTTGAATAAAAACTCTAAGCAAATTAACTTATTATTATTTTCTCATGTTGAAAAGAGCTTATTGACATTTAAGAAACTTTGGAGTAAAAATAAAGATAAATGGGCAGGCTATAAATATGGAATATTTTTTTTTGATCTGTTCCTGAATATTTATTATAATTAGTACTTCAATAGTACAGGATATGCATAACCTATTCTTTGTGAGTCTGATTCTTACCAATTTCCTAATGGTTTCTAAATATTATACTTGTGTCCATATGTGTGGCTATGCGTGTGTCCATATGTTTTAATAGCTTTAACGTTACCAAACAAAATGCGGCAAGTCTTACCTTGACCTGCGACTCCGTCATGCCGAGCGCATACGCAAGCTTGGCCCGTTCGGGCCCGGCCAGGTACTTGGTCTGCTCGAAGGTCTTCTCCAGCGCGAAGATCTGCTGCCCGCTGAAGGTGGGCCGCGTGTGCTTCTTCTTGCCGTCCTTGTCCATCCCGCCCTGCGCCGCGCATGCGCTCAGCGCGCCGTTGCTCACTACAACAATTTTAACGGTTCGGTAATTATAACACTCTAGGAAAATTCCTCCATCTCTAATAGTAGTATCTAATGCTAGCACGAGACAGAGCTAAACAAAATCTATCGTGCTCTAACTTTCTCTCATCTCGTAGTACAGTCCCAGATCGACTTTAAAATATGATAATTAGGAATAGATAGAGACTTCCAAGTCTCTATTTAGAGCTGCTCTGTCCATAACATCGAGTTAAGGTGATGTTTAATATATGTATTTTGGTTTAAAATTTTTGTAAAACATTGCTTCGGTAAAATATATCAAGAATGTGACGGAATTATGGTGACGTGTGGAACAGCTACGCTTAGAGAAATTTGCTTTTAAAAGTAACTATTCACGATTGGAATAATATTATCTTTTAATATCTGGAATTTCACACATCTCTATGTAAAACCTTATGAAAGATTAAAATGCAATTCATTTCTACCATACTACACTTGCTGACTGCAAGTTTATTATTAATACATACGTCCGCTTAAACGCGTCGAGTGCTTTACAGAAAACGACGTCTAAAAGTTTTTAATTTAAAAGAGTTATACATAAGTTCTTATTGATTTGAATAAAACCAGAGATAATTTAGTTAACCTTAACCTTGTGGATTCTAAAACTTATAAGTAATCATTATTAAAGATAGATACCTAAATAAACGTATCTACGCAATAAAACCTAAATCAACTTAGAACTTTCTAAATCGCATCTCGAGACGTCTTATCTCCAGCATCCAACTCGGTATAAAAACTAATAATTCAACACGAGTGTCAAAACATCCGCGGAACGATGGCCGAGCACCATAAAACCGCAATAAAAGCGTCGCGGGCAAAACAAAAAAGCCATCCTATTCAATTGTGATATTTTTCATCGCGTATAAATGTTTTGATGAAGCGCGCGACTCCCCCGGGACGGGGGAGCGGCTGTGGAGGGCTGGGGGAGGGGGGAAATGAAAATAATGGCGGCGGGGGCGATTGTTCTAATGCAGGCGAGGCTTTTATTTTTTATCTGTGGAATTGGTGTGGACTACTGTGTTATGAAAATATTTATAGGATGTGACTTGAGCTGATCGATTTGGAAGTTGTACACTGAGTACATTATTCTTTAGAAGGTTTATATAACAATCATATTGCAAGCTCAGTTCATTTCTGAATACTTCGAAAAAAGCTCAAAGAAAAAATTGCACACACGAGACATATTTACGACATTAAAACTTATTAACTAATTGTTTATTTATAAACAGGCGGCGTTTCAGCATATACTGTGATATTGAGAATCACATACATCCCTGATATTCTGTTTCTATCCAGCGATACCTGTGGCAGACATTTACAAATATATATAATACGTACATATATACACATTTAAACAAGTAAAGCCCGAGATAATAAAGAAACAAACCTACTAGAGTGAATCAAATACTTCTAATAAGGGCATAGGTATTTACCTATATACAATTTTTGGGGATAGTTTGATATTTTTTTGTGTCAAAACATAATAAAAAAGCTGACTAGTAAAATGAAGTCTGAAACGGCATTCGTCGTGTCTCGCATCGCGGTCTCAATAGAAACCGCCATTGTAGTACCTACATACACACATTTTATGTAGAATATATGTATGTATATATAGAACTGTATGAATAACATCGCTGCTGAAACTTATGAAACATAAATACAAAATAATTAATAAAGTTCATTAAACTTATAAATAAAATTTGGTTTATTATAATAGCAACTGAAATCAAATTAGCAATCATTATACACAAGTAATTTATTATATCTGATAATCTGTCATCAAATATCGCATGTTAATTACGATTCAATATATTATGCATAATTTGAGGCTGTTGTTTAGGAAACTGCCATATTATCCGGTTTCCATTATAGCAGATCGCGATAAGAATATTTTACGTATCTCATCTTAATGATTTTTAATTGAATATCCGTAAAACTGCACTTACACTGATGTTTATTTACATATACCTATGTAAGTAGTTGATGTAAATCCTTCTCAATGCAGACAGATTGTGATGTAGTGTTAAGTTATAATGAAAAAGTAATTTCTCAAGTCCCCTAGTGGGACATGAGGCAGACCCATTTCTATGTCCGTTTCAGTGTTACGGGTAATTAGGTGATCAGACTGCTCGGCCCTGTCTGATTGAAACAATTTTTTTTACATCTCTTTCTTCGGGATATGAACTAAGACCTCCGCATCGCGCTAACAACTGAGCCACGTGGGCGATCAAATTACTACGATACAAAAGAGATAAATAAAAAAATATGTTAAGTTAATATAGGCAATCAAAATAATTTGTCTAGTAAACATCGATGAAATTTAAAATATTATTTTCTAGAGGCACGTATCATACAAATTATACATAATACACACCTTCCGGAAAAGATCTTCGGGAAAGGTTCTTATTTTGAAGGTCCATAAGTCGTATCGGTTCGGAAATACCGCTGGCAACAATTGATTCCACAGAGTAACTGTGCGAGTCAGAATTTTTAAAAAAAGCTTTCATGTTATTTCTTTCTTTCATAATCCACAAAAGTAATCCTACATTTAAATAATATTATTATTAAAGCTTGGGAAACTGTATCGCTCCTGTCATAATAAGTTACATTAATATTTATGACATCTATGTAGGTAACTTACTATACAAGACATATTTTTGTATGAGATTTACGTGTTTATGTTTTATTTATGGCAATTTATTAATGGCTTTGACCTTTTCGGTTACTCAGACCAATTTCATATAATTTTATTAAAGACTAACGATCTAACCTGGCTTCGCACGGGGTGCAATGTAGTAAAAAAATATAAAATAAAAATAGCCTATGTTACTCGCTGATAATGTAGCTTTTTACTGGCGAAAGAATTTTTAAAATTGGTGACTTCTTTGGTATAATGATACTTTTCAACATTTCAATTGCTCCAATAAAAGCCGCGAGTTAAGTATTTGATATATTCCGCACCTAACTTTAAGAATATGATCTCATGTTAAAACCCAGTAGCCCGTTTATGCGAAGAACCGCAAAACTCGAACCCTTTAAGAGAAGTTGAAATAAGTAACCGCAACCCTCCCTCCCCCGAGCAGATTGTGTGTTGACAACGCGTGTACCTCCCTACAACACGTATCTTGTAATCATACACAATGTCTTACTCGTGAGTATGTTATACATATTGAGAATCGCATTGTGAGGGAATGACGGCACAGGTAGTCTCACTATAATAACAATGTTTAATACATCTTTTGTTTATTTTATACCGATAACAGGGTGAAACATAAAGAAAATAAATATTTATTTTATCTTTTTATATGTCCTATTTTTTTATTACTTTTACTTTGAATAGTTAGATATTCTGAACCCAAAACGTAGAATCTGTACTCACAGCTTTTCGTTCTTGATATTCCTCCCTCTTATTTATTGTAAATGGGCATGGGGAAATTTCAATGGCTGTTTCACTGTTAAATTTTCATCACAGTCCGTTAAGAAATGTGAATTCAGTACCTTACCAGGCCACTTCTTATCTTCTCTAATGCATGTGAGCCACGGACGTGGTGCCTTTTTTCCTCTTACGCTCTCATAATAAGTTCTCAAATTTATTATCAAAGTCTAAACTTTTTTCATTTCGATACTCTTTACAAAGACACTTCATTCAATACCTCCGCCCTGTTAAACACAAAACACCGGGTACATAATCAACTACATAGATCACCCCTTCGTATGTACACACGTTAACATCTAACATGCCCGTTCACTCCTCGTTACGCGTCCCTCCCCCTCGCCCCGCAACCCCTCCCCACCTCCCCGTGATCCCTGGAGGGTGCGGTTCACAGATTTAGCTCGGCGTAATTGTCTTGGGTTATAATCGTTATAGGCTGTTGAATTCGTCAAGATAACGCCGTGTTCGCTTAATGTTTATTGCTAAAAGGATGAAGATTTTACTGCTATCTTCGAGTGCCCTGACAAACAGAGTATATATAAAATGAACTTGATGATATATTTGATTACTTGGTTTAACCTGAATAAAAATACAATTGTCCTGTATATGTGAAAATTCATTTCTATGATGGTTTTAAGAAATGTCCTCTACATTTTTAAGATCGGTATCTTTTCATCCCAGAAATATATTCTTAATACCATAGTGTGTCATGAGAAATCATAAATTTCAAGATAGAGAAAAAGCGACGTAGACCTATTTCTACGAAACTATTGTCTGAGGTCTACGATGCTACAAGCTACGTATGTTTTCGTAGCACTGCATTTCTTTTTAATAGGTTATTATTAATATATTCTTACCTATATATACTCTTTTTTATAAGAGTAGAAGTAGAGAATTAATTTACTTATATATTGATTACTATTAAAACCTACTGGTACTTTACAACCTAATTCTTGCTCCGGTGTGTAAGCAAGACGATCTTTAAATACCGGTGTCAAATGCATGATTTTTAATAATGTGCATACAAGTTTTTGCACCAAATATCCTAAATACTAATAATAAAAATATAATTTTTTCACACATTTTTTGGTCACAGGCTTCCTATCCGTGACCACGCCTACTGATAAGCAGTCGAAACATTCGATTAAATCGAATTTTAATCCGTTAAAATTAAATTTATAATACAGCTGATTTATATAGGCTAGAATAATTAATTTTTATTTTGATAAATTATAATATTTTTGATGAGCTCCCACTGAGTATAACCTAACTACTATAATTATTACGCTCCTCAATCAGTCTCAAGTATATAATATAATATGTTATTAAGTTAGAAATACTGCGAAAATCCGCTACTTACAATTTTTACCAGCTTTTAAATACTGATATTATACAATTGACGAATAAAAAATTATCGGTACATAGGCATAATATGTTTAAAAAAGTTCAGAATTATTTAGTGACGTATGAAGAAAAACTATTTTAGGAATTTTTATAGATACGTTCATGTGGTTCTTATGCCGCGACATACAAGCGACAATAACACTTGGATCATGGCCGAAACCGCGCGAAACTAGCGTCCTATGTAAAAGCCGCGCGCCACGTAGGCCAGACAATATTACAATTGCATAATGCATGATGCGAGGAACGAATGACGTCGGCAGCCGGCCGCAATATGCTGCACAAAATTAGCTCTGTTTTATTAAGTGCGGATTTCACCGTTCCCAATAGAAACCGAGTTTAACAAAACTTGGTTCTGCTTAATCGAGATCAGAAATTAGTTTTGATCGCGGTTTACGTCGCACCGGTTTCACCGGCTTCGTTTTCATCTCGTTTACTAAAACGTAGTTTAGCCTATAAATAAGATGGAACGAATGGATGATATGTCATCAATTTAACGAAAATTGGATATTGGCAAATCAAACTTTACAAAATTATTGTTGTTATTTATTATTAAATTTATTTATTTATTATTATCGTAAAATAACTTAAGTTTAATTCAGATTTACAAAAAAAACCATTAATAATAACATTTTGGGAGGCCATTTTCAGATATTTCCTCAGAGGAGACTCCTCTAAACTAGGGCTCTTACCAAGACTTTACCAAAGAAAATGTTGTGTAACTAAACACATCTATATCAATGGCGAAAATCACTACACAAAAAAACAAAGTGTATCTTGCTATTTACATATTAGTTGGAAACTCTATTTTATCTTCAATTGATTTGAATATTTCTTTCTTTAATATTAAACAAACAATTTTCCATACCTCCTTCACAATCATTACAATATGACATGACAGACAGCTCTTAAACGCGTTCAAATACGCTAAACGTCGAAAATCGGCCGTTCAGAAACTGAACCGAGTTCAATTTGATCGAAGTTCAGTTTATGCCGATGAAACGCAAACTTAAAGCGGAACTCAGTTTTAGCGTGTAATCTGAGATTACCTCGAATTGATCGCGTTTAATAAAAGCGGTGAAATCAGCCCTAAGAGTGACTAGAGGGATTGGATTTTTATTGGAAGATAAAGCTGTCTGTTCGTTGTATAGGTCTATTAATTCATTCAGTTTATTAAAATAAACAATGACTTACTAAGCTAATCAACGCGACGCACTCAACGAACGCAATCAATATCTAAATAAATCGACTTACAGTAGCGTGACAATTGTCACGAAAAAAAATTCCAATGTTCAGTTTACGCGTTAAAGACTCAATCAATAAAACAAAAGTTAGAAGTTTAAAATTTAATACGAAATATTTAAAATTCTATTTATTTTAATCTAATCTATACTAATATTATAAACAGGAGATATTTGGTTGTTTGTTTCTTAGAATTTTACTCGAAAACTACTGGACCGATTTTAATAATTCTTTCACCAATAGAAAGCTGTATTATCATCATCTACACTGTGACGCCGTTGCGAATAGCTAGTTATTTTAAAAAAATCTCCATCTCAATTGGTTCTATGGTATGTGCAATGCATTTCACCTTGTACTTCCCAGGTTCGACTTTCGGGAAAGCAAGATTTCAAAAATAATTCGGTCATGCAGAATACAAGGGGTGATTGATCTGTAAAATAATGATCAGTGAAACGGACAAAGACTGTTTGTTTCGTGCCCACACACTCGAGCATACACTGGCACTATCATTTTATCAGTTGGCAATATAGATGTTTACAGCGTGTGGAGTGTGCTGCACTACACACTGTTATCAGTGGCCAGGTGTAACGCTTGTAGCAACAGACGGCGCTATCTCGTCATTACGCTCATGAATATCATACCTGCTCGATATTACAATCTTATTCGGTTTTAGTACTGCGTAATATCACCAGTTCTTCCTTATCATCTGGTGTATAATTAATACTGTTATTCTGTGAGGCATAAAAGTGTATTGACGAAACATGCGTTTGGATTTTCGTCTCGTTAAGTATTTAGGTGTAATTCATTCTATTACAGTGATTCTTCAATGTTTTTTACTTATCAATTGATATCAGATTTCGAATTGCCTCGACCTCTTTAGAGAAACCCTATATAGATATTTTTACATTGTGAGTGACTGATACCTACATTTAATTATAGTTGGTATGTTTTTTTTTTTTTTTTATAGTATAGGGGGCAAACGGGCAGACGGCTCACGTGATGGTAAGTGATCACCGCCGCCCATAGACATCCGCAACACCAGAAGGCTTGCAGGTGCGTTGCCGGCCTTTAGAATGTAATGTGTAAGAATGCCGAAAAAGACGCGTTAGCACCGGTGCCAACTCTGGATGTATAGGTAAATGTTTTGTTGAATTTGCTGACACATATTTAGCATAGTTAAAAAGGAGAAAACATAATATAATTCATCGTTAGATAATGTTTTCATTAGAAGTTAGAATATACTTAAGTTACAATACTTAGGTTTTGACATCAACAGATGATGAACAGACAGATAAAATTATTGATAAAGTTTTTGTTATTTTTTTAATAATAATGGTTTATTTATAAAGTATTTGTTTGTTTGTCTTTTGCGACTAAAGGTTTTGACAAAATATTATAATACTTTAAAACGTCACTTAGACATCTGCAGAGAGAGAATGTCTCTATATGTCAGTAAAACATCGCGATAGTCCCATGAAAGCGAAGCCAAAAACCTAGTTAATAGTTCTAAAGTCAACATAAATCATCGGTACATCCATCCTTGTCTAACTCCCAACAAAGAAGAGACTCGCTGTAGCCAGTCCTAATGCTTAGTTCCTGTCGTGTAACTCAAAGTTAGCACAAAATGATATGGCCGACAGCCAAGCGCTACCGTTATATCGCCGTTATGAGGAATTACAAAACTATTCATTGTCCAAAAGAATATTTGTTCTTATGTTATCCGACTGTTTTATATAAAAATAATGTAACGTTACGTCATGTTATTTAGAATTGTGAAGGAGGATGGAGGAGGCCTATCTAACCGGACAACCAGACATTAATACCTGTTAGTAATACCTACATATATAGCAAATAATTCTAATATTATTGTGTCAGAGATCAAAAACTATTTTTATTTCCTATTTTATTATTATTTTTACGGCATAGATTCAGCTATATTTATTTTTAATTTATCTTTGTTTTGGACTTACATAGAATATTTGAGTTAAAATATCACATATTTAAATGAAATCACGTTTGCTGTCAAATGAATCCAATAAAATACTTTTTAACTTAATAATACTTTAATGCTTTCTGTTTAAAATCAGTGAAATAACCAACGTATCCTACAAATTATTCCAGAATAGAATCTAGTTTTGATTTATTTAATTTCATAGTACCTAGTGGTATCCCTGATAAGGCGCGAAAATACCGAAGTAGAAGTTCAGTAAAATTGTTATTAATTAATATAACATGTATATTGTATATCTACAACCGACACCTCGTTAGGTTAACTTTGAAAGTGAGTAAAGCAGGCTGGAGAGAGTGGAAAATTGGGGAAACGCGGTCGAGCGCGGGGAATTATGTTATTTCTTCATTTAATTTCATTACTGCGCGGAGATTGTTTCAACTTTATGCCGACCGAGTTTAATTACATGACGACGTTAAATTAACGTTATTGAAGAAAATGTAATTCGAGATTTTATTATTGTTTGAAGATAGGTTTTGTGCTACAGTTGATATAACTTTTCTTTTTTTAACCTTTATTATACAAGGTTAGCCCTTGATAGCAAGGAATTGATAATTTTGGAGGAAGCTTTTAACGGGATGAGGTAAGCGGACATAGGAAGTGATAATGGTAAACATAAGAATTAAGACTTGACTTTAACTCAAAAATAAATAACACCGTTCATAGTCATATATCTAATAGAATTAGGTATAATACATGACTTTCAACAAAAGTCAACGGTTTAGCGCATGTCGATAATGGTTTATCCAATCAATTAGCGCATTAATAATCCAACTTCATTCACAAATTAACGTTATTCAACTGAATGTTATCAAAATCAAATATATATTTTTATTGATGCCTTAATAATATTTTTATTTAAATCGGTTTCCTATTCCAAAGATGACTATCTACAAATGAACTAATAAACGACCTTTTCAAAAGTGTATAAATATAGATTTTAAGACTCCATTTACATATATAAGAAAATTGTATAGCCATATTTTACTAGTCAAGGCAATATAAACATTTTCAAGGCTTATTCAACAAAAATTACCAGGTAAATAAGTTGTTGATTACATATTGAATTAAATGACGATAAAAGTAAAAATATGAGACCACAATCACAAATAATGCCTTCAATATTTGAGTGGACAGTTAAACGTTTCATTTTAAAAACTGCGAGTCCAATTTTAATCCTCGCCGACATATGCTCTGGGTGGGAAGTGGGGGGGGAGGTGGGAGAGGCAATTAAAAAAATGTGTCTCAGTTCATTGGAGCGCCCAGCGAGACCGCAGCCCCCGCCCTACGTTAATTAATAATATCCATGCGCATGAAACCCGGCAACCCCTTGATAAGCTAAGCGAGTTCAAGCTATTGAACTATACAATCTAGTTTTTTTTATGTTAGATATTGATAGACGAGCATGAGGTTTACTTGATGGTAGGTGATACCTCAGCCACACAACATCAGTCAATGATGCGCCATCGACCTACTTTTTTACTTTGAGCATTCGGAAATTCATTGACTGAAACCGAAACGCGCAATATGCACTTCACGGTTTTTCCATCTATGAACGGTGGTTCGTTACCCGATCGGAATTTCGATATTCTTCCCACACGTTCAACGAAGTTACCAGACGTGAGGAAAACATGCTTACAGATAATTTAAACATGTGGTGTTCCACCGAACTCACCAACGAGCCCGTCAAATTATAGGTTTGTTGGTCCTTGAATATAATATAGAAGACAAGGCTACGTCTGACTTTAAAAAAATGTTTTTGTCAGTTTTTGTAAGACTGAGTAGAAGTTTGTAAGTCTTATAAGACTAAAGACTCATACAACAATACATTAATAATTGAATTTATGTATTTTATTAAAATAAAATTAGAAAGAACGTGACAGCGCGGTACGTATAGTTCTGTCTCGTCTATCGTCAAGAACTCCTGCAAATATACCTACTGCTATGATTACTACAGCTGATCAGCCTAGTAATTCTGACAAATAAAGTTGTTCTTCTGATTCTGACAATCCAAGTCACAGTACAATACTTACTACATAATGAAATTACGAATAAGTTTATCTTCGTATAAATATGTACCTATAGATTTCAGATCTGGAGTTTGTCAAAATCCTTTAAATTTCACTACCAAAAAGTATTTATAACAGCATAGAAGCGAATATATCGCATCAGCTTCGCTGTTGAGAGAGGTGGGGCCTCCATCGGCGCGGTCAACAAAGGTATTGTGATTTTAATAAACATCAAGTGTTTGGAAACGCGCGCCATTACACGCCGGCGGTTCATTGCGGATTATTGTAGCGCGGCTCTTATTTATTACAATTATTTAATTACACCCTGACTATTTGGGTGAACCGTGTTTGTAGCTTTGTTATTTTTGCTGCTGCGTACAGGTGCAATATACCTATTAAGATACTAAATACTATATAGAGTCCATAATGTTATTGATGAGTGAAACGAATGTTCTGTCATTCTGTGATGATCAATCATTAGTTGATATTAAGTACAGCTGAAGATACCCTCCTCATTTCTGGGTGCTCAATTTGGCGGTTGTTGTTACGTTGCGTTAATATTATTTAAAAAAATAGAATTTTATTTCAAATTCAATTTTTTTTTTAAATTCTCTGTAGCACCTGTTGCCATCATCGCTATTTTTCTACATACCTTATGCTACTAGCCTACTCATTACTTTAAGGCTGGCAACGCACCTGCAAATCGTCCAATATTGATGTCTATGATGTCTATGGCGTGAGCCGATAATAACCGCTTTATGAATTTACTATATCATTACATCATAAATGGAATTTTAAAATTATAACTAAACTATTAAGGTTGTATAACGATGAAACATACAACTGTTTCATTTATCAACACTATATAATATATATGTTTGTTCTATTTTAGAAGGTTATTTTACCGATAATATACATAATATACTAAGTAGGTACAATTATTCAACCATATGCTTCAAATAATGAAAATAAATAGGCTTTTAAATGATATTATGAACCATGCCATAACAATGAACTTGATACTTCAAAATTTGTAAAAATCAAATCTTGTATAAATATTGGCCTCGTAATTAATAACCATTAAAATAGCCGCCATTTGTGGGGAGGAAATACCCTTATACGTAGGTTTTTTAATTGTATTGTAGCTAGGTATGTATTCTAAGCATACTGTAAAATATGTAAAAATATTGTAGTCTAAAACACTAAGGCTCGGTATTGAAACATTACAATTATTAGTATTTAAATAAAATATATAAATATAAGGTATAAATGCAATTAATTATTTATAGGGTAAGCAATATTTACCTACTAGAGCTCTTCTGCTCTGTGCGATTAAATTATACGTATAACTAGGTAAGTAGGTACCACTGGTTATCTCCATAACGCAATCAGCTATCAGAGAACTGCGATCAACTAATAATACCGTATTACAGAGGATTACCTGGATGCGTTATTACTTGATAAACTACATTAGACACAGTATAGCGTGTATATTACATTCAATAGGTAGGTAGGTACCTAACCTAGTGACCAACTTTACATAATATAGACCAGGGATGTTACAGAGCTTCGGTACTCCGGTATCGAAAGGTCGGAACTTCCGATTGATTTTGCACTTTCGATTCCGATTTCGGTTCCGATATATTTGAATCCACACGGCGGCGACGGGCAGCCGCGGCCAGGGCCATTTAATTTAATTTACTTCTGTTTAAAATTTAAGAAAACTCGTTTATTTTTAATTTTAACAGCCAAGAAGGTGTTATATTTTTTGAACTGGTATGAATGAATAATGTTTGTCTCTTTTTTGCCTCTGCCTCCGATTCCGGTTCCGGTTCCGACAAACCAAATTTAAAAACACCTATTCCGAATTCGGTTCCGAATAAGTCACCTCCGTAACAGCCCTAATATAGACGATAACTAAAAAACATTGAAACTGTGCATTTTAAAGATGTTTTTTAGAACAAAAGATACAGAGTAGGTATTAGATTTATTGTACTTTTGACTAACTAATTGAAAAACATGCTACTTTTTAACTCATTTATAACAGCAATGTTTTTTGTAAATAAATATAGCTATGGATAGCAAAGCTATAAGGAGCTTATAAACCGCACATACGTACCTACTCGTATAATAGTAAATGAAAAATTGAACGGCTTCAGTCAAAAGTCAAAACCCAATGATGATTGAGCCATATACTTAGTCATATACTCATACGTATGTGTAACCTAACATCCATCCTGCCACCTTACGAGAGAACGTGAGAGCGCGATACATCGTGTGAAGCCATGTCTTTTTCTCTTCCAACAATAATATTACTTTTAGAATTTGTGTCTATAGTACCTATACCCAATGGGGCAAACGAGCCTGCGGGTTACCGGATGGAAAGTGAACATTCGCAACACCAGAGGATTTACAGATGTATTTTCTAGATGGCCTTTTAGATAGAAATAGATGTCAATTCAGAAAAATCGCTGACGTTAACTTATTCCACAATAAGGTAGCGGGTGGAAGGAAATTAGGAGATGGTGGTACGGCCTTTGTCTTGACGAATTAGTGGTTTAATAACTTACATGTGTATATTCCATGTATGTCTGTGTGTCCATATTAAGCCCAAATAAATGAAGGTATTCATGAGTAGTCGCAAGTAATTAGCTGGGTGTTATCGCTCAAGTGTATAGATTACCGGCTTACACGTATTATACTCTGTAATATCGATATCGGCGATAACGCAACATTGCCGTATTAATTAAATTACATAAACGTGTCATCGAAACCAATATTATAGCTGTTGATATTGACTGATTTAACAGAAAAAGACAAAACAAAAAAAAACATTTTTTTTTATTTCTATAACATATTATCTTTAAGGTATATTTTTTTTATAATGAATTAAAGCACTACAAATGATTAGCGTATTGAGTTTAGCACTGAAGGGCCAGGGGTCTTATCCCGGCAATAAAAAACATTGTTTGGATCGATCAAGGCACAGATAAAATACTTTTCTATAAAGAAAAATTATCAATGAAACAGACACAGCAATGTGTCTGCCGGATGAGGCACAAGGGGACTCGGGAATTCACACTATACCTATAAGTAGAAACCTATACCTATAGGTACTTAGTCTACTGGATATTATGGATTTTTAATATTATATTAATTGCTGTATCTTTTAGATTTTACTCGGGTAAGGAGAAATACCTGAGTTACAACTAATAATGTTTAGTGTTTGTAAAAAAATAATAAAATTATTATTAATGTTAGTGATTTTGAATAATACTATCCACCAATAATACCAACCACCGCAACCGGATCACTGATAGCCTAACTATGATTGTGACTATAATATGAATACAAGATCTCCAATGATATTTTAAATCGTTAAACCTCTCTATACGCTTACCGCGATAAAAATAATTTAATAGTAAAAATAAAGTAATTTAATAGTAGGTAGTGAACGTCGTAATGAAAGATAAATAAATATTCTCCAACAATAACAGACTTACCATACCTATATTTTACTCGTAATTGTAAACGAAGAAACTTTTAAAAGCGATATCTAAAATAACCAGTAGGTAGGTACCTATAGGTGCTATAACTACATATTTTACTCAATCGTTCTACATCCATGTAAAGCTGTAAATATTATTATTAGACGAAATATTATGAACCTTTATTTTATTATTAATTTTTTTTTACTAAGACGGTCCGTCGGATAGAGTCAGTAAGTACCTATAACATTTCCCGACGCGACGCCGCGCTTCAGTATATCTAATAAATATCATTTAGTTATATTTGTAGATTATCTTTATTCCATAGTACTAACTAACGCGATATACTATTAAGACTTTAGTATTTAAAATCAATTATTTATTTGTACATACATAACATTTTAACAAACGATTCTTTAAATATAATAAATACCTACTACAGTATAAATATCTATTTAGATTTCGACATAGGAAATATTATATAAGTACCTAGATTATTTAAAAAAACTTAATTCGTACTTTATTTTAAAGTTACATTTTATGTAAGTAAGACATTTATATTATTATTACAAAACTTTAAGTTGACTTTAAAAAGGATTTTATTTTACTTAAAAAATTAAAAATAAAGGTTAATTGCTAATCTAGACCAAAATAATAAGTAACACCTTAACTGATTAATTACAAGTTGTCTTTTATTAACGCGAGTATCACACATTTAAATAAAATACTGTATACCGGATTAAAACGCGATTTATTGTTTAAATCTCCCGCGACCACGGTTGCTGAAAAGCATCCGAAACGTCGGGATAAATAATTTAAACAATAAATCGCGTTTTAATCCGGTATACAGTATTTTATTTAAATAATTACAAGTTTATAAGAAATTACGCATCTTATTTTCTACTTACTGCGCATACGTTGAATTCTTTTTCACGTGCGCTCACATATTCCAAATATCATTAGTAGTAGTAATATATTATTCTAAGTACTTACTTGTTTGTAGCCTCTCTCTCCATGCCATGGGGTTGGACACCAGGCCTTGGAACCCCGGCCAGTATAACGGCTTGTGTTGAAGGTAGTGAGCCATGCCTGCCGCCGCCGCGGCCAATGACAATCTTGGAGTCAATAGACCAGCGCCAACGTTTGTGCCTACAGTTGGCCGGGACAGAATATGGTCTATTCCATGCGGGTTGGGTGCTGGTGGTGGCGCTTCTGCCAGAGAACTCAGTGCGGCCAGCGGAGCTCCGAAACCATTCTCCAAAGCGATTCTAGATAGAGGCGGCGAACCACGCATCTCGGACATTATGATAGTTCACTAACGCACCACCTACTTTACAGATTCAAGTTCAAAACATTTTAGTCCAAACTAAAAACGTCAACACATTGCGAAATTCAAATCGGGAACCGGAAATGAGTAAGTAACACACGTATATTCAAAACGTAAAATACATTCGAAATTCAAATCAGTCCGCTAAAGTCCATTGATTCCAAATTCGAATTAGTATATCGAGATGTCCATTCGAAAAGCACACACGACGCCACCGCGCGAAGTCCGACACCAAATGAAAAGCTCACCGTCGACCGGAGCAAACAAAAAAAGGTGAATAGAGAACGCCCAGTCAATCTAAACCTTATATCCGAGTCACCGCCCATTCAACGCAGACATATTTGACCTATTGTCATCTCGCTTACTTCACTTGGCGAATGAAAAGGACGGAGCATCGCGGTGTTAACACGAGAGCGTAGATTTAACGAATCGGTATTTAATGGCGCTTCTTGTCTCTTTATAATTAAGTCGGGTGCAGTTTTTGCGGTGCGCCCCGCGACCTCCCTCCGCGCCCCCTCCCCGCACTCACCCTGACTCCACTATTGTAACAAATAATAAGGGCAACTGAATAGTTTTATGATGCGTTCTAAACACCGGAAGGTTATTTGTCGTTGGATAATTTATGTGACAAATATTTTATTAATTGACAGCCACTCGATACGTGGAAATAAAACACCCACGGTATTAACTTCGCATCTGCTCGACGCATTGTTGCATCTGAGATTGTGTTAAGCCAATTTTAGAGCACTACTTATAGCTTTCAATGTCATAAACAGCCGGCCTAGCATGACAAGCGCGACAAAATTTTGTCTACCGTTTTCTCGTGTTTTAATCGACTATCGCTTTATTTCTTTCGGGTCTAACATGACAATTACACTTAAAACTCGACTTTTAATATCAAAAATAGATATATTTGTCGATGTCGAGATATAATATATCGAGATATCTTACATCTTAGTTTGTCTTCTCTCGTCCGCGACATATCTCGTGGCGGTCATGCTAGCCCGGCAGGTCGTTTAAATACCATTAATGATACTAGAAATATAGGTTTATCAGATACATTTTTTAAATTTTCGATTTCCTCCTTTAATTTGATTTATCTAAAAGATAAGAGAACTGAACTCTATTAGCTAAAGAAATTAAAACTCGAAATATAAGTAAGAAAATAATGTATTCAAACTCTACATGAAAACGTAGAGTTTTATTTAAAACTCACAACAATGTAGAGCTAAAATAATATTAAAATAAATTAATAAATTGGTCATTCTTCCCTAAGCTTATTATATTTATTTACGGATACAATATCATAAGGGGAAGAGCTTTTTAATGTGACTTAATGCCGCCGTATCGGATTATAAAGGGTACAAAAAATACATTGTGGTATATTTTCTCTATTGAATTGGGCAAGTTTTTTTATCTTGCATGTGAGCCGGATGTGGTCATAATTTTTAATTGGAAGTTTGGTGGTTGTAAATTGTAATACACCTTTTTGATAGGTAGAGGTAGGTACCTCTAATAATAGGTAGGTACCTATTATTATAGAGATACATTTAAATAGGTACTTATATTATTCTATTAATTTAATAACAAAGAAATAATTTTAGTCTCGTTACCGTGTTGGGTAGTTTGCACCGGTAGCACACCCTGGCGTTCCACTTGATTGTGGGTTCGAATCCCGCCGGAATAACATGCTTATAATTTTCTTAAATCAAGTTTTCCCTACGTCTAGTCACTTCGAGCTTTAAATGAGCGGGAATAATTTCAAAAACCACCGCTCATATACAAGTACATATTACCAGTGGCGGGACCACCATACAAGCCCAAAAGCCTGGCTTGCTTTATTAATGCAGCCATAAAAGAAAAAATAAGAATTCCCTTAACGTAATAATATATTACCTAAGTCATATAATTACGTAATTATATAACTTGATATAGGTATAATTAATTTTACGCCGGTTATCCGACAAACCAGGCTTTTGGGCTTGTATGGTGTTCCGGCTGCATTTTACGCGATTCGATTTCACTCTATGGATTTTCGTATACTCGAAGTAAATAAAAAAAAACATGCCAATGGCACATCATTGAGCTTGGGTAGCTGAGGTAACACCTACCACCAAGTGAGCTCGTCTCTTGATATATTTATATAGATAGATTTCTACTATGTTCGTATAAATTATTAAATATTCTATTACAGATGTGGAAATATATATTTTTAGTTCATAAAATTATTATAAAGAATGTTCACAGGAAGTCACGAATGAAGGCCATTTTCCTTAAACCGTGTAAAGATAACATGAAAGCGAATTATAATGTCGGTATTGAGTGAAACAACAAAGGCTTGGTGTCATTGTTGGCGGACCGGACTCCGCAAACAACTCGGTGCGGCCACAGTTATAGCGGAAATTAAAATAAACGCATCCAATAAGATTGTTCTAGAAAGTAAGTCAACTGGCAGAAGACAGTTAGGTATAACATACTTTATAACGGTATAAAATACTTTATAACGGATTAAAACGCGATTTATTATTTATATAATAAAAATTTATTTAGTTTTAAAAAAAAATATATAGTAAAAGACAATATTATCGGATATATTCTTCAAAAGGACCAGGTCAAAAGTACTCGTAAAAGACGAGTGTGTATGAAAGCATTGATGAAAGTGGAAGAAGCGAAAGTGGTATGCCAGGATCGGAGCATATGGAATTCCGTGATCTCTGCCTACCGCAATGGGAAAGAGGCGTGATGTATGTACCTACTTATGTATAATGACATATGAAATCCTTTTTTTCATAGCAATATTGTTCATCATTTATGTCTGTGGCACACAGCACAAGCTCACACATCTCTTGCGCTGCTATTTAAATGTCACTAGAATTAAAAAAACCTTTTTTTTTTCTTCAAAAATTAATCAGTTAACTCATCGGGCTATTTTTGTTAGATATTGACATCAATAATTCGTTAAGACGTCTTAGGTACATATTTTAATTGTAATTGATTTTTTAATTAAAAAAAAATTTATGTAAATAATATATTTCATTTTCTTTATATTTTTTTTGGTCTGCCGATGTCTTCTCTTTTGTTTCATTTGTAGCTTGGAAGAAATCGCTGTTTAGAGATAAGGCCCTTTGGTGCACCTTTCCTTTGTGTATTTTCTATATATTTTTCTTTATAATGCAAAAAGGTTTTAAAAAAATAAATATAAATTTATCACAAAAACTATAGGAAGCTAAAAAAGTATAAGGTTCTGATAAAAAACTCATGTATCACAACTATATTTCAAGATATTTGATGTAACTTCGTCATAATATTGTGATATCGCTCGCAGTGACGCCACGCCCTCACCCGATAGGGGTCGGCCATTCATTAAAATCAATTAGGAAGACACTTTTGTACTTTATCCCCTCGATAACTCTAAGCTTTAATAAATTATTATTATCAATAATAATATCATTAAAATCCTATATAAAATTACTTAAAATAGTTTACTTAATTAGATTTCATTGACTACTCAAATAAATTATTAAATATTAAAATAAAACAGGACCTTTTAATGTATAATGGAATCTAGATACGCGTCTGAGCTTACTGTTTTAATATTATTAATATTATTCGCAGTCGTTGAGGAGACAATAAAAAATCACAATCTCGATATTATGAAGAATCGACTGTTTCAAACTCGATGAGAGATAGACGCGAAGAAGCGAGACAGCGATAGAATATTGTGATTTGATTGGCTCCCGCGTGCAGGCCCCGCCCACACCGCGGTCCGCGACGCGTGTATTTTTGTTGCAGTCAGACTATTTTCAGAGCTGATAGCGAGAGGTCGCGCTCGTGCGTGATGAAAGTTTATCAGCTTGCGGTCTATTCTGCTCTCAACATTACAACTCGAATTTGAGCCTTGAGTTTAACAAAAGAAATTAATCTCCAGTAATGTTCACTTTGTAGTATTTCAGAGTATGGTAAAAGATAAATAATAGCTTATAAAATATATATAAGCTTATAATTAAAAAAGTCAATTATAAGAATTATAGTAGGTACTAGAAGGGATCCAAACAGTTACCTTTGGCAAAAACTTACTTTTTCGACTTACATTTATGTCAATTATTCCTTCAGAAAAACGAATTTCTGTTGTTCGAATTGTTATTAAAGACAGATAAACACATATACATTGACATACATTTATATATAATAGATAAAGAGATCCCACCAAAAAAATTTCATGTAGGTACCTATGTAGGTAAAGTAACACCAAGACGTGTAGGTAAATATTGCTTGCATTGTAAAAAAGTTATCAGAACTTATGGAGAGCCAAGCTCCTAGCTCTACACATCTTACTCTACGTCAATCCTAGTCTTACGTTCTCTTCAAATCCTACACCTTAGTCAGAATATATGTCTTGGCCATTTCTTTACTCACGGATCTATTAGCACAAAATTAACGTCTAATTAGTGTATTACTTTCTGCTTATAATCCCATAGGAGTGTATACTCACTCTTTCGAAACGCTATCTCGTCTTGGCAGGGGCACTCCCGTACCCCCAGATAAAATAGAAATTAATGGTTACATTTCGTCTACTTACGATATTTTTTGTTTACATTCCCGGTACTTTCCTAAAACTGTTAAATACTGAAAATTAATAATAAAAAAGGCATATTAAACTTGTAAAAAAGTAGGAAAGACAGGCTAACCGATAAGTTTATGTCGAATTCACAATAATGTGATATTAATGTAATTTTAACTTTAAATTTCGACTATATATTTGTTTTTATATGTTGTTCCCACGAGAATGTAAGTGCGTGCTCCTATTTCACCATGCCTAGGTACTGCTGATAGAGGACAAATCTTTGATTTTTTTCTCGTTTATATTTTTTTATTATTATAGTTAATTTCTTAAAGATGTCATGTGGAACATGGTGTAATGGTTGCAGCGCCTTATTTTGTAAAACAAAAATTTGGCGATTAAAAAGAGCGACGAAGAGTTTATTGCCAGTTCTTCTCTTCCGTTCTACGCCCTTGATTGAGAACTGGCGGTAAATATAAAATTAGAAGCATTTAATATGTATTGTTTACTGACGTTCATAAGTGTACATTGTGTTACCTAAATGAATAAATGATTTCGAATTTTAATTTGAATTTAAAATCACCACCTATTCTTAATAATACCTTCCTACGGGATAATTCCGTGCAACCTCAATATAAAGTATTAATTTCGATTATTTAATATGGTAGAGATTTAAGACAAACTTAATACGACTTTTAACCTAATTGTAACACTTTCAACCCCGGTTTAATCACGAAAAATGATCAGTAAATCATAGCATCACTCTAAACAGCGTGACCCTCGGAAGGGTTCCGTAATTGCATTACGGAGGTCGCAGGGATCCTCGGTGTCGCCGCTTATTGAGTTACTTGTTAAATGAAATCGTTACACTCGATTTAACATTAAACATTATTTTAATAGAACTCGGTGGGTGTTTGCTTTAATGGATTAAAGTATTACTTATTTGATAAAAGTTTTCATCTTGATTGATAATTTATATACAGACAAAAATATTTAGAATGCCGTGCCTACGCGTAAGGCAATTTGTGCCCCACACGACCACTCTGTTGAACTGGCGGCCGCCGGTCACAGATACGACTTGCGAACCTTCAAAAGACGAGCTTACACTCACCTTAAAGGCCTGCAACACATCCTCAAGACTTCTGGTGTTGCGGATGTCTGTGTGCGGCGGTAGTCGCTTAACATCAGGTGAGCTAATAAAAAAGATTAAGTAAGTAAGATTCTAAGCTTAAGCGCCTCATGATGATCTGAGCTGTCTGATGATGATGGCTCAAGTGCCATCTTATACAAAACGGACGAATTAAGCTCAAGTTTTTTAAACAAAAAAAACTGCAAATAATTTAAAGGAAAATATCTAACTGGTATGTATACACTACAATATTTATAAATCGCATAGATATATTGATGATCTGATAAGGTAAAGACCATATTTTAACTAAACGACAAAACTACCAAACAAACAAATAATTCACGGTAATGGGGACGCACATGACAAATAATATGTAACGAAAATTATTATCTACCTGACATTTGCTCAAACTTCCGGCTAACGACAAGCCGGACAGATTTCCTCTCTGAACAAATTGTATTTTTAACGGTTAATATAGTTTAGGTATACCACGTTTATACATTGTCATAGTATTAAATGGACTTCGGGTCTACGCTAAAATGTGTCCCAACGAAAAGAGTAACAATTCTGCAAATGAGAAACAATCTTCTGTTACTATTTGTTTGATTAAAAGGTTGAGAAGAAATATATGGAGTCCCTTTGATATTTATATTTTACTAGCAACGCACCCGGGCTTCACACGGGTTCAATATTCTATACACAAAAAATATCTTATGTTACTCGCTGATAATGTAGCTTTCTATTGGTGAAACAATTTTTAAAATCGGTCCAGTAGTTTTTGAGTTTATTCATAATATACAAGAATACAAATCTTTCCTCTTTATAATATTATTATAGAAGTATAGATGATCATATTACTAACATTAATTTCAGTTTTCCTCGAGAACCTATTAGGTACTTTGGGACACTTTTTTCGTAAATGTTGTATGTGACCCGAAGTCCATTTAATGCTATGTCAATGATTTTGAACTTTATTTATTTATACACTTGATAAGTTATCAGATCAGCCGATCAACATCAAACAATTCATTCCAGTCTATTAAATTTTGTGAGCTTTCGCAAATCCATTTACACCATATTAAAATGCGATTTATTGTTTATATTATTTATCCCGAGGTTTCGGATACTGGCAGCTGTCACCTTTTCACCTGTAATCAAAATCTTCAACGTTATCTCGTCGCTGCCTCAGGCCACTTTTCTTACAGAATAATACTACAGGCCTTCCAGGAATTAAGCCTACCAAATCTTGGTTCTACATAATATCTTAATTAGATCCAATTAATAATATCTTAACTATCCATTGCATAGATGAACCCATAACAAGAGGTTTTGGTGCAATTTTATTAAAAACTAGCGATCCGCTCCGGCTTCGTACGGATGCAATGAAGATGTACAAAAATATAAATAAAAAAGTAGCCTCGCTGATAATGTAGTTTACTATTGGAAAATAATTTTTAAAATTGGTCGAGTAGTTTTTGAGTTGAATCGTAACTAACAAACAAATTTTTCCTATTTATAATATTAGTATAGATATAGATTAAACTGCGTAGCGTGTAATAAAACTTTATTAATAATCTTACAAATGAATACAACACAGGTAAACCGTAAGCCGGTAACAGTATTAGTTGAGTGTTAAATGAAGAAAGCGGTGGGGTGGGGTGGTGGTGGTACAAACCGCCGTCGAACAATAAACACGGCGTGGACGCAGGTGCGACGGTATTGCGGAACTTGCTCTAACCGACCGAACTAGAGATGTGCGTTATACTTATCGATAAACTGAATCCTCATAAACATAAGTGGAAATGAAACATCGTAGTAAAATTTTATTATGTATTTATTGATCAGATATAATAACCATTATGTTAGTAGAAACTTAGTAACTACTACGTACAAGTACAATTGTTTTTTTTTAAATTGGAACAAAATCTAACGAGAAATCTATCTAAATTCTAAAATAATGGGTCTGACCTACTGGTCTTCCTTAAGGGACCATCTCAGTGCAAAATGTTTGACAAATCACAGACATAATATTGTCTTTTATTAACGCGAGTATCACACATTTGAATAAAATACTGTATACCGGACTAAAACGCGATTTATTATTTATATTGTTTAAATTATTTATCCTGACGTTTCGGATGCTTTTCAGTAACCGTGGTCACGGGCAGACAGAAAGATGACAGTTGTCTTATTTTTGACAACAATATAAATAATAAATCGCATTTTTATCCGGTATACAGTATTTTATTTAAAAATCACAGACAGTTCGACGGATAGAAATTCCTAACCTTTTGTGAATACTCATGCTTTGTAGCTATGTAGTATACACTCAGCATCTATATAAATAAAGGCTCTGTAGGCTTCTCACTTGTCAACCCCCAATCTGCAAATATTTTATATAATTTCACGCGGATGATGTTCACACTTTCTGGAAGAAATTCTTTTGATAACGATTTCGCGAAGGAGCGTAATATGAACCTGACGCATCCGGTCATGAGTATAGTGCATGGCTTGTACTTATGAGTCGACCCGGTCATGAGTACGGAGCGTTGCTTTATGGTATTTCAATCTGTCATGAGTATGGAGCGTGGTACCACGTTATCTATCTTCGTTACCTTCTAGAAACCAATCCATTTCCATCATTTAAATCACACCCTTAATATGTACACTAAAACAAAATCAAATTCCAAACAATTAATCACTAAATATCTGAAAACACTGGACTACGTCAATACTGAAAATCTATTGACTACCCTTATATAGTTAACGCCAATATATCTCATCCCAATTATTGTTTCTCTTTCTCTTATCATGTTTTCACCGTCAGATTGCTTCTCTATCATTCTATGCTTAGTTGACTCGCAACACACATTAACATAACTTCATACTGTATACTCATTATCTCACTAACACTTGAATACATTTAACTCATTATATACAATATACATACACGTACACGTTGATGAAATACACATTTACAATACATTCTCAAATTCCTCATTTATAGCTACACTTTAGACCAGTAATTAATTTTGCAATTACTTTTTTGTTTCCCTTTAAGATGTATGTATATTAGTTTCTACTTTCTTTTTGTTACCAATTGTTTTCTTTTATTTATTCTTTTTAAAAAAAAAAAAAAAAACATGCATACCTATTATACCTTTAATTCTAGCTGCGGGTGGAGCCCTGGTGACCTGTAATACAGGTTTTTCTAAAAACCTACATCAGGCACCAGTCTCTCACAAGGTTAGGTTCTAGTTTTACTATGGTTATGTTTTAGTTCTAAGGTAACCTTTGTGAAGAGAGAATAAATATATTTATTATTATTATTATTATTATTTATTGGCCAATGCCAGCAATGCGGTCGTATGGGGGTTTAAGGAACCCAAGCGAGACACACATATTTTTTATTTCGCAACAGTTTTTCGCGCAATAATAAAACGGAAATGCAAAATGTGTACAAGATATAAATTACTTATAACCGGATTAAAACGTGATTCAATATCTACCCGTGACCACGCTTGCTTCAAAGCATGCGAAGCGTCGGAATAGGTAATATAATTAATAAACGTTATTTTATTTTACATTGTAATTCGGTTATACGTTATTTTATTGAAACATTGTAATCATGTTGATTTTAAAAGTTATTTTATTGAAATGTGTGAAACTCGCGTTAGTAAAAGACAAAAAATGTATCGATATGCCTGTCTTGTTCCACAACCCTAGGCAAGTGCTGAAAGCAAACAATATATATATCAGTGCACCGAATGATCGGGGCCAGGTATCGGCGAATTAAAAACAATAAATTCCATTCCCCTCAAGAAGTTACGATTAAAAAACTTCAACTGCTTATTATTTATTGAGTAATAAAGTCATAAATATCCGCTCAACGAATTAAAAATAATAATAAATCATATCAACGATACAGATTTCTTAATACAGCCTAAAGGTAGAATATTTTGTAAAAATAATAAGAACAGGCGTTAAAAAGAATTTGATGACATAATAATCAGTGGCGGGACTACCACAAAAACCCAAAAGCACGATTTGATATACATATTAATGCAACCATAAAGTGGAAAATATTATTATTAACTTAATTAATAAAAAAAAATTATTTAACTCAATTAATGACGTAGTTATAAAAATAAAAAACATATAAAATTGTTAATGCAGGCAAGCCGGGCTTTTGGGTTTATATAGTGGGTCCACCTCTGAAAATAATTCGTTTACAAATAATAATCGAAGAATACTTCGTAGAGGTGAGAGCTACGTCGTAGTCAGAGACGCAATACGGGTATTCTAAATATATAATGTAAAATAAATCTCATATATCATATTATTATTCTGTCATGCCTTAATTAACAAAATATAATGAATGCTTTAATTATGCTTTAATGTGAAACGAAATGAAAAAAAAACTTTACTGTACACCATAAAATAAATAGAACAAAATAGATAGCAAAATATTTACAAGTTGCGGCATTATTTCTATGTATTTGTAAACTCTACCAGCCGATGCGGAGGAGATTGCAAGTCTGATAAGTTCATGTTTGGTGCAAAAAAAAAATTGTACATATACTTATATTATAAAGAGGAAAGATTCGTTTGTTTGTTACGATTCTACTCAAAAACTATTGGACTGATTTTAAAAATTCTTTCACCCATAGAAAGCTACATTATTAGCGAGGTATATTATTGTACAACATAGGAATATTATTTTGTTTATAGTATATCTACATTGCACCCGTGTGAAGCCGGGGCAGATCGCTAGTACACTATATTTTAGAATGAACATATTATTAGTATCAGTAATGAAGATTACCGAAATATTATAGTTTAGTTTATTTACAGTCCCGTAAAGTGTTAATGTATAAAAAAAAAAACATGTCATTCTTATTTAAAACAAACGAGCAGACTGTCACTTGCTATAAATGTCAAACTGTCTGAGGAAGTCGCTGAAAATCAGTGTTGCGTCCGTCTTCCACGTCGCGGACGTAACGTATGCTGAGCGGCCTCCTTTTTGACAGAAATAGTGTGTTGTCTTTTTATATTTAAACTTATATTTAAATTAGATTACTAAGCTATTTATTTCTGTCAAATAAAGTTTTTCATTCATTCATTCATTCATTCATTCATAATATATTCGTACATTAATTGAAACGAAAACTAAGATAATTATCGAGTGTTTACCCCATTATCTAGTCGTTAGTGTTCAAGTTGAGTTGTGTCGTATTGTTGAGAAGACAAAACTAGCATTAGCACTGGCCGCCCTACCGCCCGCCCTCACCGCTCGACACGAGTTATCGCCACTAATTGTAGGACAAACGCTTACATTGTATGGAATTCATTAAATAATTTACTGCACTGATTATATCGTATTTTGATGAGTAAGTATTCTACTCGTACCTTGATCAGATCCAGACGTTTTACGAGGTCCAAGGTCATTAACACTCGGAAGTGAAAGCAAGGAACAAAGCATATGGAAATATCTTCCTACCCGAAAGGGAAAGAGGCGAGGAGTTTTGTTCCTAAGAAAGGTCAATTAAAGGTGTACATACTGTAAAGTTCGACACACACAATCATTGCAAGCTCGTTTCGTAAATCTGTAAAGAAGGTTATTAGTTTTCTTGAAAATGTAGATTTTTTCCAATGAATGATGGTATGTTAGAGAAATGTTTTGAAAAAATAGGAAAATGTACAACTAAGTACTTTCTATTTACTTAGCTTATCCATTAAACCTGATAATACAATTTGTATAGAATTGTCCATTTTAATTTAAATATCAACTATTTCTAAAGTTTTAGGAATTATTAGGAAGTATTTGTAAATCCGTACAAATTTAAAAAAAAAACAATTTTTGGCTTGTGGCAAACTAACGCTAAAGTACAGCTTTAGAAAAAATTATATTATAAAAATTTTAACTAAAAAGTAGCTTAAAGCACAGTAGAGTTATTAGCACTTAAGTAAATGGATGATAGAGAGGCTCGATTAGCAATATTGTATGTCCGGAAACGGAAGTGTTACCATAGAGCTATGTTTTACAGATAGGTATAGAAGAGCGTATTTTATGAAAACTAAATTATTTTTATTTGAATGCTATATAAACGAAATAAAGGTTTATATTAAACAATGTTCTTAGTAGGTTTATATCACTGTGTCATAGTTTTTATTCATTTTGATTTGATTTGTTAACTAAAACTTGAAACATCAGATAGTAAAAAAAAACTAAAATACTTTAGGATAAGCACATCTTGTTGTAAAATTGAAATTAAAAAGATAAAATAAAATTATTTCTCTTACTTCATGATACTCTCGTCTCGTCTCGAACTATGTAGTTCGGTTATCGTTAAAGGTTTTATTTGAATAATTAATTAATATGAATTAAGAGATGAGTTATTCTCAAGCAATGCGTTTCTTCACGACAAATGGAGTGGCAACGTATGTGTAGTCTAGAGAAAGAGGAGAGTCGCTAAAATACAGAACTCTAGACGACAAGATGTTCGTCGATGTTTCTCTCGTTAGATGGCTTTTTGTACAAATTGCGATTTACGATGCGACCAGTCGCGCGACCGGCCGGCGCCGCGGCAGCCGCGATCTGTCCCCCGCTATTTGTGCTCACATATCGTTTCAGTCCAGGGAATGAGCGTTTTTAGTGCATTTCCAAATGATGCACCTATTTTACAATCTATCAACTGAAACAGGTTTTACGAAATGCATCATGCGCTCTGCCTACTGGATGAATATATGAATATAAATATATATAAAATATATATAAAATATATATTTATTAATATTAATAATACTTACCTCACGAATTAGCCTAAAAGTTATAGATATAAAAATTATTCATTCTATTCATAAAGTTCATTGAAAAATCAGCTAGTTGATTCATAACTAGTTCATTTATTAACCGAATATTTAGTCTTTAGTAGGTAACTAGATGTTAAATACATAATACATACATTTACTGCATATTTAGTGGTCACACTGTAAGTAGCGGTTCCTTTGGAAGGCTTCCCGTAGAATTGCTAAGTGACTTTTTAACTGTTCGCACGTAAAATACGTCTTAATTAGCGTGACACTGCGGCACGCAGTTTCGGGAGAGTTATTTCACCACAGCTTCTCAGTTACTATAGGTTTTGTTAATAGATTAAATTGGCGCAAGAACCTCTACAATATTTTATGCTTGTTATGTACATTTTTTTTAGGAAAGTACATTTCCGTAAACAAGAGACAGTCACCCTTACAAGACTTCATTTAGAAGTATAAGTATTTTAAGAAAAAAAACTGTTATTAATTCTGTAATATAGTCTAAGTTTTTGCTATTTTAAAGCTCATAATATCAAAATGTATCTCGCTATTAAACGCAATACTTTAATTCTACAGAAATAAGTTTAAATTGTACAAAACTATATTAAATTAATTAAAAGACAGACTACTAATTATTACATTCAGAAATAAGATTGAAAAACCTTGTTGCATGATTATTCATAATATAAACAGCAGTAGTTGTATAAACATATTCCGATTGAGGCTTAACTTTCATTAAAATGCAAATCTCTGAACTCGCATACAACACTGATTTTCAGTGACTGTTTCTCAGTCCTCAGTTAAATACATACATGAACTGGGATAAAGGTTTGATCTAAATTAAATCAATCCAAAATGAGTAGGTACCTACAGACGAGAAAAGGGACCATTTACAAACAGATAATGGAAAATAATGAGATACTAATATTTTAAATTTTCATATCATCAGCTATAAGGATAAATAAAAACAACATTTAAATAAAAAAAAGCTTTTATTGTTTCCTTAATAGTAAGTACACAATTTACTTATTAGATAATTCTTATCCAAAAATACCATACGATCATTTATTTTACTATACTCCAATCCCCATTTTATGTATTTCTTGCACCGTCTCCATCTTTCTTTGAGTTATTCCTATCACCCAAAGGTAGTCTGGAATAGATTGCTACTCTGGCAATAAGACCACCTCTTATTCCTGTAAAAGTAGTTTCATATTTTTATTTATGTTGTATGCAATAACGTTGTAAATAAATAAATGAATGAATAAAGTGTATAGTATATTAAAAGGCTAACGCAACGCCATGCACCATTGAGGTACAGGGACTCTTTACTCTATATATCCGAATTCTCGAAGTAAAAAGTAGGTCGAAAGCGCATCATTGACTGATGTTCTGTGGCTGAGGTGATAACCTACCATCAAGTGAATCTCATGCTCGTCTGTCAATATCTAAAATAAAAAGATATATAGGTTTCATCTGTAACTGTGCTCACTTAAAAGGTGTATGAATAACTATAACATACACAAATGGTATCATGCCTACGATCGGTTTTTATAAACCGTCCGTGTATTTAATAGTTATCTACTATTAAATACCCGTCCGTGTATTTAATAGTTATCTACTATTAAATACCCGGACGAAAGCTCACCGTCGCGTCGGCTCCCAAGAAAACTGAAATCAAAATTAGCTTTTTTTTTGAATTGCTGTATATACCTATACAGCAATTCAAAAAAAAAGCTAATTTTGATTACCTACCCATATTTTCAGGTAACAATTAGCTACTCAGACTTAACAGTAGATACATAGTAACGATACTCCAACACTTCACTCCTAAGTGTCGAACATCAACAAAGTAAAAAACCGTATCTTAATTAAATCAAGCAATTAACCGTAAAAGGTAGTTTAAGCAGCAAACACTAAATCTGCCGGCGCGGCCGTAACTCGCCAGCAAAAACACACTTCATCTATAAATTGGATACTGAATAAGTTCCAATTCTTACTTTCCAATTCCATTCCAAATTCATTCCTGATCCCGATATTTATTGAAGTCTGGATTAATCTTTAATTCTTTGCGTTTAAACGTTCGCTCGATTTCAACTCTATTGCAATAAAAATAAGAAATTTATTCGTAAAAACGTTCACTGTGAAATATTTATGAGCTTTCGAAGAAAATTCTTTGTGAATGTTTGCATTTATGAAAATATGCTTCAATGTAAGGGGCGAGCGGCCACCGATCTATTACAGGATGTTTGGAAATAACAACTGACGATATATCGCTGGAACTGTGGTTCAAATAATTTAAATTATACCAGTTATACCACTCTGGACTCTAAAATTGTCTAACACATCTTATTAGATTCCGAAAACTTTATTTTTATTACTTGATGAAAACTTGCTGTAGTTTAGTTATAAAATACTATAGTTATTTTATAGATAAGACTTATACTTAGTTTAACAATTAGTAGAAGACAAAATTTAAGTTATCATTAATGGGCATTTTTTCATTTTTATATAATATAATACTAAATAATAATTTAATTTTTATTATTTTAATTATTTGAGATACTTGATACTTTTCAAGTGCAAGGAATTATTTTAGCGCTGTTGTTTTAATTGATGATCCGACATTCGTATATCTTTAATATTATTAATATCACATTTTAGATGCAATAATTAAAGTAATTATGTATAATTTTCATGTTAATTTCTCGGTATACTTTGTCCGTTCTTAAGTGAAAATAAACAATCAGAAAACTGCTTAGAACACTCTGTATATCAACAATCATTTCCGATCAGGGTGTAATTTATACGGGATCAGTGGGGCTAATAATGCCCTCTTTCTCCCCCCTCCGCCCCACTCCACCCCACTCGTTACAACTGTAATGTAATCACAAGGCTCAATTAGGTAGCACTCACAGATTATTAGATTCTTTTGATTTTCTTATGAATTACTTGAACATTTTTAATCGAGGTTTTACGAGTTCGAGTGTCGTAAAATCACTGTTTTAACTAAGTATTTACTTCCAAATGTTAGATATTACTTTGTTTTTAATTAAATGTGTACATATAATATACCTAAGCGAACCTTGACGAGGATTCTAAACAAGCCGATTTCTTGCTATATTTTAACCCAATCATTACTGTATTAAAGTACGAAATTTCGCAACGTGCTGGGGTTTATGGGAATAGTTTTACCTTTTGAACATGTTCACTCTTCACCGCTGGTTAGGAATTCTACCATGAATTTCAGAAAAATAATTGTATTTCCTCCAAAGGACCTTTAATATTGGTAATGGGAATATTTCAAGAATCCGTCCGTACATTTAGATTGTATTATCATTTTAAAATAAATGTCATAAAGAAAAACAAAAATCCAAGTTCTAACAATGCAGTCATACTTTGTAATAATTTATATTTAAATTAAGTTTTCAATAAACAATGCAGCCTCGCACCGACTACACTGTGAATGCTACCTCTCAATAAAAATAACAATTTCGCAACATTAGCGCGGGATCATTCGCTATAAGTAATATTACTGCACATTACTTTCCGCTATAAACAGTTTAATTTTTCTCTTCCACTCATCAGACGAGTTTGGTGTTAACATAATTCAAAATAGGGTATATTTCGGATTGTTCGATATAAAAGAAGTGAGTTTCTTAAAGATTTCGATTCGTAGCGTTTGCTTTAATAAGCGGATGATTTACGCGTTGCCGCCAGTCGCAGGCGGCGCCTAATTAGAGTTGAGAAAAATTCTCACTACACCTTCTGAGATGTCGCCAACGATGTGGACGATTCTTTATTAAAATGTAGGTGTTGGCCCGAGGCAAATTAAGAATTTGAACCTCGCTTCAGTGGGTGACGTTGATATCGTTAACTCTTAATAATCGTGCAATTGTCACCATTGCGTATTATTTGTAAACAAATAATACAGAGTGAATTAAAAAAATACCTCTCAGTTATATGTAGAGATATTTTTTTATATTAACACTACTTCGTGTAAATATTATATTCGGGAACTAAATACAAATCTGAATCTATTGAATATCTGATTTAGGAAAGTATAGAAAACATAAATAAAAATAAATTAAAGAAGGCTTAATTTCGTTTTTTATTAACGCGAGAATCACACATTTAAATAAAATACGACGTTTCGGATGCTTTTCAGCAACCGTGGTCACGGGCATAAATAATTTAAACAATATAAATAATAAATCGCGTTTTATTCCGGTATACAGTACTTTATTTAAAGGCTTAATTTCCTTAAAAAAGACAAGAACTTCAATTTAAAATACATATAAAATAATTATATAAATGTGGTACCAATATACATATAATCTTCTTTACATAGTATAAAACAAATAATAACTTCCGAATGACTGCACCAAATTGAATAATTATTTTTTGTTTTAAATTTAATTGATAGGAAAAATAATATTTATAAAAAGCTTACGGTATTGTAACAAAATTGAGTTTATACATCTATAGAGATCATATTTTCTTCATAAGTATAACCGTGCGAAGTCGGGTCGGACAACTAGTATTATATTACAAATGACAGGAATCTAGTTACTAAATAACACATCTAAACATATCACCATCCTATAAATATGTACCATCTGTACGAGTTCTTAAAACAATAAAAATATTACCAGGAAACTAAGTATTTCATTAAATATAATGTTAGATCAAAGCTCTGATAAATTATTCATGAACTTCTCAATTCCTTTGATTTCTAAATCGTTCAAAATAACTTTCCTATTATCCTCGGATCGCCGAAATCACTATAAAAACACAGGTGACATCGAATGCGCCCTGAAATCCTCTTCGAAATAAAAACATTGCTTCCAAATCGTTTCTATTTATCCAACATCAATATACAAAGTTGAGACGTTTTAATAAATCCATTATTTCAAACTCTATTCCCTTACCATAAGGTGCAGAACATTTTTTTTAAAGTTGGGATCATTATAGGTATATTGCAAGCAGTCACGTGTGTGGCGACATTAAGGCAAATAAAATTTAAATATGGCAACACTGGCTTGCGTTATAAAAGAAAACGATAATCTAAAAATAAATGAAAATAAAGCCAAAATTGAAAATATTGATACAAAATTATATTGGTTACTGTATAATCTTATTACTTACTATCGTAAAATATGTTGCTACTTTATCCTAAATGACTTACGTATTTATTCATTCAATGACCATAAATCTAATATATCTTATATATTACCAAAGTTTGTAAGTTAATTTCAACTTGAGTTTTTAATTGCACGCTGGAGCGTAAGACTGAGTAGGTTTTTTATGTTAGAAAAAAGTATGTGTTTGATTGAATTCGAATCTATTTCATAATTGGATGGATTTATCCATGATACTTTGCTCTTCTTTTTCCTTGTTTTTATCCATTTTGACTGAAATAATCGACTGAATTGATTAAATAAAAATTAAAAAATAAATAAAATAAAAAAAATGTATATATTATGTTAATTACTGAATACCTTATTTCTTAAGCTGGAGAGTGACAATATACCTACAGTTAATACTTGATACTTACGGCCTGATCCATATACGTATTATAAGCTTGATATACCTACTTAAAATATGTTTATCGAATATAAAAAGACTACAGAACGAAAGAAACAAAACATATTTTAACTATATGAAGCGTATAATACGTTTATGAATAAGGCCGTTACTCTTTATGTGTGCAGTGCAGACTAATCACTGTGTTTATTTTTTTTTATTCAAAACCACTGATGTACTGTATACTTTTCTGTGCAGCTAATTAATAAGACTTACTTTAAATATAAATTTTGTATATTGTTGGTACTTTTGATGGATGGTGTAATTGTACGGTATAATATGCAAGTTAAAGTAAATATTTTTGCGCGTTACAAGCATTCGGCGGGCTCGTATTATTCAAATGTGGACCAATAACAGAGCATTTACGGCCAACCATAAAACTACAATCCAACCGAACGAATAAATATCAGACCTCTCTAACTTATAACCTTTCATACGGAGATTTATGGAAAATGGATGTGGCTCTCGGCTAATTACGAGTACAGAAGATCTGTTGTTTTAGTGGTAATACCATATTATTATTGTTGATTTACGGTTATAATGTGACTATGAAACGATGACTCTCACTGTGGCTCACAATCAACTTGAGATGCAATTTCTCAAAAAAAATGAATTAAATTAATAAACGAATTCTTTGTATAAAGCGAATGTCCTATGACCTATACTTTTAAATAACCTACTTTATTCCAGATTAAAACGCGAATTATTATTTATAAAATTTATCTCGACGTTTCGAATGCTTTCCAGCAAACGTGGTCACGGGTAGAATGATATTACGGACTGTCAGAAATAATATAAATAAAATAGTGAGTGTGCTTAACAAGAAAAATAATTTAGACCACACAACAGAAGTAAAACTTCTTACGCAACAAACAGATATTTTTTTACTCCCCAAGCCTATACAAGCGTGCGTATACAAGTTTTTCTTCAATAAATCGCGTTTTAATCCGGTATAAAGTATTTTATTTAAATGTGCGAGAAGACAGTTTCAGTAATTTGGTATAAGTAGGCTTATCGAAACCGAGTCATAAATCTGACAGAGACCTTATTTAGGTGGACATAAACTGGAATTCGATTGTAGTAGTAATAAATCCTTTTTTTTTGGTAAGTTCAATCGAAAATCTCGAGTTTTCCTACCGTGAAATACAGAACATTAAATATTCAATTTTTTTTTCATTCTGATATTTGAACAAAAATACAATCGTCTTAAAACCAGTTTCTTGTGTTCCCTCCATACGCTCTAGATCTACGTCCAAGAGTTATAATACAAGCCGTAACGCAAAGGTTATGTGTAACCGTAACCCGAAACAACCGGCCGGGTTAATTTTGCACCTGAACTTATTTGTGCTCGATTTTATATCGACAACACGCCTCGCCCGGGGCTAACCCTCCCTCGCTCGAACTCTACAAATACTTACTCAAGTAAGACATAAATCAACAATCTATTTTATTGTTACAATACTTCTGAAGTGTGTTTGTTTATTGGTTCGTTGTAGTTTCTGTCTTTCACAGCAAATCAGGTCAACGGATCGACATGATCTCAGACATTATAGGTCTGAAGATCTTTGTTTTATTTTTTACTAGTGGCCCCGACAGACGTTGTCCTGCCAGAAATGATTTAGATTTGAATATGCTATTTTCCCACTTCTATTATATCGATTTGCAGTGGACTTGATGTTATTACACAAAGCTATGAGCTTGCGTGACGGGAGCTATCAATTGAGGAAGGTGGAGGAGTTCCGAACCTAATTTATTTTAAAGTTAATTTTCTGCACATATTTTTTTCATCAAATTTTCTGATATTTTAATAGTTATTCTGTTATTAGGGATATAGACGAATCATACAAATAATAATATATCATTAAAATGGGTGCAGCCGTTTTTGAGTTATAAATGGTGTAACTAACACAACTTTCTTTTATATATAAATAGAAGAATAAAGGGCAAACGGGCAGGTTTATCTGATGGTGACCACCGACATCTACAACATCCTCTGATCTGGCAGGTGAGTTGCCGATCTTTAAGAAATTAATAAGGTTTACATATATGTATACATTACATACAATACAACTCGAGCTATTGCTGAACAATGTGGCTGCGAGACGTAACATTTTTTTCTAAATTAATTTGCTCAAGGTTTAAGCCCACCAATAGTTTATTATTAATCTTCCTTCATCTCTAATAGAAACAAAAGTCCTTAAATAGCAATAAATAAGGAAGCAGAATTCTAAGTAAAGCCACTTAGAAGGAATACACTTGTTTGTAAGTTGTCAACTTTTCGAAAGACATGTGTAGGTACGAGCTACTTATAAACTATTTCAGGCGAGAACCCTTTGGTACAGATACGATCAAAATCTGAAATAGTTATCAACATTGAGATATTAACTGCCCAAATGTAGAATAATCTCTGAGCTGTTCTTGATATTGTGATTCGAAAATTAAATAAAATAAAACTTTATTCAATTAAACTTTTGTAAATACTTGTTTATCGTATTTTTGAAGCTGGTTCAGAATACTGAGGGAGAGAGAGAAAAGTTTATTTACTGCACAAACAATTCTTGTTGCTTCCACTGAGAAGAGCCGCGAAAAAAAATACAAAAAAGCATACTGATAATAATTATTCAGATTTTCAAATGCTCTTTGATAAATACAAATATTTATAATAATTAAGATAAACAAATATACAATACCCTTACTTATTTAGATTTATTTTGTGTTTTAATATATACTTCTCTCCACGACAGTCTTCGAAACAAACAACACGAGAGATTTTAAACAGTAACAATTTATAATACCTACTTGAAGGTGTTTCTACGTCTTTATAACTAAGCCCTCCCCAAGCTTCAGTTGCAAAACAAATAAGACTCTATATTTTGTTTACATCTCCACTAATTAGTTAGTTTACTCAATTATAAAACAAAAAGTACATAATATTGTCTTTTATTAACGCGAGTATCACACATTTAAATAAAATACTGTATACCGGATTAAAACGCGATTTATTGTTTAAATTATTTATCCCGACGTTTCGGATGCTTTTCAGCAACCGTGGTCGCGGGAGACTGAAAGATGACAATAAATAATTTAAACAATAAATCGCGTTTTAATCCGGTATACAGTATTTTATTTAAAAAGTACATAGATCATTGATATAAATCCTTAACCTTTTTTTTATGTTTATATTTGAGATTAATTATCAAAGTATCTACATATTTTCATTTAACATTTTGATAATTCCAAAAAAGGTAGGTTTTGACTTGAGTGACATTTGGAATACGGGCCTTACCCTGCGAAGACAGAAAACTATTCAGTCACCGGCCTTACCGCAATCTATTATCAAAATATACTACAATAACGAATTGCAGATCATGAAAAGCTATTTATTTAGACGAACATTTGAGTGTTGCCGCGACTCTATCACGAAGACTTTTACGCTTGTATGATAGATCTATTTCGCAACTGTGTCGCGGGGTGCGATAATATAAACAATAATATTACATTACACGATGTAATTCCCTGTAACCAGTGTGTAAACGTGTAATTTAACCCTTTATTAGTGAGTCGCGCGATCGGCACGCGACCAGCACGCGACTGGCACGCGACTGCGATGTCGCTGGTCGCAAATGCAATATTGTGGCGGATTATTAGTGATCGATGTGTACAAATTAATGTCTTGTTATCAAGTTATTGCGTGTTGATACAACGAGAGGCGTGTGTGAGAACTTGTTGATGTACATACGAGTACACGCTCGATTATTACAACACTACCCGTCCCCACGAACTATGTACTGCCTAAAAGTACCTAAATCTCTATATTTGTTTTATCAAGTATTTTCTGTTTATTTCTGTAGTGTTACTTAACTGTTTACGCAGCGCACGCAACGGAAGCTCTCAAAAGGAATAGATATATTTTCCCCGTTTTTGCAACATTTTTCATTAAAGCTCTGCTCCTATCGGTCGTAGCGTGTTATATCACCTATAAGTAGGCTATCCAACACTAAAATATTTTTTCAATTCGAACCAGTAATTCCTGAGATTAACGCATTCAATCAAACAAACTCTTCAGCTATATAATGTTATAGTATAGATAGTACAGACTATAGATACAACTAGATATTAATCCTTAGTTATACTGAGTCAGAAGCAGACACAATCTGTATCCGATCTTTAAAGAACACTATTTACAACACATTTACAACTATGTTTTTGTAATTCGAATTTTTAAACCTTACAGTTTTTATTTTAGACTAGCTGATGCCCGCGACTTCGTTCGCGTGGGGATCACTTTATGCTGAACTTTTGAGCAAGCTTTCTTCATATTATATATCCTCCATCCTCTGTACTTGGTGATTTCTTTTCGGAAAGAGCTATCAGAGTAGTCATTGACGGTTGCTTTTGCATCATATTATCGACATGTTTAATGGTGGTTGAGGTTGGGGTTCAAATGATGATTTGAAATTCAAAAGAAATACCATAGTAATTGAAAAAATTAACCTGACTTTAAAGAAACTTTAGGGAAATGCATATCAATCAAATTTTACGTCACCAAAAGGCAGAGATGTGTCTTTTCTCCACTAATCAGAGTTCAGTCGAAGATTGGATTCAATGCATTTTCCGTCTTAAATATATGCACGAAAATTGTACGGGGGTTTGAAAATACTTGCGACACATGGAAAAAACGCCAAGAAAATGTCTAAATACGAATAAAATGAAGGTATGGAGAAATGCAACGTAAAATGAATGAAAAAAATAGTATGGCCATGTTGGCCAAATACTTATAATAGAATAGTTCAATAATACATTTTCTATTTTCAATATTAGTTCTTTTAAAAATATAAAAAAATAAATACAAAAAAATATTTCCCTGAGTGATGATTCGAACTCGCATCTGAAATTACGTAGTACGACCGTATATCCACTATGCCACGAACACATATCGAAAAACGGCGAAATTATCAAACTATTTCATTTACATATCAAACTGTGATTGACATCTGACAATTCGAAAAAATTCAACGCGAGTCAGTTTTCATTGCAATTTGTTGAAATGATGCCTTTAAAATAATATTTAAATGATGATAACTTTTTTTTCCGACAACCGATTTCGATGAAACAAAGCCTATATGTTGCCCTGGACTTTGCTTAATATATTTGTATAAATTACGCGAAAATCGGTTCAGTATCTTCGGAGATTAGCGTGAACAAACAGACAGACAGACAGACAGACAGACAGACAAGAATCTTAAAAATTGCATTTATGCATTCTGCTACCCTTCTTTTATCACCCCTCTTAATTTCTGGTAAAAATATTTAGTGAAGCGTAATTTCGATCCTACTCTTTTATTATATGTAATAATAATAATGTAATAATAGATAATAGATATTGACAACGTAAGTACTTTTATGATGCATTGGTCATCTATTTATTTACCTACAATTTTTAAAGTGATAATATTTTGAATAGTCACTGAAATATGATTATGTTACGCACTGTTACAGTGCAAATATTATTTTTTTAGCATGTTCGATGGCGGGTTTGCTAGAACACCCAGGTCACGGGTTGGAATCCCGTAGAGATGACATGTTTATAATTTCCTTTAACAGAAATTCGTCTTCCCCACGTCTGGTCACTTTAGACATTAAATGGGTAGAAATATCAAATAACGAACTACCGTTAACAGATAGAAAAAATACTCGAAGTAAAGAACAGATCGACCTATCACCTACCATCAATTGAACCTCATTCTCGTATGTCTATTTCTAGCATACAAAAAGAAGCAAAAGGCCTTAGGTAGGTACATAGTTACTATTGAAATTTACTGGTCCCAATTTTTCATGGATATTAGATTTTATTCAATTATTTATATATGTACATTCCTATAATCACACATAATATACTTTCCAAATTAAGTTCTCTAAGGTTAATAATTCGCCTTTATCTCAAAAAAACAAAAAGCATTATTGTATTTAGGTTTTCTGCAATAGTTTAAAAAGGAATTTAAAGAATATCGAATTATTTCTCCTGAGACGCAAGTGTTCAAATTTCCCTACAAAGTGGTTAAAAGTTCAACAATTCTTTCACTATTCCTCACATACTTGTTTGCTGCTAGTTTGCCAATCGTTTTGTACTGCCATTTTAAGGATATGTAGTTGATATAATGTGGCGATTTAAAAAAAAATGTTCATTTATTTTTAATAACTATTAGACATTTCACATTTTGTTATAATATGGCCAAAGATTATTTTACACGTTATTTAAAACTGTGAATCGCGGACCATTGTTTACATATTATGTTTATTGATACACGTGTGTATATACCTACTTACGCGATGTTAGCCCTCTTTATGGCTTTTTTCTATTTTTATTCTATTAATATGCCGTGCATTCATTATAGGTACGTTAATGCAAAGTATATTATATAATAAAAAACGTATTCGTATTTGAGAATAATCGCATTTCAACATTTTAAGTTATAAGAAAAGTATTTTGTAAAAGACTAACAAATAAATGCCTATATTATTGTTTGAAAAAAGCAAGTCATATCCACATAACATATTCGGCCAATCGTTGAATTGATATTCAATTCGAGCGTGCCTCGGAAGGATCGCCGCGGGACAGCGCAATTGAATTTGAAAATATCTGCCGCCGCCCTCCCTGCCTCACTCCCGGTAACTGTCCAACTATGCTAACCATCATTCACAAATTTTTTGAGACCTGAAAATAGTATGTACCTAAGGGAACAAATTATTGTTAGGATTTTTCAGTTTAGGACTGACTGAAACAGGAATAAACCTTTTTTTTCGCTCAGGGGCAGGCAAAGGTCTTTCGATCATTCCATATTTTCTTACGAAGTTTATCACTTGAAAAGAGAATTTGGTATTTAATAAATTCGAAATTTAAATTCTAATAATTGTCTATCGTCAGTTTCACTCAGCTGCGCATTTTTATAAGAAAAACATTCTAACTATGGAATGAGGATAATGTTTATAACCTTTTTTTTTGTCATATTATAGTCATATCAACTAAATGAGAAAATGTTATTTGTAAATAAGCGTTCAAAATAGAGTTCCAACTATAAATGTAGAAGGCTAGATATTTCGAACTTAGTATGAATTCATAATTAATTTTGGATAAATATTATGGTTTGCCAGCATTATTAATCTAGAAGGTTTTAAAATATTTTATATTATTATCTACTACATTTTAAAGAAAGGAGAGAATAGTATTTATCCGACTATCCCTACTTGAGAAACTAAACATTTAATATAAAGCTTGGTCACCACACTCTGCCCCAGCACAGCGCAGCCATTTTCCCGCCCATAGACATGAGTTTTATTGTTTTTATATTTATTTATCTGACGCTGGATTTGTGATATTCTGCCCTTTCTATAGTTTTTGGCGCGCTCCTTTATTGCGTCGTGAAGGGTGGACACTGGACAACGGACAAGCGAAGACTAAATAATTGATACTAGAATAAAAATCTTGAGAACAATATAAATAATAAATTTAGTTGCTAAAAATGGCTTGACTCATTTGAAATACGCTGATATTAGTGAAAACTAAAGTAGGTATAACTATTCATTGTCTGTCTTCAAGGTTTATATGCCTGTGCCCTGTCAATCTATCGAGTATCTCAGCCTTGACTTAAATTGTAAGTGATATTATATTTTATCGTATGTCGAAAATAATAATATCTTCTATAAACATATTTAAACATATATAAAATGCTCTTGTCACGGTGTTTGTGGTCGGACTCGTATATATAATATCATACCGCTAGGTAATTAGGGTGTATCTATCCAGATGTTTTTTTTTTGATTTTCCATCAAAAATACGTATAACCCCAAATTTTCACTTTGTCCACCAAAGTGGGCACGGGTTAAATAGTAATATTATGTAATATACTGGCATGATACGACAGTAAGAAATATCCATAATAAAAAGTTGTGCCAAAATCGTATATTAAAATACAAGTTGTAGTCATATCCTTAAAGTCTAGCAGTATCAGGTGAACAATGATAAGTCAGCTCGATTTCTAACACGATACCTCCCCTATAATAGCAAGGAATACTGTTTACATGAAACACAACTGTATTTCAATAGATATAAGGATAACCGTTCAAAATCGGACAAACGTGAGTGGACATCCGGCTAGGAGCTGCTGAATAGTTTTCGTTACATATGCATTTGTGCCTGACTTTTTTTTAAAGAGGAACGCAGTATTTAATTTAAAACATTTTCCGATCTAATCTGGAACATATACATTTATATTGATTGAAGCTTAAGCGAAGGAGACCCTTTTAATAAAATATTCTCATTACGATATGATGATTATGTACTAAATTTTTTTTTTTTAATAGTATAGGGGGCAAACGGGCAGGCGGCTCACGTGATGGTAAGTGATCACCGCCGCCCATAGACATCCGCAACACCAGAGGGCTTGCAGGTGCGTTGCCGGCCTTTAACATACTTAGTACAATGGTATATACATCAATAAAGAAGAATTGTTGGTAGAATGTATAGTGGTTAATTTGATTTAGCATCCCATTCGCAAGAATAACATACAAAAAATAATAGCTTTTATACGTGTTACTGGTAACTACGGACTATTCTTAACAAGCCCTTGTGTGTTTTACATTCGAAATTCTACCAGATTACTCTATAGCATTAGAATTGAGGATTTTGAATTCTGCAGAAACAAAACATAAAACTGGGTAGGGAACAGAAAAACGACCATCAGACACAAAGAAGTGACTGTTCCAGGATGCAATGGGGAATACGAGAATTCAATTTACTCTCCAGACTTACATACTAAAAAAATACAAAAAAGCACCTGTAAGTACTACCTACTGTAAAATGAAATAAAAATTAAAAAAGGAGAAATTAATATTGCATCTCTCCAACTATAAGACTCCTCGTCCTCAGCCTCGTTAAAGCTGTTATCAATTCAATGTAAGATCACGTTTGATCTTCGCTTACAAACCGTTTTACTGTTTGTGAATAAACGTAATAAAAGTATTGTATTATTTGATTATTATTTAAAAAACTCTATAATTATGATCGATTCGTTGCAATATTACATGATGCAAAATTGCAAATCGATCTAATAAAATAATCCAAAAAGAATCAAATATGACGGGCTCGTTGGCGATAGAACACCTGACGTTCGCATCGATGTGTCGTGGGTTCGAATCCCACCCGGGACAACATGTTTATAGTATTATGTAAACATGTTTTCTCTACGTCTGGTAACTTCGGGCATTGATCGGTTGGGAGGAATTTCGAAATTCCGACCGGGTAACGAACCACTGTCCATAGATGGAAAAACCGTGAAGTGCATTGCGCGTTTCGGTTTCAGTCTATGGATTTCCGAATGCTCGAAGTAAAAATTAGGTCAACAGCGCATCATTAACTGATGTTCTGTGGCTGAGGTATCACCTACCATCAAGTGAACCTCACGCTCGTCTGTCGATATCTGACATAAAAAAAATTAAAAAGTTAACATGGAAGTTTGAATTCATATCGAAGCCTTAACATTTCAGTGCCGCTACACAAATGACAGGCAATTATTGCCTGCCTATAATATAAAATGATCCGTATCCATTATATTATTATTCCAAAATTTGAAGATCTGAAAAAAAAAAATCTATAAACCTTCTTAAATTTTTTCACCAATATTAAAAGTTATGTGCGTTGTGACCATAAGAAGCAATTATATTGTTATCAATAGAACTCGCCGAGAGCAGCAGTTTGCTGGACACATCACGACATAAAAACTTCAATGAGCAAAGTTCTGTAGACAGCTGACGAGCTTGGTAACATCTTGCCTGTTGCTTTTTGTCCATTGTCGGAGTAGGTCCCAACCCAAGCTATCAATTTCAAATTTAGTTCTCAAAAACAGTATTGTAATAATTTTAGGTAATAGGTACATTGGACTTTTAGAGCGGTCGCACTTTGGATGCGTTTTTGTATGAATACTACTCGTACGAATACGCACGAACGATCCCAACATTCCGAGTACTTCTGTGCCTCGTTAACTCTATGCGAACTAGTCGTGCGTGTACGCGCGTATAGTTCCGAATTTCCGATGTACAAAATCAATCCCAACTTGCTCGGAGTTTTTAGGCATTCGTACGTTAAATTCGATATAGATAAAAAAGCCTATAGCCTGGTCTTGCGAAAGTTACTGTATTTAGTTACAGCCGATTGCGGCTAAAATATAATCAAATGTATCTTTATTCACAGTCACTACTGGCATTTCAACGGAGAACAACGGAACCAGTGTGCGCGTTCAATTCGTACGTCCAATAACGTACGTTAACATACGATACAAATTCGTATACAATGTGCGATCACCCTTAGAAAGTAAAAAAATTTCTTAAGTTCCAACCGAACAAAAGCGAAACTTCCACATTCATAATATATACATAATATTATGATAAATATCGATTTTCTTCCACATCTCTGTTATTTTGGATCATGGGACGAGTCATTTATAAAATCTTGTGCTATTCTACATATAGTATAGTCATATAGTCATTTATAATACTAATTACAGACTACTAAAATAACTTAAACCTAATATCTGTGGAATCATGAAGCCGGCCGGCAAATTGACACTGACGTTGACGTTAACACGAAAGTTACTCTCAAAAATTTTAACTTCTTCCACTTGGTTTGATAGAGCGTGCGCGTGTGGTGTGATTGTAAAGTGTGTTTTAAGTTTTTTAGTTATTTACAATTAAATAAGGTCAAAATGAAAGGTGAAAAGAAAGTAGATATCCAAGCCCTTAAGGACATTGCCAATAAGCTGAGAATTGACAGCATTGTGGCCACTAATGCTTCGAAGTCCGGGTAAGCAAATAATAACCTCAATGTTTTGCCGATTTTGTGAAGGACTTATGAAGGTTATGGGTTCTAAACTTATTGAAAAGTTATTCAAACTTAAATCAAAATGTATTAAGAACAATTCATTTTGATTCTTGAAATATTTAGATACGTTTAATTTTTGTTCTAGTGTTTGTAGCGTGGTCACGCTGTGGGGGGTTTTCAAACTCCTTAGCAAGTATATTAGACTTGTAATAAGGTTAAAAGTCAATTAACATTCATTGACGATTATATAAAGTTTTTTCCGTAATTAAATATATTTTTTCATTTCTTTTAAAATTGTGCATTTTAAATAACAACAACATTTTACATAGATATTACTTTTATATGATGCATATATGAATTATTTTACAAAATCATTGAATTAAAAATGCAAATAATCATGATAATGCACAAACTTATCTTCAGATTTTACTGATTCCCTTAAAGGTTTATAATAGTCATTAATCAGTATTAGTTATTAGTTATAAATTTTCCTAGCATAAATTATTAAAATTAATGGGTACTTATATTTGACTTGTCGATGTCTCATGAATTTGTGATTTTTTGTGACTTGATAATGATAATAGTCAAGGTCAACAAGTATATTAGCATTATATGAATATGTGATACCACAACTTAGTGATATGAATTTATATTGACCATAAATTTATATTAAAATATTTAATTGATAAGTATAATAAAATAATATGGAATAAGACAAATCAGTTTCTTTCTGATTTTGAAGTTATACTCCATATGAATATTTTCTGGCATTCCTGTAACCTTTCTGAAGGTCATCATCTTAAAACAGATTTGACATCATCTGGAATGTTCAAAGAGGCTGTTCAAGTTTACTGTAATATAATGTAAAATAAAGTAAATTCCCGAGTTCACTAGTGGGGTATGGGGCAGACCCATTTCTGAGTCAGTTTCACTGATCATTATTCGAACCCAGGACCTTTGGTGCTTAACGTATCGTGCTTACCACTGAGCCATGGAGGCGGTATAATGTAAAATGCTAGTTATTAAAGATTAAGGATATCACTCTTCATAAATTAATAAAAACATTACCCTTAATTTTCAAACGTAGGAAAACAACATTAATTATTCGCTCAATAAGTCACTCAATACAACTTTAAGGAAAGAATTATCTAGAGATGGACTTAATTTAACAATAAACATTAATATCACCACATATAATTTGACCTTGGAACCAGTGTATAAAGTATGAAAAAGCAGAGATAATTGCTGTTTCTGGAATGTACTTTGTGTCATCTGAAATAATTTTGTATTATTCCATACTCTTCAATATTTTTTCTTAATGTTAATTTCAGTTAGTTGTGATTACTTTTGAAATAGATAATCTTTTATTTTATGTATTAAAAGGGTTCTTAGGAGGATGTAGCACTCTCACATTGAATACATAAAGATACCCTTACAATAAGCTGTATTACTGTCTACTATATCTTTGGTCATAGAACTCAGTGGAACATCCCCTATTTATGCACAACTTATTAAAACATGCACTAACTATATGTTGGTAAGTGCACTGACAGTTGTGCTAAAGCATATGTTTGTCGTACTCGCAACAACCAATTAATAGTTGTATGCGGCCAGTAACATTCAGACAATAATTTATTCATGCTATAGGTATATTATGTGTTATAACAGAGCTAAATAAAGCCTGATGGATTAGTAAAATTTTGAAAATCTTTCCAGCCACCCCACATCATGTGCGTCAATGGCGGAGATCATGTCGGTGCTGTTCTTCCACACAATGAAGTACAAGATCTCAGCACCCAGAGACGCTTCAGCAGACAGATTCATCCTGTCCAAGGTAATAATTTGTCAAAAATTCCTAAAACTATATGAAAGTATTGAAAGATTTTTTACTCCAATTAGATACATATACATTATACATATGTATACCCTTTAGGGAAATATTTTTAGAAGAAGCGTAATAAATTGCATAAAAGTAATCAATATATTAATTTGTGTTTAATGTAAATATAAAATACTTCAAAGGTCTTATTAAACTACTGTGTCATCCTGTCACTGAGCTATCATCAAATGAGCCTCTAGTTCATCTTTCAATATCTGAAATAAAAAATTGTTTGTTAGTTTTATTAATAAAGTATTGAAATACATATATTAATATTTGTTAGAACAATGACATCATAAAACCTTGACACTAATTTAGTCCATACCTTTTGGTTTATTTCACTTTTTCTGTGATTGTAATGGAAAACAAATGTTTATTTATGCATTAGCTATTAGGTATGTATACAAGAATTTTTTATATGGCTTTTGCAGCTAAATCTTAAAGTATATAGTATAGTAAAAATGCTAAAAAGACTCATGGAGCTCATTTTAACAAAAGCAAAATATTTTTTTTAAATCTTAGCCGTAAGTTGCACCCACTAATTAAAAAAAACACTTTCTTTATTATTTCTTCATCAGTGTTGCTTATATTACCAAGATCAAGTTCTAAAAAGTCATATCTAATGTAAAATATAAGATCTCATTGTTAAGAAATTGTTTGTTTTTTTTTCATTATTATAGAAATAAATGTTTGACCATTGCTTTATCGGTTTCGATATTTAATATTAAATAAAATATTTGAAAATATGAATACAGCTGTATAATACATATAACAGCAATAGGATAACAGCCTATATGTCGTAACCAACATATTAGACTATGTTTCCTAAACGAATGCGTGAATTTCATACAAAATTTTATTAAAAACGATTCATTGATCGATCACGAAACAGTTTCTATTGCATAATATTAGTGAATGAATAATTTATTACGCTAAGTACTTATAAGAACTAGTTAATCAGCACTGCTAAATACATCAAAATGCATACAATTGTGTATTTTCCATGTGCAGTGCGACAGTAAACAGTTTGTCGTACTCACCCGACCGCCGTCGGTCGATGTGGGCAGTAGCATTCATACAAAATTTTCTTTCCAGTTTCCACATTTGCATAAAATAGATTTCTTTCACATTTTAATGAACTGCAATTGAAATGACTAGTTATTGTAGACATTAGCTATATCCATAGTTTATTAATTAACTTGCTAAAAAATAAGGTTTCGAATTGGTTGCGAAACTTTTTGGACTTTTTTATGTTAGGTATCGACAGTCGAGCATGAGGTTCACTTGATGACTTGGTAGGTGATACCTCAGCCACAGAACATCAGTCAATGATGTGCTGTCGACCTACTTTTAACTTCGAGCAATGAGCTTCGAGCTTCGGTAATGCATTGACTGAAACCGAAACGTGCAATATGCACGGTTTTTCTATCTATGAACGTCATCATTACCCGGTCGGAATTTCAATATTCCTCCAACCCGTACAAAGCCCGAAGTTACCAGACGGGGTAAAGACATGATTACAGAAAATTTTAAAAAAATAGTTCTGGTGGGATTTGTACCCACGACCCATCGATGCACACGGCAGGTGTTTTACCGAACGCATCAACGAGCTTGTCAAAAAAGTTATTGGACCAGTTTGAAGTACCTGTGATAGTATCAGTAGAGATGCGCTCACAGATGGATTCTCAATAGCTTAATGTTTAGGGTCACGCAGCTCCAATCCTATACGCGGCCTGGGCTGAAGCCGGCCTGTTCCCCGTGGAGGACCTGAAGAACCTCCGCAAGCTGGAGTCGGACCTGGAGGGGCACCCCACCCCGCGGCTCAACTTCGTGGACGTGGGCACGGGCTCGCTCGGGCAGGGGCTGGCCGTGGCCGCCGGGATGGCCTACGTCGGGAAGTACTTCGATCAAGCTCCGTACAGGTATTGTATATCTTAGAATACTCTTAAATAAACTGGATGCTGTTATGCAATACAGTGTCAACCCACAAAATGATAAAAATGTAAATTTTGATGCCAATCGCTTCCTGATGAGCTGGAGTACATATTTCAAAAGAGACATAGGTATATCATTTAAATCGATTTAATAAATAAATAACGAATATATTGTGGTTGGCGGTAAATGATCACAGTTGACGAAAGACAATTAAAGAAAGAGAGATTATAAAAATAACTTTATTTTAACAATAGTTTTATATTTAGTTTTCATTAAGACTCTTCGAAAGACTTGTATAGTAATATGTCAATAATCAGCACTGCAAATTACATAAAAATACATACAATTGTGTATTTTCCATGTGCAGTGCGACAGTAAACAGTTTGTCGTACTCGCGCGACCGCCGTCGGTCGATGTGGGCAGTAGCATTCATACATTTATGCCAAATATAGTATAGTCGCAGATAATTAAGAACATCAATACTTATTGTTGTTTATTTTAATTTTGTATATTACTTAAACGTAAACTCAACCATTAAGTCAGCACGCGCAATCAAGCCATCATAGCATAATATGTTGAATATGACATTCTTTTACAACTATTTAAACTTCGAAATGAAAACCAAAACTTTTCAATGTAAAATACAGCTTAATTTTAAGCTTTAGCTTTTTTTTTAATATTTACTTATTATTTCAAAGGTTGGCAAAGAATCACATGAGCCACCTGCCCATTTGGCGCCTATTCTTATCAAAAATAATTTTAAAATAATATTTCAAATCATTATTATAGTTTCAGGTATAAACATTGACAAACAAATGAATTGTACCTTTTAATTAAATTACTTACTAGCGATCCGCCCGGCTTGGCACGGGTGCAATTTAGATGTACTAAAAAATAAATATATAAAAAAATAGATAATGTAGCTTTCTATTCTTGAAATGTCGGTCGAGTAGTTTTTGAGTTAAATCGTAACAAACAAACAAATTTTTCCTCTTTATAATATTAGTATGGATTAGTTCTAATTGTATGACAATTATACCCCACAATTATCGTAAATTGAGTAAATATATGTAGATGGATCAAAAACTATTATGTAACATTTTAAGGATAGAAGCGACAAAAGCATTTTTTATATAGTGTTGTTATAAGAGGGTACCCGTTCGCAGGGTATACTGCCTCGTGGGAGACGGGGAGGCGGCCGAGGGCAGCGTGTGGGAGGCCCTGCACTTCGCGAGCCACTACAAGCTGGACAACCTGGTCGTCATCTTCGACGTCAACCGGCTGGGCCAGTCCGAGCCCACGTCCCTGCAGCACCAGGTATGGGATCCGGACGACTCCAGCCCGCCGTCGAACTTGACTTACATCCTACAGAAAATTACAGCATCAATCAGCTCCCTCCCGACAGGTTCAGAATCAACGGAGTACTATTTGAGACAAAATAAAGAGGCACTTCTAAATTTTACTGACATTGCATGAAACACTTGTTATTTTGTGTTTTTCATCATTCAATCGTATGTTTTCTGAGGAGTATGACTTCAAAATTGAGTTTAAATCAGAACGATTGCAAATTGAATAAGTAAACTATAAAGTTAGTCATGAGTCTTATCATATGTAACGATGTTCGATAGTTTCATAAATTAGTTAGTTTATTAGATTTCTTAAATCTTGCTTTTTCTTATTATAATTTACTGTTGGCATTACTTCTTTGGGCGATATATATACAATAACACCCCCATATACAAACCATAATACCCCCATATACAACCCATAACACCCCCATATATGAAGCACAATAAAGAGCGATGAAGAATAAGTCTGTAATCGTAGACAAGTTGTGCGAGAGACCATCCAGAGATAATATTATCTAGCCCACTGTAACCTTTGGTCAACATTGTAATACTGTGTGAAGGTTAACTATTATAACATCTACAATTAATATTTCATTATTTTTTGTTGAAATAATATATTATAATCACAAGGTTGTTTGAAGGTTACTTATACAATATATGAACGTAAAGTCCGCGCAACATTTACAGCTTTTTCGATAAAAAAAAATATTATATCGTAGATTTATATATAGATCTACTTAAGTGCAATATTGTTATAGTGTACAATGTACATTATCACTTGAACCATTTAGTTACAGAGCACGCCGATACGGCCATTAAATAGAGCATTTTCATCCGAATACATTTACAATTACAATTCAGATATCTCGAAACTGAATGTTAAGATTAAAGAATCATGATTGAGCAGTAGTAGATCTTTTTAGAAACAATAAACAAAATCTCAATCTCTGTTTTACATAATCGAAAACATGAAATTACTAATATCAATATTACTAACTAAGAAAATTAGGTATAGACAAAAGACTTTGTATGGACAAAGGAAAACATAACACACACTTTAAAAACACTGTTTCACTTAATACAAACTTAAAATAACATAATAATAGAAGGAGTGTTTGTCGAAGTGTCCCGAAGTTTCATTTTTGGTCCACAGTTTTTTTTTTGAAATGCCGATAGTTATGTTATTCTTCAAGATGATGCTGCGAAGCATTATGTAACCTCTTAACAGACAAATTGAAACCTATTATCAAAGAACATACACAAGAAGATGTACATAGAAGAACAGGCCTTATCGGCGCGCTTGGCACGGCTTCTCTGGGGTACCAGTAGTTCTCACCCCAGCCACCGCCGCGCTGCTAGTATCCGTGTGAACGCACACGGTGAAGTCATAGCGCGCACTCTCTCGCACCCAGCCGCTTGTAGAGCGTTATTGCCGTTCGCTTTGGTGTGTGTCACACAGATACATTGCCGCGCGCTCTACAGGTCAAAAGTAGAACTACTTTTTCTATGCCAAAACTTTGTATGGGCTTCTATGTACAATGTACATCTATCTTCTTTGCCGTTATCGAGCCATAATAAACGTTTAGTGATAATGTGACGTGATACTATCTCGGTCGCAGATGGAGGTGTACGAGGCGCGCGTGAAGGCGTTCGGTCTGCACGCGACGGTGGTGGACGGGCACGACGTGTCCGAGCTGGTGAAGGCGCTGGACGCGGCGGCCGCGGCGCCCGGCCGGCCCACCGCCATACTCGCCAAGACCTACAAGGGCAGGGGCTTCCCCGACATCGAGGACAAGGACAACTGGCACGGGAAGGCGCTCGGCGCTGACGGCGAGAAGATTATCAAGGTGAGGTATTGAGATATTCACGGTCAAGAAGCATAAGTAAGAGAGTATCACACATTTAAATAATATAACTTTTTATAGGTAAATTAATTATTACAATATTATAATAATGAAAAATCCCAAATCAAACATACTAAAAAACAAGAGGACACCGTTAGTCAATATTGTCATAATATAGAAAATTATAGCAAATATCAACTCCATAGGAATAGATTGCGTTAATATGGCAACTTTGTGGATATCAAATCAGACAGCTGAACCTGTCAGTCTGCCGCGACCACGTTTGCTGGAAAGCACTCGAAATGTCCGGATAAATAATATAAACAAATATCAACGCGCCCTGGATTCGCACGCGTGCAATTGAGATGAACTATACACAAAAATAGCCTATGTTACTCACCGATAATGTAGCTTTCTATTGGCGAAAGAATTTTTAAAATCGGTCTAGTGGTTTTTAAGTTTATTCTTTACAAACATACAAAAATATAAATCTTTCTTTATTATAATAGTTTAGATAAATGGCGTTTTAATCGGGTATGATTCTATATTTTTATTGTTTAATAGTAAAACAAAACCAATTTAATTTGTAATACTATTAGATTCACTATTAGATGCGCTGGTTTCTAGCACAGTAATTACTACCGCAGACGCCAATGTCACAAGGTATTGTGTTCAGTAAATAAATAATATTGCTTTAAGAGAAGACGGTACTGCCCTTCGGAAATATTTGTCAAAAAAAATAATATGACAGTAGCTAATAATTATATGCTTGTATTCGCAGCACATCCAGTCCCTGATAAAGAACCCGAACGTGAGCATCAAGCCGGCGGCCCCGGTGGCGCAGGCGCCCCAGGTGCACATCGGCGACATCACGCTGTCGTCGCCGCCCGCCTACAAGCGCGGCGAGCTGGTCGCCACGCGGCTCGCGTACGGCACGGGACTTAGGAAGATCGCCGACACCAACCAGAGGTAAGCTTTTATTTAGGGAAATAGTAATACGGAATAAAAAAAAAAACATTTATTTGGTAGCAAACAATGTTGATTTCTGATATAAAATTTAAAAACGTTTAAAAGCCCATTTTCCATTGTATGTAATTTATACATATTAAATTGTGGACTTAAATGAATAAGTTACATAGATGAAGTCATGATCAACAAACACATTTTTATGTATCGAAAACCACAAACAATAGTGATAGATTTAATGTGCTATATAATCAGACTCAAGTCTCAATAGTTTACAGTTTACCTACATAATTCATTTTATTTAATTTTTTTATAAGAAATTTAAAATTCTAGCGACCCGTCCCGGCTTCGCACGGGTCTAGATTTTTTGACAAAAAAGCAGAGGTTGGTAATAGAAGAGTGAAAATATAGGGTTGTATTTATTTTTTAATGCCACATAAAAATTAAATCCAAATAAATAAAAAAAAAATTGGGGGTGGACACCCCTTATCAATTAGGGGCTTGAAAGATAGATAGTAGCCCATTTTCAGACTTACTGAATATGCATAAAAAATTTCATATGAATCGGTCCAGCCGTTTCGGAGGAGTATGGGAACGAACATTGTGACATGAGAATTTTATATATTAGAAGATTAGTATTTATTTATTTATTCAGATTATATTATAAGAACTTAATTATAATATTAGTATTTATATATATTGATTAAATAGACTGCACCAAGTATCATTATGAGGAGGTGTTACCGTAGCACTCGCCTGCATACCAGTGCTAAATAAACTCGTTTGTCGTACTCACACACCCACCGTTGGGTGAAGTGGGCAGTAGCATTCGCACATGTCACCTCCAATGTACACACACACACTTAGCTAGTGTGAACCGAATCCTATACATTGGACTTATTGACATGTATGTCATACTGTGTTGCAGAGTGATCGCTCTGGACGGAGACACCAAGAACTCTACATTCAGCGACAAGCTCAGAGCTGCCTACCCAGAAAGGTAAGTTTTCACTTTATTAGTTCACTTTATTATTATATATTATAGAGAGATATACATAAGTTTATTAATTACTTGTATAGCGAATAGTGTCTTTAATAAATAAATTAAATGGCTCCAAAATATTGCTCTCAATTTTTATTAATTTTGGATCATCATTTTGCCATCCATGACCAGTTGAAAATTTACTCTGCTGGAATCCTTGATTAAACTAATATTGAAAATCTTATTATGTTTACCAAAATATTAAATCCTGGTTAAAATGTGGGTTTTTAGATTACATATTTTATATCAGATTACCTTACCTGTCAGTTACAACCTTGGTCTATAGAATTATTTATAATTATTAACGCGGAATACTGAAACGATAATCAAAATTTGAGGGCTTCTTAAAATGTTTCTGTCTTTCATTTTACCTTCGTAATGAAAGAGTTAGAGATACTTTTAAGTACATATCAATGTTGATTAGCGTTCGAGAATTCGGCCGTTAGTGGTATTGATTTCAGACTCCTGGCCTAACGATTTTAATTTGCCTACATCTTAAACCTTACCTGTTTTAAACAGCCCTTATACATTGTATTTACCGAGCTAATGAACGCGTGCGCAGGTACATCGAGTGCTTCATAGCGGAGCAGACGCTGGTGGGCGTGGCCACGGGCGCCGCGTGCCGCGACCGCGCCGTCGTCTTCGCCTCCACCTTCGCCGCCTTCTTCACCAGGACCTTCGACCAGGTGACATATTTGACTGAATGATGGTGCAGCTGGATAGTGATTTTTTTTAACGATAACTTTTTTTAAAAATATTTTATCAAAGCTATTCGATTCGTGTTGTGAATCGCTCATTTATTTGTTCTGACCAATCTATACCCATAAATGAGCGCGCTGACTCACCTGCGACATGTGACGCAGATCCGCATGGGCGCCATCAGCCAGTCCAACATGAACCTGGTGGGCTCGCACTGCGGCGTCAGCATCGGGGAGGACGGGCCCTCGCAGATGGGCCTCGAGGACCTCGCGCTCTTCCGGGCCGTGCCCACCGCCACCGTCTTCTACCCCAGGTACTGATAAATGAACATTGGTTAGTCTCCCAGTGACTGACTAATAAATTAACATTGGCTTAACTTCCAGTACCTGAAGAATAAATGGACGCTATTAAGCAATACAGTGTCAACCCACACGGTTGCCATTTTGAAAAAATTGAGTTTGAAGTTTTGATCAGGTTTTATAAAATTTCTTTTAAAAAATAACAGGTATAATATATTTTTTTGTAATTATTATTATTAAATTAAATGTATATTGTTTTCTTGGTAGCAATCAAAGTAATTGAATTTAGTGCATTATTGTTAAATATTTTAAAGATTTTAGGTTTTCGTGCCCACTAGTTTTTTCAATATTTTTCCTATTAAAACGATTTAAATGATATGTATCTCTTATGAAATATGTACTCCAGCTCATAAGGAAGCGATTGGTATCAAAATTTAAATTTTTGTCATTTTGTGGGTTGACACTGCGTCCAATTGAGCATTGGTTTGTCTCCGAGTGACTCAATAACAAGTGATCACGCCCGCAGCGACGCGGTGTCGACGGAGCGCAGCGTGGAGCTGGCGGCCAACACGCGCGGCATCTGCTACATCCGCACGTCGCGGCCCAACACCGCCGTGCTCTACGACGCCGACACCGTGTTCAAGGTGCGCTGTTACATTAGAGATATCGTGATGAGTGACTATATAGGTGGGAATCTCTTTTATATATATAGATAAGTAAGCATTTGACCGCAATCCTGCCTGCTGGTAAGGGGCCGTTCAAGTATTAAGTAAGCACTAAGGGGGGGGCGGGGGGTCTTTGTTTTGCTTATTTTGGATGACATGGGGGGTAGGGGAGTCTAGATGATGATTACGTCATCGGTAGTTATTTACTTTTTTACACGAATGGCAACCCTCACATTGTCTATGCTTGAAAACGATACGCATTTTCGGGGATTCCCGCAAATAATGTATACGTCTAATCTCCTAATCTAATCCTAAATCTATTTTCTTATTTTTAAAATTATAATTATAACATTATCATTATAATATAAAAAAAATACATTTATAATTGAAAAATGCTTACGTAAGCATGAGGGGGGAGGGTGTAAGAGCTTTGCTTACTTTTGCTGACAAGGGGGATTGGGGGCTAAATAATTGTAATAAATCTGCCTACGTAATATTTGAACGGCCCCCCCTAAGCGCGGATGCAATCTAAATGGGAGCAGGTTTACGTAGAAGAAGCCTATTCACTCTGGCTTTGAAGACATCTAGATTGTAGGAATCGGGAAAGACAGACCCAGGCAGTGAATTCCATTCCTTGGCGGTTCGGAAGATAAAAGAGGAAGAGGTTTCGTACAAATTACAAACATTATAACTCGGAGTACGGTTAAAATTAAACGGCACGAGGTACGAGGCAGCCAACACGGCATCCTAAAGACGGTGGCCGACCATTATACGGCTCCCATTATGAGGCACTCTATGATTACACATGTTGCTTCAAATCGAGTTTTTCTTAAAATTTAGGTACTAATATTATAATTCAATTCTTATACTTAATTATTTGACGGGCTCGTTGGCACGTTCGGTAGAACACCTGCCGTGAGCATCGATGGGTCGTAGGTTCGAATCCCACCGGGACCAAATGTTTATAATTTTCTGTGCGTGGGAGGAATATCGAAGTTCGGGTAACGAACAACCGTTCATAGATGGAAAAACCGTGAAGTGCATATTGCGCGTTTCGGTTTCAGTATATGGATTTCTGAATGCTCGAAGTAAAAATTAGGTCGACAGCGCATCATTGACATCAAGATGTTCTGTGGCTAGGGTGTCACCTACCATCAAGTGAACCTCATACTCGCCGGTCGATATCTGACATAAAAAATAAAAATAAATTAAATTGTGTGGTGCCGTCAGGTGGGCGAGGCCAAGGTGGTGCGCGAGTCGGCCGATGACAGCGTGCTGCTGATCGGCGCGGGCGTCACGCTGCACGAGGCGCTGGCCGCCGCCGACCTGCTGCAGAAGGAGGGTGAGCGCTGCACTGGATGACGATATGCGATACAGTGCCAATCCACTAATTGCTAAAAAAAGACACTGTTTTTCTTAATATCAGCTTCCAATTGGACTTAGTCTCATACAAAATTCACGGACAGTGACCAAGATTTTCAAAAACAAAAATTTATTTAACTTATTTTTCAGAAAACCACACATGCTCTCTATATTATTGTTTCTTTTTGTAAATTACTTTGGTTTTTTTTTAATATTTCTAATTGTGTGTGGGTCTTGGAATAAAATTTTTATTCATTCATAAATATAATTGCAAACTAAAAAAAATTATTCCTGTCTTTTTTTTTGAAGATTTTTATGGCCTGGTAACGAGACCTTTGAGCCGAGTCTTCTTTTTGGGAGCCATTGTTTTTTTTTTAATTCCTGTCTTAAATTATAGTAGGTCTATGGTAATGACCATAGACCTACTATAATTTTACTTTATCGCACATTCTCTCTCTGTATCCTGTATCCCGTGTGCGTGTCGCAGGCGTGTCGGCGCGCGTGCTGGACCCGTTCACGGTGAAGCCGCTGGACGAGCGGGCGGTGCGCGCGCACGCGGCCGCGGCCGGCGGGCGGGTGCTCGTCGTGGAGGACCACTACCAGGCCGGTCAGTGCGCATAGCTGCTTTATTTATCTCATTTTACATTGGTCTTCCTCCAACCTAAAGGGAGGATCCTCGACCAGTCGAACCACTGACTGGTTCCAGTGGTTGATGTCGAGATGTTGTATATATACTCAGCGCTCGGAAACATTTGTATAGCGCGATTCAGGATTTGTATTGATTCTTGTAGTGGATCATAGATGTCGCTACAACATTAAGGGGGTCTTCTGGTTTGATGCCCCAATATTTTAGTGTTGTTTGGGATTTTTTTGTGAAGAATTGAGTGATAGAACTTGGAATTTTTTACCATTTATTTATACATATTTCATATTCTTATACAGTTAAATTTTTAGCTAAAAATTTTAATTAGAATTAGTTATAGTGGTCTGAAGATACCCCTCAAGACAGCTGATTGGCTTATCTTAGAAACAATAAAACCCGGCGGTATCATACTTAAATACACCGACAATTATACACACACCGACAATTGTACACCTTCCTCCTGCTCTTGGAAGTCTTTCAAAGCATATTTTTCAGCAAAAGAAAAAGTTGATTTTTGGAACCCATTAAACCAGAGGAAATTTAAAATGAAAAAATCTGGCCGTTTAAAGTGGGTCAAAATCGCACCCAAAGAAGTCGTTTACAAACATACATACAGGTGAAGCTAATATAAAGCGTGTAAAAAAATAATTGTCTATAACCGCAGGCGGGCTCGGCGAGGCGGTGCTGTCGGCGCTGGCGCTGCAGCGGGGCGTGGTGGTGCGGCACCTGTGCGTGCGGGAGGTGCCGCGCTCGGGCCCGCCCGCCGCGCTGCTCGACAAGTACGGCATCTCCGCGCCGCACATCGCCGCCGCCGCCCGCGACCTGCTCGCCGTGTAGCGGCTGACGGACTGAGGGGGGCGCAGGAAGCACAGGCCTTATATACGCGATCGGCACGGCTTCTCTGGGGTAAGAGTAGTGCTCACCCCAGTCACCGCGGCATGCTAGTATCATAGCGCGCACTCTCTCGCACCCAGCCGCTTTTAGAGCGTTATTGCCGTTCGCTCGTAAGAGCAAGCGAGACAACGCGAGGGGAGGAGTCAGCGGACTGCTTAGATGTGTGTGTCACACCGATACATTGCCGCGCGCTCTACAGGTCAAAAGTAGAACTACTTTTTCTGTGCCAAAAATTTGTATGGGCCTGTGCTTCTATATACATCTATGATCTTAGATCATACTTATCATTTAAATTAAAAAACAATCGTTTAATTTGATCCAATCTTACAAAATTGAATTGGTAGGTCTGAAAACGCATTTAATTATTAAAAGTAAAAAATTTCTTCATTGAAATTGTTCTAAATATTATCTGAAGTTATGTACTAATATAAGACTCTACAACTATATGACTGTATTCCTAAAGTTTAATTCCATTTAAAATGTGGACCATTAATAAATGCTGTTCTTGTTTATTGCCAACCATAGAGCGAGACTTCCACTCTATATTCGCGATGGCTCTATGGTCTGTTCCTAAAGTCCCACTGCGTATACGATCCTTTATTGAGCGATTTATTCTGTATCCGGTGGGCATAGATCGCATATTTTTATACATATGTAATATATATTGAGGATTTTTATATATTTATACGAAAGTGCCTTAACACTAGCACAAGGGTTTTGGATAGTGATGTGGGTATTTGTAAGGATAACTATACACTAATATATTGTTTGTTTGTATGTCACGAGGTAGGTTTAAATCAAAAAATTTTTTAAATATATAAATCATATTGAAAACGTCTCTTAAAAGCAAAGGTTGTACACTGTTTGGTTAGTTATAAGTACAGCGACTGCTTTTGAATATTTTGTTTAAAACATATATTTGATTAATTTATTTGGGACCAATTCTTTTAAAGTATGATAGTGTTACTGTTATTGTGCAATTCTCGGTACTATTGTGAGTCCGTAAGAAGAAAAATCACAAATTATTAGAGTTAAATATTTATTGGTTTACATTCCTGTTGCATTTCCGTGAACACGTTTATTGTTTAATAAATCTTATTTCAATACAAAATATCGTTTTATTGTTACATTATAATCAGTTAATAACAACAACTTAACAAAATGACTAGAACAACTCAACATTATGTACATTACATTATAAATAAAATGGCCTCGTTCACACAACCCACACTTCATGTAAGACAGTATATAATAATTTGTATTATCCCAATAAATTGAAATATTCACCTTAAATGACTGCAAATATTTCAATGTGACGATTCAAAAAGGCCACGGGTTTCGGTCAGACAGATTAATATATTATGAAGCCATGGTCAAATGAATGTGCTCATCGAATATAATGTTGAAACAAGGAAAATATTCGCTTTCCCTTGCTTCCGAGTAAATACATTTATTTAAGTAGCGTTTTTCACAGAACATTTTCGCTATTATTTTATAATATATATTGTTTATACAACAAGAGCACACAGCACAAGCCTTTTTTGGCGTCACAAAATAAATTGACACAATAAATAATACAAGTAGTTGATTTGGTCAATATTATAAATATTAATTAACTATAACAGAGCTGGTCTAAACATTTAGGCTCTGTAATCTTTTCAGGGCGCACATACATATTTTAAAAACATTATTTTTCACACCTTACATCTCTAATTTAGAGTTCTTATTAAACAAAACAAAACTCACACCAGAATGGACGGAGATACGACTTTCAAATAAATCACTAAACGCAACCGTTAAATGCAATATTCAACCACCAGCGAGTCCGAGCAGCGATCGCCGAACGTCTTTGGCTTCGATCAGAATCAATTTGTTCAGATCATCCCCATTCCGCAGCAGTTTCAGTCGTGGCCGCTGCTTCTGATGGTTGAGCAGTTTTTACATTGTCTTGCGCTGTTCGCTCGTCTAACTCCCCGGGAAGGTAATCCTTCCAGCTCCTGAACAGATATCGCGTGAATTTCCTCAGCTGTCTGAATTTACAGTAGGTGGCTCCTTCAGCAGACTGCAACTGCTGTGTCTGTATCAGAAACCCCTTCTCTTTGAACGTCTGTTCCAACTTCTCCCTCTGCAAAGTCTTCCGGGACTTTCTCTTCTTCTTGCTGAGCTCGTCTTTCAGCACCACCTTGTTCTGCGGCTCCGCTACGGGTGCCGGCACCTGCGGTTTTATCGAAGTCATTCGTTCCTCAATGTTCTTCTGAATGTAATCGTAACTTTTGCTTCCCTTGCTGCCCGTTCCACTGAACCTGAAGTTTCCGCCAGAATCTACGGAAAGCATTTTCTTTTCCTGCAACGATGGCTTAGACCCACCGGTGAACTTAAATTTGCAAATACTAACTTCAGTAGTGGGAGTTGACGAGCTGGTCCGAGCGGGCATCGGCGGGATGAAGATTGCTGATCGTTTTCTTTTAACTGTGCCTTGAGTCGGGTTCGGGGAAGCCCTTTTTTTAGCGGGCTCTGGACTTTTCGATTCATCCGTTTGCTTGATAATTTTAGGGTCTAGGAGTTCCGATAATTGTTTAAGGACGAGTTTATTCTTATTCTCATTGAGTGCTTTTTCTATGGGACTACTAGCGCCGGCTGGCGATGTCAGTTTGTCTTTGCCGAGCGGTAACTGTCCGTTGGCTGCAAGCTTCTGGTAATATAAGAGTTGTGTCTGCAAAGCCAAAGGGTGCATGTAAATTCCAGCGTTCGGCCAGTACACGTAACCGGAAAACTTGTCGTCATCTGGGCTCGTCGTGGACTGGGCTGGCTCGGACAACGTCGGTGAGATGTTTCTGGTCTGATGCGAGAGGTCGGGGGAACTGCTCGCGGTGCGCGGGACATTCGTGTTTCTCTGTATCACTGATATCGCGTTCGGTTGTTCACTTTTAACACTATCTTGTTCGTCCGCTACTTCAGCTTTAATCTCTGGGATCGAAGTGTAGATGTTGCCGAATTTTTTTTGGATCTCTATTTTTAAATCGTGCAGATCTCTGATGCAGAGGTTCAGGGGCTCATCGTCGCTGTGCAGCGGTCCCACGGAGGTCAAAGGCGCTTCGGGCATGGGATCGTCCGGGCTGCACAACTTGGAGGGCGAAAGATTCTCTAGTCTCCTCTTGTTCTCCTGTGACAGTTTCCTTTCCAATAAACTAGTAATGATTTTGTTCTGTAAATCTGTTTTGGAGGTGTTAACCGGTGAGTCTACGTTTCTGAACGAACTACACATCTTTGTGTGGTTCAGTTTGTCCTGAGGCGGTGGCTGGCCGGGCACTACTGTTCCATAGTTCTCGTATATGAGATGACAGATATCAGCTTTCTTCGGCTTCCTGCCGCGCCTCGGCTTGGAGTTATTGAGCGTCATCTCCCCCATGTAAGGCAGGTCCTCGTACGTCATGACTTTACTCGGAGTGATAGTGGGTGGTTTCTTTTTCTTCTCGTCTTTTTGCTTAGCTGCTGTATTCGCGACTGTGGAACGCGGGACTGTTAGTGCTCCTGTATCGCACTGAACGCCAGCTAGACGCTGCGCCCACAGTTTGAACGCTTCGCTTGTGATGCCAACATCGACGTTTTGGTCCTTAGGTTTCTCCTGTGTTGTCTTCTTAGTTGCCTTCTGCAGAGTTTGCTCGTAGTGGTCGAGGTACTCCTGCGGCAGCGCCTGGTGGTGGAACTTAAGTTTCCATCTATTCTTCTGTCTGTTGCGAGCGAGCTTCACTTTTGGCTCAGAATTATCGTTGCCATGATCTCTGTTCGCTGATAGCAGCTGTTGACGAAGAAGTTCCTTGTTTTCTGACAACCTGAAAACGAGATACTATGATAAGTTATCTATGCACTCTAAACTACGACGCATCCTAGACTCGGCAAGTGACTTGTATTTAGCACCAGAAGTTTTAATTCTAAATACCACATATATTTTTGGCAAGGCACAGAATTTTCATGATCACGAACAGCACAGGACAGGTTAGTCACCCTTAACTTCTGTTCCTCCTTGCTTTTTGAGGATAAAATATAATAATAAAATAACAACACTGTATTTAGTAAGGCGAAAAATTGAATTTTCCTGCATATTATTATAACTGTCGTCATTAGGGTTGGGCAGGTACTTAGGTAAGTGTATACCGTACCTGTCGGCGGGCGGGCGGGGCGCGGGCGCAGGACATACCTCGCCGCACGCCGCTCGACGCATCACTTCTGTAAATAATAATATTATGATTTAAAAAACTTATTTTTACCAAACAATTTTGGACGGGTTCGTTGGCGCGTTCGGTACAACACCTGCCGTACGCATCGATGGGTCGTGGTTTCAGGACGGCAGGCATTGAACGGGTGGGAGAAATATCGTAATTCCGAACGGGTAACAAACCACCGTTCATAGATGGAAAAACCGTGAAGTGAATATTGCGCGTTTCGGTTTCAGTCTATGGATTTCCGAATGCTCGAAGTAAAAAGTAGGTCAAAAGCACATCACTGACTGATGTTCTGTGGCTGAGGTATCACCTACCATCAAGTGAAACTCGTGTTCGTCAGTCGATATCTAACAATACTAAAATAGAGCATATGAAGTAGGTAATAAGTATTGAACCTCGTGATCTTTTCAGTTTTTTAATAAAGTTATTTTATTATAATCTCTTAAATGTGACTTGTGCTTGGAAAGATTAAGAATAGAGATGAGACAGAAAGTACCAGTCTCGACATATGTACATCTGTGCAAAGTCGTGACCAATATGTATTTTTATAAGTTTAGATAACAAAATCTATGGAAATAACGCACTTCCGAAATGATTTAATAATTAAATTAAGTTAGCGGAATTTATATAATATAATTGATGTTATAAATACTTATTTATTTATTATTTACACAAGTCCTTTTTAATGAAACTTAAGAAATACCGCGTCGCTTTTTTATGTCAGGATAACCTATAGTAGGCATCTATCCAGTAATAAAATATTATAAATATCTATTTTGTTTCAAATTAAAATAGATATGATTAAAGATTTCTTTAAATACATCTCTTAATATATACTACACCCGGGCGGACACAGAAATACGCCAATTAGAGCGATTTCTACTCTGTTACTACTTCATGTCGTCCAGATACCATTACTACTGCAGATTAATACATTGACCAAGAAGAGGAACGCACATACTGAGTAACATTAAGTCATTATATAATATCTACTAAATAAATAGTGTGTATGTCGTCTGTGTCTGAATCGGGAGCTCGTGAAACCCGAGTGGACGCCCGAAATACTCCGTGTTACGCCTTACTGCGCTAAACGCTGCCTTTCGCAATCTGCGTACTGCAGACCGTCCGGCTGTCCAATAAATACGGGCAAGCTGGCAATTAGGACGATAGCTTATTCCTACTGTTCGAGAGATTATTTTGCAAAAACAAAGCTAAGGGACACATCTGGATGTTTTGCTATGTGTACCTACTGTATAGCGTAGAAAAGGAATTACTATAGGTATCTACGGAATTGGTTCTTACTGTGTAATTCTTTGGATCATGACAACACTTTCTAATCTTTCCAGGCAGTTATTGTAATTGTGGAATACCGATTCTGACTTCCGAAAGCACGTGTCAGGATAATTAACATCCTAGATACTGTAATGAGTTTCAGAAAACATTTTAAGAAAAGCATTTTATATTTTAATTAAAATTATAAATTTATCTACAGAAATTTCACTTAAATAGTTCACAATATTTCTCTTGTTTTAATATAAATATACACAAGTGAGCGCGAGCTGATTGATTAGACGAATCGAGTGTTTGTTTGTTCCCGAAACAGCAACGTTAAAAGTGATACGATACACGCTTGTCTTTTTGCCTGTTACACGGAAACGTGACAACCCGCTACATCAGCTTTGATCAATATTAGTATATAATTAGTTTAAATAAAAGCAATAACAGGCCACTACTCAGTGGACAGAGCAGGTGTGGATCAGATGCTTAAGCTCGAACAATTTGATTATCTTACTCCAACTAGTACTATCTACAAGGAAACGAAATTATTGAACATTTCACAAATCTATCAGTATAATACATGCATATTAATATATAAGACAATAAATTCTCAGTTTTCACAAAAAACAAAGATATTCATAAACGAAATCTTAGACGTGCTAACGATATATATATACAAACTAGCAAAACGCCCCGGCTTCGCACGGGTGCAAATAGATGAAAAAAAAGCAAAGCCTATGTTACTCGCTGATAATATAGTAGCTTTCTATTAGTGAAAGAATTTTTAAAATCGGTTGAGTAGTTTTTGAGTTAAATCGTAACAAAACCCCACAAATTGAACAAAATGACATAGTACTACCCCTCGCCGTATTGCTCGATGCCCTGCGTGGAGCCACAGCGGTGCGAAGCGGACGGCGTGTATTTTTTGTTTACATTGATATTTTTAATTTCGTAATATCTTTTGAATGGAATGTCCGATTTCAATATTTCAAAAAGTAATCAACAGCTATTGAAACAGTCTTAAATATGAAACAATTTATTTGGATAAGAATTAATACAGAGGTATGGATAGCAGGGTCTGATTTTGATCGGCATTTCTATCAACTTTTAAAATGTACAAAAGTAGTTATAGTAACATAACTACAATAGTTAGACATATGGTCTCGCGAAGTTTTTTGTAGATATTTATATGTTCTATAATATTGTAGAACTTTATTTTGTTCTATCATCAATACTTTTCGCAGCGCATGCGACGAACAACATTTTTTGGCAAATTTTTTTACACCTCGGGTTGGTTTTAGTAGGAAATTCTAAGGATCTCTATTTTTTTCTAGTAATAAATATAGCCTATGTTACTCAGCGATAATGTAGCTTTCTATTGGTGAAAGAAATTTTCAAATCTGCCAAGTAGTTTCGGAGCCTATTCAATTCATACAAACAAACAAAAAATCAAACCTTTCCTCTTTATAATATTTGTATAGAAAAATTAGAACACAATATGGTAAGAGAAATATAATGTTTGAGGGTGCAAAATTGTATAATTCGTTGCCAAAGAATATAAAAGAATGTAAAACTTTAAACAAATTTAAGTCCTTATTGAAATGTCACATGTTTTCCAAACCACCATAAATTTAATATTAAATTATTTTAGCATTTACATTATATTATAAGATATAATATTAAACGAGTACAATATTATAATATAATACTCGTTTAATAAAAAACTTAAATTACAAATTATTAAAGAATGTCGTAAAATTAAAATTATATTCATGTATAGAAGCCCTAAGCAGTTTTTGTAATTAACGCAATATGATCGTCATTCGTATGTTTATTTTCCTACTACCCACTTCTGTTTTACAATACTCGTTATGAAACAATGTAACAAATATTATTAACTAGCTGATGCCCGCGACTTCGTTCGCGTGGGGTTTTCTTTAAGCTTAGCTTTTGAGCAAGCTTTCTTCAAATGACATGTCCTCCATCCTCTGTACTTGGTGATTTCTTTTGGGAAAGAGCTATCAAATTAGTCATTGACGGTTGCTTTTGCATCATATTATCGACACGTTTAATGGTGGTTGAGATTGGTGTTCGAAGTATGATTTGAAATTCAATAGAAATACCATTGTTGAAAAAATGAACCTGACTTTAAAGAAAATTACTTATTTTTTTTATAAATTTAATTAGTGGTGAAGATACTGTATCCACCTCGATATTTATTTCATTTAATTGATCATTTTCATTTTGAGACATTTTTTTTAAATTCCCTTTTCCCGGGATTCCTACTCGGGTTTCCGGTGCTAAATGCGGAAACCTCTAAGATACGAAGACAGTCCTTAAGAAGCAATAAAAGCAATGTCGAATAATCGTAATTCTGTAGAGAAAGGATGGATGAAAAGGTGAAATAAACGATCTCATAAGAAATACTTTTTCATATAATATTTCAATAATAAATTTTCTATTGTTGTTATAATATAGTTCTTTAAAAAAAAATACACAAAAAAAATATTTCCGTTCAACTTCAGATTCGAACTCGCATCGGAAGTTACGCAATGGGCCTGCATATCCACTATTCTACGATTACTATATCGGAAATGGCGAAATAATCAAAGTATTTCATTTACATATCAAACTGTGATTCTGACATCTGACAATTCGAAAAAGTTCAACGCGAGTCAGTTTGCATTGCAATTTGGTGATATGGTGCCTTTAAAATTATTTTTAAATTATGATAACTTTTCTTTCTGATAACTGATTTCGATGAAACAAAGCCTATATGTTGCCCCGGGCTTTACTTAATATATTTGTGTAAATTGCATGAAAATCCGTTCAGTATCTTCGGAGATTAGCGTGAACAAACAGACAGACAGACAGACAGACGGACAGACAGACAGACAGACAGACAAGAATATTAAAAATTGCATTTATGCATTCTGCTACCCTTCTTTTATCACCCCTTTTAATTTCTGGTAAAAATATTTAGTGAAGCGTAATTTCGATCCTACTCTTTTATTATATGTAATAGAAGATAAGTTTATTTCTCGTAAGTGATTTATTGTAATCTTTGAGAAATAATAAAGATCTTAAACCTCAATTTGCGAGAAAATAGGTATACGCAGTGGCGGGACTACCATACAAGTCCAAAAGCCCGTTTTGTCCTATTAATGTAACCATATAAAAGAAAAATAATAATTTCTTAACGTAATGATATAATTCTTATATAACTTACATGATTACATGTATGGGCGTCCCGCCACTGGGTATACGTAACGTTATTTATTGGTAGATGCATTTTTTTACATTAGACGATATATATCTCGCAAGTTGACAATACCTAAAGATAAAAGTCGAGGAACGTAATTTTTATCATTTCATACATGCTCCATAAAGGACCAAAACATTTAACATTGTCACTCGGACCAACAGCTACCTATTTCTCCAACAAAACCGGGTTTTGATATTTAAATAATATTAGTGATAAATTCATGTTTAGGTCAACGGATAACATAATAATGTAGACCACACCGCGGGTGGCCTCCTAATAAGTTTACATAAAATCATTATTTTAAGTCGATACCAAAATATATCTGATTCACCACAACAATAGCTCCTTGTGCGGATATCATAACAACTTGAATTACACCGGCACCTTTGAGATATATCGTCATAAAAGACACTCCATGACTCACCGGCGTTTCGGAATATCGGAGCTCACAGCGATAATGATGGTCGTCATTCGTATTTCATATTTATAAATTTATTATCAAAACAGGGTGATGGTAGGATTCCAAATAAATTCGGAAGGATTTAAGATGATGTAAAGATGATCTAGAGTGTAAATCCGCTTGGACTGGATACATCAACTTGAAAACACTATAAATTTAGCAGTGGGTAGGTACTTAGATATACGACATTATTTGTATTCATTATTTATGTAAATACATGATAAAGATTATCTCACCGTCTTAACTCCTTAGAACTATCCGTATCGCGCCACCAGTAACTTTCTTGAGAGTAAAAAAATATGTTCAAACCGATAATCACTCACTCTAAAAAGGAGCCACCACCTAGGTTAGGTTATGTTGGTATGTTGACCACCGCCAGAACCGAGTCCTACTCTTTTCATTTTTGTTTTTTTTTTTCATGGGCAATGGGCATGCAAGTATTTTATGCTTTATAGTATTTTTGGCAAGTTTTTCCCACTCGCACCAGGGCGCCCTACTTCCAAGCAAAGCCCTGGTTTTAAAACCTGGTGGCGTAAATACGTCTCATATTTAGAGCGCTTTACCATCACCATACACCTAATGTTACGTTGTAAGGAGGCCGAAGAGGTGTCATAACTGTATGACAAAGGACGAATCGGTGGGCGTCCATACACACTTTCTATAACAATAATTAGGTACAATATACCTAGGTACATACCTCAAATGTTCGGCGAATATATGCGTCCTCGTGGTATGTCAGTCAGTATTATTATAATAAAAGGAGGGCGCCCTTAAGAGGATAATGTTAATTATTACAAATTAAAGATAAATATAAAAAGGGAAACTAGAAATAAGTACGTCACCACAGCAGCAACCAGAACATTCTTCTCCATATACGAATATAAGTCCATTACACGCACTATCACACGATTATTAAATCACAATATTAAACATTTATATCGCGGCGTGAATATTAATTATTAAGCGACCAAAACTTCCATTAGAAGCGCTTTTCACAATTATAAGAACACACGAGCACGTCTCAATCTAACCAGTTAGGAAAAAATACCACGATGTCAAACTCGGCTCGACTGTCAAGAGTATATCGCGGTTATATTATACTACCCTCAACATTTAATTTTATTAATAATGTTCTATTCCGAACAATAACAAATAACCATTTCTTAGAATTTTTATTATATTCGCAACATATACCTACACCGTCATTCATCGAACGATAAATTATTGAAACAGATCATTATTGGGCATTTTAATGACTAATTGAATAAATTACTTCATCAAACACGTTTAATTATAGAACTTTGGCCGAAAGATGCTTGTAATGAATGAGTACTATTAGCTTCTAATTATATTATGTAGTTAGTGTACAGTGACTGTACTTTACAACTTTATTAAATTTTTAACTTAATGTTATAGGATCTACATGTACAATGGGTCTCAAGCTCAAGTGAACTTAAAAAAATTAAAAGTAATTATTTTAATTCTACATTTTATATTGAACTAGTTCATTTTTTAATTCAGACAGACTATATTCTGATATCACAAACACTAGAGTAGAGGTAAAGCGCGGCGAGGTAGACTAGTGTTACGTTGGTTGGAAGGCGGCCGGCACTCTCACGTCACCGTTTATATCATTTTATGTATTATACAGCTGCGGATGGAAATCTGATTTCTGGGCGCGATTTTAATATAAACAAATATGGTGTTAATGCAAACCCTAAGTGATCCCCGGCTGAAATTGTTTATGTACGAAGGAAGCCATTGGCCATGTACCGCGATCTCTAAAAGCAGTATTATTTCCGCCTTATTCTAGGAGAGAGACGATACATTTTGAACCTATAGCTCTGTCTCGTATTGTTTTTAGGGTAATAGCAATAGAACTGCTTTAAAAGGATGCAGGTAACGCCCCAGAGCTTGACGATTCAGAGTTACTTAGTACTATAATAATCGATCCAATATCAATAATAATTAGATAATGTATATATTCTAATTGTTCTATTCGTTCTTCATTAGAAAATAAGACAATAGATCGTGATTAATTTTTGAACAGAGAGTTGGAAGTTCAAACTCTACTTTTTATATTATGATCTTTCAACGCCAATGTTGCTGCGGGAAAAACATTAATACCTTATGATTACATAAATGGTTTCTATGGCTCAGCTTCTTACATTACTTTTGGGCTACACTAGCCCAGGATACAGAAAATTACTGTGAGGAGCGGCCCAACTAGCAACAAGTACCTACGTAGGTTTATCTACAATAGAGTATAGACAAATATGCTTAAAGGGAATTTTAATAACTTCCTTATTTGGTGCAAAGAGAACGGAATTTATTTGCATGAATCATAAGAAGCGTAGGCCGGTGCGATTAGGGCTGTCGCCTGTCACTTGAAAGATAACAAATTATTTTTGAACAATTTTCATAGAAAAAAATATATATTCAAGAGCGACCAGCGTGATGGGAATGTAACTTGTGTGATTAAATTTAATTTAAACATTCACCAAGAATAATTGGCAATTTCTTATATATAAACAAATATTAATTTTGCAAATATAAAATAGGCTCTGGAAGCATTTACTCAAACCTTTTTTTAAAAGGCTCGTTGGTGCGTTTGGTAGCACAGCTGCCATCCCACCCACGACATGTTTTCATTTCATTTCCTGTAAACATGTCTTCCCTACGTCTGGTAACTTCCAGCATTGAACTCCTAATTTTTCATATAAGGTAAAATATTTTAATAGTAATGATTTTACTTATCGATATTTCCGATTATCTTAGTGAGTCGTCCACTATTAATATTATACTAATATCTCATTAAATAATATTAAACAAATCAATTTAAGGTGCTTTTCAAATCTGGAAAAGCCGGTATCATATTGGATATCTTTCAAAAGCAATTAAATGATATTCCATGAGCGCCAACCTTAATGATTCCATCGTAAGTGCATTTGAATAATAGTAAATTATAACAACACATGCAACTTTCGCTTTTATTTCTATCGAATTATGTATTTATTTAGTGTGATATTTATGTCCGGTTCTACACGTTTGCGTAGGCCGGTTTATTTTTAGTGTGTCTACTAGGTACTAAACAAACGCAAATGGATGAGCCATGGAGATATCTTACACCATCGATGATTTATACTATTTATGATATAACTAATTTAGAAGCTTCGTGTATAATAATATAATAAAAGTTGTCTGCCATTTTTTACGATATGATCAAATATTGGGCAAATAGAAAACACATGAATTGGAGTTTCATCATCTTAATATAAATAAATCTCCTGTCACGATGTTTGTCCGCGATGGACTCCTAAACTACTTAACCGATTTTAAATTAAATTGGCACACCGTGAGCAGTCTTGTCCAACTTAAGAGATAGGATAGCTTAGAATTTTTGACCATCTACATTGCACCCGTGCGCAGCCGGGGCGGATCGCTAGTATCTTATAAACATATAGGTAGCTAAAATATTAACCTGTAAGTAAATAAGGATTGGTATTTTATTCATATTTTAGGTAACTATCAAATAATTTAGATATTTATAAATAAAAGTCAAATATTGTATAAAAAAATACAATTAAAATTAGAACATTAGTGTTCGCTCTATCTCCAAGAAACTCATAGATAAGAGCAACAAACTGCCGAACTCTACAATAAGGTCACGTACCTACTGACTGCGATTTCGTAATGCCGCGGCCGGAGCGTAACTCAGTGCGAGTCGTTGATAATTATATGCATTTATTCCATGTACTAATACAACTAATTAATATTATTCTATAGCATTAATTTAATATGACCTCTTTCATTTGCTGCATAAGGAGGATATAATGGGGGACTAAAATTATAGAGATTAAATGGCAACTTTCAAATTATTATTTCTGACATTATATTATCATAACTCCTTAATTAGAGTTGTTTATCCTATTATATGCCTTTGAGTCGCTCACAATGATTCTCAACGCGGGCAAAACTCATTTAAATTATTAATGTTTTTGAGATCTTATTATTTAAATGAATTGATTGAAATTCAGTTATTGAGTTTAATTTTGCGCATAATGATTCCCTACGCCGGCGAACTAAACTACTTAAAGTTCAAAACAAACATTCTTGGTCAATTTAATAAAGGTCACGCTAACTAGCCATATTCGTGAAATTAGCGTGCTTTGAGCCAACTTGACACCAGCCTTATACGCAGGACGCTACTTAGGAACTTTCGGCTGTAATTACTTGTGCACACACTTGCTCAATATGACACACATTTATGTTTACATTTCATTTGTTCCAAAAGGAATACTGTTGCCAATTCTGTCATTGAAAACATAATTGTAATTTTGTTACCGTTAGAAAATAGATGAGGCATCATATTTGAGTGATTTCTTATTGTTGATTGTTTATAAAAATTACAAACGTGAATATTATTTGAAAAGAAAATAAAAAGCACCGCTTAAGAATAACATAAAAATTACAACAATTATTATATATTCTAAAGTCTAGTTTAAATTTGTACCTAATATAAATGATGATTCCTTAACTAGTTTCACTAAGAACAAATTTAGAATCATGGTCCATTATTTTGCACAATCCATTATAGCAAACTTGTATTGATTAATGATATTCAACGGCAGCATATTGATTAACTATCGGTCATTAGTCATGCAAAATCAAAATGATAAAATAAAATAAATTAAAACTCTAAATACGTACAGTTATAAAGCAATATTGTTAAAAGTCAGATATCACATCCAGGTTATTAATTAATAAAATGAAATCGTGTTTGTGAAAGTACCACGTTGTTGTTATCTCTGTTATCACTGCCACTGATAACGCGATACGCACTTCTGTTTAGAGCACAAAATCGGTTTCTCTGGAGGCATTAGTAATAGAACACATCGCTTCACACAGTAATCCTAATCACCTGCGCTCTCGGGCAGCATTTGTGACATCCAAGTGGAGGGTTCACGGGGCAAGAGGAGATGGCCTGTCCGCGCGATGCACCGGGTGCAACACTGGCTGCTTCGTCCGCGGCGGCTGGGAGTCGCGCGCGACGCACACTAATCTATATTCAGACAACTCGACCAAAATCGCTATAGCTTTCGGTTTCCATACGGCCTAAATTTAGAGGCCGCTCGCTACAGAAATAAATGCGTTTTTACGTGTTTTTCACGAGCATTAGACGGGAATAGAGAGTTTCGCGCAGGCTGGTGCTGTGCCAGCGAGAAACTCGAGATTCGTACCGTATTTGGCAGCCGCCATTCGCATTTGGGTATGTATCGGCTTGCGGCCGCCCGGGCTAATTCTGATCGCTCCGGGACGCGTTGCTCCCGCGCCGCCTGCCTTGTATGGACTCGCGTTTACATTACACTGAGTACGCCACACTCGGCCTACGTCACGGTTTTGGCGCGGAATGGCGCTAGAATTTCATCTCTACACGTGATCTAGATTTCGGTTGTTGCCAAAAATATGTCATTAGATGGGGTTTTTAACTGTTGAGATGTTAAAATTGATTAAAACGCGATCGACTCATTATATGGCTCTGCTGTGTGGTGTCTACCGTTTGTTATGAACAGTTTTTAACAATTACGTATTAATATTTTTATCCATCTTAATCCTTGGCCGTAGAAAGAGTATGAACCTTACTTCACATTATAAAATTCTATAAAATATCCAAATCAAACGAAGAAAAATATAATCAATATGTAATTGCATTATTATCTAAAAACTGTTTTATTCAAATACTAGCGACCCGCCCCGGCTTCGCACGGAAGCAATGCTGATAGGTACTAAATACACTAAAGAAAATCTGTTTTTATTATACATATAAACCTTCCTCTACAATCACTTAAAAAAACCGCATCAAAATCAGTTGCGTAGTTTTAAAGATTTAAGCATACAAAGGGACAGAGACAGCGACTTTGTTTTATACTATGTAGTGATGTAAATCTCGCCAAAACAATGAACTAAATTCTATGTATTTCGCGTTTTAAAATATTGCCTCTTGAAATGTAATAAAAATATCGTGTTTAATGAAATTTGATACAATTGAAAAAAATAAATTCAAAGCAATCTGACTTTATTGACGTTGATATTTACAGATAAGATATTAATGTTCACTTTATCTAGGGAAATATCAATAAAGTGTAGGTACCTACTCAAGCTCACCTACTCAGGTATGCACAGCAGCCCGACCTTGGCGACTGGCAATTAATATTGTAATTACTGCTATACTGAAGGATTCGACAAATCGGATAAATATTTCAGTTTATTTAATGAATTATTTGTTATAATATGTCTCCCATCTTTACTAGTTTTGGTATATTAAATGCAGAATTATAAATGCCTTGGTGACTTTCTAGTATCTTTTAAAACTACTTCAAAATTATTTTTCAATTTCTGAAAATGATCACGATTATCTCAGTATTAGCTAGTAGTAGTAACTTCATCTCTATCAAAAAGGTTTTGAACCTACTTGATAGGTACGTTAATTATTTATTTTTATGTAATGATTTCAACAGGAGAAGAATCTGATTTAGCGAAATGTCATAAGACTGACTATTGAAATGCTTTTATTGAATAGTTGAATACTCAAAAATATATTTATTCAAATAAGCTTAAATAAAACACATGATTGTTTTTGTGTCTGCGTGTGTGACTGAGGTGATGATGAGATGAATCAGTCTGATAGATTTCCAAGGATATTTTCATTGAAAGAGTTGCGATAGGAATTGAATATATCTAATGTTGAAAAAATAACAAATAAATACTTAAATATAATAGCTGTATTTGGCTTGAGCCTGTTAAACAGAGCCTTAACATAATAATGATTGGTGTTATGCATAACTCGCTTCATTAACATAAGCAGTCCCTTTGCCCACGACTTGCATCGCGACACGAGTTAGTGAGACCATATTTGCTGCTCGCGTAGGTTTTATTATAACACCTTATCGCGCAGTTGCAAAACAACACCTTGCTAACTTCGTACATACCTACGTATTAATTCAATATATTTAAGACTTATTATTATTCAAACTCTTCTGAGGGCCAAGTACGTAAGTGAAACAACAAAACAATATACAAGAAAGTATGAAACTTCAACTGATTTCTGTTACAAGACAGTTTCACGATACGATTACTTTCTCATAAGCTGTTCGTAATTATTCCCTCTGGTACCTTACTAAGCTATTTTTACTTAATTATAAGTACTTTTTTATTATTTTTTTACAATAACTACCTTATTGTATTGCATACTTATGGCTATTTGGCTAAATATGTTATAATTAACATTTGATTTTCTATCACTTTCAGGCATTAATGTTAAATATTAAAAAGGAAATTTTCATTTTTATTTTTATTTCCAAACTCATCTGAAAATAAAATCGTCTTGTTAAATAAATATAATGTATAAAATATAAATAGATACCTACATGTTGACTGACTGATTCATAATCGCACCGTGAAAGCTATAATTACCACGTGACATTATAAATGATAGTCGTCCAGCCGGTATTATGAAACTATGAATGTCTATCATTTATATACGTAATTCCGTAGCCTTGTCTTATAAAACGGATTATATATAAAACATCAACGTCAATACCTTCATAGTACCTTATAGACCACACAAGACGAAACGTTAAATTGTGTACTCATCGTTGTAAGTAAAGGACTACCTACTTATCAGCAACTTCAAGCGAAGTTGTCAGAGTTCAAACTGATAGGCCTTTAGAGGTTAAGACCCAATTAATGCCACAATGAATGGTTAGTGTGTTCTTGGATATAAACTCAATACACACACTGACTAATCCACTCACCGAAGTTTTTTTAATATTAATTGAAACCCATTTGACTTCCCTAACTCCTTTACTTCCACACAGTCTGAGTATAGACTTTATTGCACTATAGAAAATATATACTAGTACATGTTAAAGGCTTTTAACATTAGTAAAAGTATAATAATTGGCGGCCTTGTGTTCGTAGCTACGCAGCGCGGCGTAATCGTTGTTCTGAGTATAATAAGTATGCAAATATAACTCTGTACCTACAAGTGAGAGAAGAAAAGAGAAATGATAGTGCAGTGAATGATACCGATGTTCTAAGATTGTTTGAACAGAGACAAGTACCTATCTTGTTGTATGACGATTGCTATTCTTTCTTCCTTTTATTTAAAATGTCTGTTAACTAGATACAACGCCTTAAGCCTAAAACACAGGTGTGTATTTTTTTTTTATTTTTTTTTATGTCAGATATCGACAGACGAGCATGAGGTTCACTTGATGGTAGGTGATACCTCAGCCACAGAACATCAGTCAATGATGCGCTGTCGACCTAATTTTTACTTCGAGCATTCGGAAATCCATAGACTGAAACCGAAACGCGCAATATGCACTTCACGGTTTTTCCATCTATGAACGGTGGTTCGTTACCCGGTCGGAATTTAGATATTCCTCCCACCCGATCAATGCCCGAAGTTACCAGACGTGGGGAAAACATGCTTACAGAAAATTATAAGCATGTGCTCCCGGTGGGATTCGAACCCACGACCCATCGATGCGCACGGCAGGTGTTCTACCGAACGCGCCAACGAGCCCGTATAAAATAAGGTAGGTATTACTTATTTTTGAGTATCGTGGGCAGACCTATTGTAATGCCAGATCAATGACCACAGACTCCTCCCCCTGTATATAAAATATTATAGCAATCATGAGTAAGAACTGCTTGTCTGTGTCAACGCTATATTTCCTCCCACGTTCTCGTACGGTTGAAAGCTAATTGATTTCTCGGTACAATTATTATTTAGTATTCTTATAATTTGAATTTAGAATGCTACTGGGAATCGATGCTGCAGGAGTTTTGCGTTTAAAATACCGCATAAGGTAGTATTACTAAATATTTCAGCGAAGTACTTACTTGCGGCAATAATACGTTGCCTTGATTGAGTAGCTCAATATATTCAAGGATTTCACGACAAAAATAATCACTTGCTATGCACTATGTAGAATATTCAATACCGTATAAATAGCAGTATGAGGTAACTAATAGGTACATCGATATTTACTAATAAAATTATAAAGAGGAAAGATTTGTTTGTTTGTTACAATTTAACTCAAAAACAACTCGACTGATTTTAAAAAGTATTTCACCAATAGAAAGCTACATTATCAGCGAGTAATATAGGCATCTACATTGCACCCGTGCGAAGCCGAGACGTAACGCTAGTACATTGATAAAATACTGCATGGTAGGTAAACATTTCTGTCCAGCCGGCCTAACATGACAATCGCGACAAAATTTAGTCAACCGTTTTCTCCTGTTTTAATCGATTATCTCTTTATTTCTTGCTAACATGACAATTACACGACTTTTAATATCAAAAATATATAGATATATTTATCGATCGAGATATCTTATATTTTAGTTTGTCTTTACTCGTCCGCGAGATATTTCGGGATGTTCATGCTAGGTAACAATACAACTTATCTCATATCTGTATATTATAGGTATATAATCTGCGCTAAGTGCATATCGCATCATTATCTGTCAACTGGCAATGATGAAGTGGAGGCACCCACTGTGGGCGATGGCCGGTGACCCACGCCCACGCCCAGCAAATAGACATTGCCCAAAAGTGAACGTAGGTACTCTAGCATAGTCGGTACTCTCGGTACACTTAACTATGACAATAAGTTTGAGAGGTTTTAAGAGTTCTGTAGATACCTAAGACCACTACAGAAGTTCTATGGATATTGACTCTGTAGATACATGTGTAGGTACTGTGATAATTATTTAGGGGTAGAGAGATTGAAATGTTCAACTTACACTTGAGATCTACGCTAGACAGCTTAATAAGCAATGTCTCTTGTACTATACTATCTATCAATCTGTGTGGAGTTCGAATATTTTTATTAACATGCCTCAATCATTATTATCATCGATTTGAAAAATTATTATCGTTAAATATTTACTTTAACTCAAGGGGTTTTAAATATAAGTGTATGCTTTTTACCAAAAAGTACTAGCCAAGTTGCATTATCTATTTTGCATCTACATAATATATAAAGTGTATAAATATTTCAAGCCCGCTTTATCGTAGTCAATATAACACGTCTAAACAATAAATTGTCATATTAATCAGCCTCATTTAATACTGTTTAAGGTAAATCAGCAAATAACAATAAAATATGACATTTTCTTAATAAAGAAGGCAATAAAGTCACAAATGGTGAGTTTTGCGGCGCGTGGGTCCGACTTTTGGTCTCTGAGCTTCGGTGAGGAATGACGGACCTACGTCTTCATGTAGATCATCCATAAAAGGATATAATTACATAAAAATATGTTCTTTAGGAACAGTGTTAGTCCTCTGGTTAACATAAGAACATAGTAAACGTAATTCTCTAAAGCTCGCACCGATTCGAAATGTCTCTCTCCCTCAAATATAGCTCCTACCGAGACAAGCCTTCAATAAATTCGATAGTTATTCTTTTAAGAAAACACTTTATACAGATGAATTAAAACATTTCAAAATTATAATATTAATGGATAATCGAAGTGACACGTTAAATTACAATTGAAATGAGTAGCAGGGTTGTACTTGATTTTACTTTTACCTTAATATAGATTTATAATCATGAAAACGTGTACTGTGGGACAGGTAATAATACACAGTTGTCTTATCTATATCGATCTCAGATAGTTCCATGTATACAATTTAGCAACGTAATCTAACAAGGCCAGCGCTGGTGCCGGAGTATAGGGGTTTGTAGGTAACACTTAATTAAAATGAGTGAATGTTGTCGGTTTTTAGATTTGCTCAATTACGATTAATGCAGTAATACATATTTAACTAAAATAATAATGAGCGTCGGCATAAAACGATATTATAATAATGGTCAGGTAGGTATATTATGCTAATTAATTTTATCTAAGTAGAAGCATCAAACGTTTCCGATATTATGAACTATGATTATTTACCTAGAAACACGTTTTATCCCAAGTTCCATTTTTTTCTCTAAAGATGTAATTAATGTATGACTTTTCTATATATAATTATATAATGTATATATATCAAAACCGATATATGTATATAATCACATCTTAAGAAGGCATTCAGTCATTTTGAGTGGGTTATGATTACAATACCATCGCAGTTTCCTTATTGCCATATATGATTCACATTCAAATGACTGTCATATTATCTCGTTCAATAATCAATAATAATACCAAATCCGTCGGCTGCCAAACTAGGCGACTATATAAAACATAATTTAAGTACAAGCTGTACCGATTTCCTTAAAACCGATATTACCATAATCTTTAATGCTCTGTGGATACCATTGTCTCTGCCGTTTATGGCCGCCGCTATCTTTGGTTCGATTCATTATTTTTGGCGCGAAATCAAAAGTGCAGCGCACTGACCTGCCCAATATTAATTAGTGTAGAAACACGATTATAAATTTTGCTCTCATATTTATCAGAATGAGTCTATTATTAAATATTACATATTGAAATGAATTGGCCATGTAGTACATAGGTACTGTTTTTTTTTCTATTTCTGATAATCTTCTAATATATAAAATTCTCGTGTCACAATGTTCGTTCCCATACTCCTCCGAAACGGCTCGACCGATTCTTATGAAATTTTATATGCGTATTCAGTAGGTCTGAGAATCGGCTACTATCTATTTTTCATACCCCTAAGTGATAAGGGGTGTCCATCCCAAAAAAAAAAAAAAATATTATGTGGCATTAAAAAATACATACAACCCAAAATTTTTACTTTTTTATCACCAACCCCTGCTTTTTAGAAATTATTTACATGGCAAATCAACGTTTGCCGGGTCAACTAGTAAAATATATAAGTCATCAAAATATGAGAGGCCAACCGCCAAAGCAAGATACTTATGATTCTGAATGTCTCCGTGGCCGATTGGTGTGTCCGCTACGTTAAGCAATGAAAATCGAATTCCGGGAGAAACTACATAATATTTATAAAACTATTGCGGCACATAAGCTCTACTTTTTTATTATAGTATATGAAATGTAGAATTAAGAGATATTGTTGGAAACATGTCGCGTTGGCCCGCAGCAGTCGGCAGTGGGCACCCACGCTCAATGGAGCATGTCGTTTATTGATAAGTGTCGGCAGTTGTCAATTAATTACCGCTAATTAAGTAATGAGCCGCGGCCGCCAACACGAGACCGATTACACTGTTCAATTGATATTCGCTCAATAAAAAGGATTTGTTCACATGTACCTAATATTTACCAAGTTCACAAGTAATATTTACCAAGTTCACAAGTAACTTTTTTTTTCCGTGTACTATTCAAAATAGGAGTTTGTATACTTAATTTGTGTCACATAGCGCCATTGTGTATGTTTGTCCGTTTTTAATGGTTAATGGGGAACAACGGGTGAAAGTAAAAGAACAGAAATTGTCGTAGTGCCTGGAGATGACATCGCTTTTCGATTGGATTTTCCACATTTTTGTGTCTATAGACATCATTTCATGAATCAATAAACATATTATCTAATATATTATCTAACACTTTATTTTATTTGGAAAAATCTATAGACGCAAGGCGAATTTATCTTCACGGCCTTTCTATGACCAGTGTTTCGTTCACCGGAACGTTTCGATATGTTCGTGAAGTCTCGGAAAAGCCTTTGATGGTCGTAGATGCCAAACGTGTGAAAAAATATTTACAGAAAAACGTTGTGGACTCGGTGAGGATCCACAGTCGAACCGTAGAGATGGGCTACGGGTGTACCTATCGCCAAGCACGTCAAGATCATCAGTGTATCGCTTCTGGTAAAAGTGCCTGATAAGAAGGAAATCAATGTGAATTCAGCTTTATGACAGCTGTTTTAATCATTTTGGACGTGTAAAGTGAGCGCCAAAAGTGAAGCCTCCGCGTCACCTACGCGCCAGCGACAATATGATATTACCGCAGTTTTATATAATACAGACTACTTACCTGCAACTTTTTTATGGATTTTATTATTAAAATCACTCTTAGTGTAACTTTCATTAGGCTCTACACTGAAATATGCTGTGAGTAGAGTAAGTGAGATTAATTGGAGTAAAAAATGCGCTCGGTAGGTTAGATCTAACTTTCTTAAGTTATATTTTTTGGTAGATTCGAAAATATTAATGAAGATAAATAAGTTAATTATATTATTACCTTTAATAACTATTTCTCTAAACGTTTCTTGAAGTACACACATTAGACATTAACACTTCACAAAACACAAACACGAACAATACAATACACTTAATAACAAAAAAGATGTTAATTAAAATTCTTAGTTCTTAGCCAGTAATAGTTTAAAATAATATTCAGGATTATCCAATATCCATTTTCAACAAGTTTTTGCAGAGATAAATAAATCACATAAAACGACTAATTTTAAAAATTCAATGTACGCTGTAAGAAAGCGCGGGACGCCGCAAAAAAAAATAATAATAATATTTTTCCCACGGAAAAACCACAAATCAAAACATGGAATGCGTAAAAGGTCCGCGATCAAACTGCGTGCCGGCTGCCGGCTGCCACCGCGGGCTCCACGCCTACAGCACCTACAGCCTGCAGTGAGATCATTGAGCTGTTTCCAACACAATTTACACTTGGGTTACTACGTATTTGAATGCAACTTGTGTTATATTAAGGCGTAAGTAACAATACTTGTCTAGATATTAATTAAAAACTCACGGTCTAACGCAAATTGCTTTATTTATCTAATTCGTGGTATAAAACGCAGTTGAAAGGAGTGAATTGAACTAACTGAAAAACTAAATTTCTGTAAGCGTCTGGTAACTTCGGGCATTAAATCGAAATTCCGGGTAACGAAAAAAAATGATTGTTTTTTTTATGTTAGATATCGGCAGACCAGCATGAGGTTCACTTGATGGTAGTACCTCAGCAACAGAACATCAGTCAATGATGCGCTGTCGACCTACTTTTTACTTCGAGCAATCGGAAATCCATAGACTGAAACCGAAACGCGCAATATGAACTTCACGGTTTTCCCATCTATGAACGGTGGTTCGTTACCCGGAATTTCGATTTAATGCCCGAAGTTACCAGACGCTTACAGAAAATAATAAACATGTCGTCCCGGTGGGATTCGAACCCACGACCCATCGATGCGCACGGTAGTGTTCTACCGAACGCGCCAACGAGCCCTCTGGTCTTGCAGATGTCTATACGCAGCGGTGATCACTTCCCATCAGTTATATATATTAACGACTTAGAGAGCGTAAGTACATTGCTGCAATCGCACATCGCGGTGATGACTTCATTTCGCGGATGTACACACGTCATGTGCCCGCCGCCAACTAGTGGACTCGCGTTGCTGCTAAATATAATTATATAATACTACACACAAAAAGATAAATATATATGTATATATGTATTATTATGTAGCTTTCTATTTGTGAAAGAATTTTTAAAATCGGTCCAGTAGTTTATGAGTTAAATAATATCAAACAAACAAATCTTTCCTCTTTAATAATAATTGAAGATAATAAAAGGTTATTTGTTAAATATAATACATCTACATACTTACCTACCTGTTAAATTCAAATTCAAAATCATTTATTCACTTATGAACGTCAATAAAAATATACCTACATATTAAATGTTTCTAATTTTACTGCCAGTTCTCAAATCAAGGAAATCGTAGAACGGACGAGAAGAACTGGCAATAAACTCGCCGCCACTCTTTTTAATCGCCAAGTTTTTCGTTTTACAATTTTTTTGTAAGGAGCCAACCTGTATGACAAAGGACGAATCGGTGGGCGTCCATACACACTTTCTATAACAATAATTAGGTACAATATACCTAAGTACATACCTCAAAAGTTCGGCGAATATATGCGTCCTTGTGGTATGTCAGTCCGTATTATTATAATAAAAGGAGGGCGCCCTTAAGAGGATAATTTTAATTATTACAACTTAAAGATAAATATAAAAAGGGAAACTAGAAATACGAGGGTGAATCAAAAAATTCTTAGAATCAATATTAAAAAATGCAAAGATTTAAATAATAATATTTTATTTTTCTACATAATCTCCCTCCAATGCAATGCATTTAGAATAACGCGTTTCTAACTTCCTTATTCCTTGTGAAAAAAAATATTTTCTTGACTCTCGAAAAAGTCCTCTACGGCAGCTATAACCGCGTCATTATCGTGAAATTTTGTTCCACGAATTTCCTCTTTTAATTTTGGAAATAAGTGAAAATCACTTGGGGCTAAGTCCGGAGAATATGGTGGGTGGTCAAGGAGATTGAAGCCAGCACAGCGGATTGCGTTGAGCGCAACTTCCGATCGATGAGCAGGAGCGTTATCTTGAAGGAACAACACGCCCAACGACAGTTTTCCACGACGTTTTTCTTTAATCGCTTCACACACTTTCGGGATTAAATTTGCATAATAGGGTCCAGTAATCGTCTGGCCTTTTGGCATGTAATCAATAAAAAGGATTCCTTCACTATCCCAGAACACAGAGGCCATAACTTTGCCAGCGGTAGGAGCAACTCGAAATTTCTTGATGGATGGAGAGGATGGTCGTTTCCAAGACATGCTTTGTCTTTTAGTTTCAGGATCAAAATGGTGGACCCACGTTTCATCCATGGTGACAAGACGACGGCAAAAATTATCCGAATCACGCTGGAACATTTCGAGATTACGCTTGGAAATTTCCAAACGTCGCTTTTTGTTTTCGTCGGTTAACATTCGTGGCACCCATCTTGCAGACACTTTTTTGAATTCAATCCATTTTAATTGATTCACTGGGGAATCAATTAAAATGGATTGAACGCTACCAAAAGATATCTTTAGGATCTCAGCTATATGTTTTATAGTCATTCTTCTGTCTTCCAAAACCAGATTCTCAACCTTTTTGACATTTTCTTCTGTAACGGAGGTTGAAGGCCGCCCAGAACGCGGGTCATCTTTACAGCTTGATCTACCTCTTTTAAATTCAGCCACCCAGTACGCAACCATAGAATAGGGTACAGCATCACCCCCTAATGTCTGCTGAATGTCCAAAAAAAATTCCTTCGTAGACATTTTTTTCAAACTGAGATATTTTATCACCGCACGTAACTCACTTTTATCCATAATTTTGACTTTTTAGCAACTCGTTGCACAAAAAAATTTATTACATGCGAACGAACTGACAAAAACAAGTGACAGTCTGCATAAATATAGTGTGATAGACACTCTTTAATTTGAATATCGAACTTGATCCAAAAAGGTTTCATATATATGCACTTCTAAGAACTTTTTGATTCACCCTGGTACGTACGTCACCACAGCAGCAACCAGAACATTTTCTCCATATACGAATATATCGATGGCTCCTACGTATACAGGCCTAAGTGAAAAAAGTGAATTTTACAGGAGAGCGGTTTGAAGTTGCCAGAACTATATTTTGGGTCATATCTTTTAAACTACTGATTCGATTTTTATGTAATTTTGCAGTTAGTGTTAACGTATAGTGGTTTTTATACATATGTACATAAATTTTATGTATTTTTTATATATTTCGAGATTTTGCACATTCGTCTTTTTACATTGTTGGTTTCTTACGATTTCAGTTTTATTGTTCAACGTAAAAAGGCTATAATGACTTTCAGCCTATTTACAAGGGTAATTTACATACAAACAGCCTGCCTGCACTTACGCCATCGGAAGTTATTAAGTCAATAGTAATAATTAACTAATAAAGGAACTGTCATAGTATACAAATGTATAGTTTATCCGTAATTTTATAAAAAAAAATCTTAATTAGTTTTCATTAAGTACAAAATATGACATGTCTTCAAAACAGGCGAATACGATTTACTAAAAACCGAATCACGTAAAAAGGCAAATGTGATGTTTCGCCTTTATACGAGGTTTTCGGATACTGAATAAAAGGACTGAAACGGTACATTCGCCCTCTCACCGCGCCCCCGACGCGCTCACACGACGCCGTAAATCAACCAAACGTTTGATCGGTTTTTATACGCTACCGATTTGTGTACATACGCCTATGTGCCTAAAATTTTATTTTGTATCTAGTAAAAAAAATAATTTTTTTATTTGTGAATGTCATAGAATCGGATACAAGGAACTCAATGCACTAATAATTGGAAATAGGCTTAAGCGGCAGTTTCGCCCCTTTACGTAGGAGCCATCGATATATATAAGTCCATTACACGCACTATCATACTTTTATTAAATAACAATAATCGCGGCGTGAATATTAATTATTATTAAGCGATCAAAACTTTCATTAGAAGCGCCTTTCACAATTTAGAACACACGAGCACGCCTAAATCCAACCAGGTTAGGAAAATTACAACCACGAAGTCAAACTCGGCTCGACTGTCAAGAGTATATTGCGGTTATATTATACTACCCTCAACATTTAATTTTATTATTAATAACTAGTGGACCCCGCAGACGTTGTTCTGCCACAATTTTGGCTTCGAAATTATATAATTATTCTTAAATTTGAATATGCCCATTTACCCACTATAATTGTCTAATATGTCACTGATTTGCAGTGGACATCTGTTATTCCAAAAAAGCTAAGAATGCATGAAGTGAGCTGTCAAGATGGCGGAGTTCCGAATCTAATTTATTTTATAATGAAGAAAGGGATTTCGTAAGATTTTTCAAAAAAAATTTTACATTCACACCTTCTCCTAAAAATTCTGAAGACAACAAAAAAAAATTAGCTCAATCGGTCCAGCCGTTCTCAAGTGATGCGAGTACATACATGCGGCATTTTATTTTTGAAGTTATACTTCTTTAGGCGCGTTATGAAAAAATGATGAGAGTGAAATTTTAAGATGCGCGGTGACACAAAATTAACAGTATGAAGTTGGCTACAGATGACCTGCGCGCACACGATGTCCCAAAAAAACGACATGATGAAGTTGGCTACAGAATAGAATTTGATTGATTTTAACATTTTGCTTCGATATTTACTGCAGTTTTGTTTTTTAAATTTTTCTTCAGACGCCAAAGAAATATAACTTCTAACGCGTATACATAATTATTTATATAGATAGATGTTCTATTCCGAACACAACCATTACACCATGTTCCACATGACATCTTCAAGTAATTAACTATAATAATCAAATATATATATATATATATATATATATATATACGAAAAAATAAAATAAAAAACAAAAATCCGTCCTCTATCAGCAGTAGGCATGGTGAAATAGGAGCACGAATTTACATTCTCGTGGGAACAACACGCAAATACATAGTCGAAACAGCTAACATCACCGCATACACGAATTCAAGTCCGACCTGTCACCACAAGTAGCACCCGTTCACGAGCATGACGCATGGCCAGCCATCGGCCCCCTCGCCATATTTTAGGGAGAGAGACGCATGGACGCCGCCACAAGCAATGACATTTAAGCGAGCATGACGATCCTTGAAATGTGAACTTGGCTACATAAGAAAATAACAATAATAGTAATTAACTGATATAATTTCGTACCACATGGATCACGGTTTGCTCCCACTTTACATTAAAACAGTCGTGGATGTTGAGCCCCCGAGTCTGGAGTTAAATAATAAGCGTCTAGAAAAAAATATTTTCTGTCGTAATGCTTTATGAATTTTCAGTTGATCATGATGCTGCTGCGTCAATAGTTATTTTTTAAATACATATTATTATTTGTAATGTAAAAAGTAGGTAAATAATGAAAAAGAGAAGAAAGCCGTGTGCACACTCGATAGCGTAATTCAAACTTCATCTCAAGAGTCCGAACTATGGCGCAAGCAAAATCTCAATTTGCACGTATTTTTATATTTCACATGTTTTTTTTTATCATAATCAATAATTGTTGTTGATTATTGCGAAGAAACTATTTATAATAACTTCTCTTTGCCTCCCTCTTGCGCGCGACTAGCGATTGCATATCACGACATTATTATGTACATTTAAATGGGTTTTTTATTTTAACAATTGATTGATTGTACTCTGTGGCCAGATTGAGGAAAACTAAAATCCACCGTGAGATCATCGTATAGAAGCTGAGGACCAACACTGTGACCTCATGACGGACGCCACGCTTGAAACATAACGCTTCTGATATTAATGACTAGCTGACGCCAGCGACTTCGTTCGCGTGTGCTTCATCTTAAGCTGAGCTTTTGAGCAAGGTTTCTTCATATGATATATTCATATCCACTATTCCACGAATACATATAAATAAAGTAAGCCGGTTTAAGTATTTGGGCCATTGGATCACGGAGACGCTCGCTGACGACGCTGATATGGAGAGGGAACGTAGAGCACTATCAGTCAGAGCGAATATGCTGGCCCGTAGATTCTCACGTTGCACAACGCAGGTTAAAACTACTTTGTTTAGAGCATACTGCCAGACATTTTATACGTGCAGCCTGTGGATTAAATACACACAAAAGTCTTATAGTGCTCTACGGGTCCAATATAACAATGGGTTCAGGGCTTTGATGGGGCTGCCCCGCTTCTGCAGCGCATCGGGGATGTTCGCGGAAGCTCGAGTTGATGGCTTTGCTGCCATACTGCGCAAACGAACAGCATCGCTGATGCGCAGGCTGCGGGATAGCTCCAACAAGTTCCTACAACTTATCGCTGATAGATTATATTGCTCCCCCTATATGAAGCATTGGACAAAACTGCATTTCTCGGTGCAATCTTGATAGACGGCCTTATTCTATTCTTTTTATTTTTTATTCTCAAATGATTTTTAATTAATTTATTATTGTGTCAGAATTTAATTTAATTTTTATTTTTAATTTTTAATTGTTATTAATGTTATTAAATTTAAGTATATTCTTATTTAATATTCTTTGTGTTATATTTATAAATTTAATGTAATTGTGATGTATAATTATGGGCATTTTACCCGAAATAAACGATATTATTATTATTATATTATAATAATCAAACTATTTCATTTACATACTCGTATATCAAACTGTTATTGACATCTGACAATTCGAAAAAGTTCAACGCGAGCTTCGATCAACAATACACTAGATATCGGGTCGACGCAAAAAATCCGTGCCGGTAAATATCGGCTCACTTGAAATGTGAGAGGCTATTTTATTTAGTTAGCTTCAAGCACCGCCAACGTTAACACGTCTCACAGTGACGCAATGTGTCTTCAAAAGTTGCAAAAAAATGCCCGAAAAAATAATGTGACGGACGGAGTCTTACTTTCGGTAATACATATAAAATAAAATATATTTTAAGCTTTAAAACTAACAAATAATTCAAAATTTGAACAAAATTATCTGTATTAAATCAACGCTACAAATGTTTGGGCAAGATTGACCAACACATGCGCAAACTTTTGTGTAACAGAATAGTGGATGCATGGAGTAGATTTGTACTGAAATAATCCTTACTATCCTTACTTCTTTACTAATATTATAAATGCGAAATTTTTTTGTTTGTTACGCTTTCACGCTAAAACGGAAAAGAAAAGATTCCAATCTGTATATTCGGAAATTTTTGCGGATATTATTAAACATACGAATTACTATTAATAAAAAATATTATATTGTTGTTTATCAAATATAATATTATAGATTACGCTTCGTGTTGATATATTATTTAATACCCCATTAGATAAATAATAATTTACAACTATCAAGTTCCAATTAGAAGCATTTAATATGTATTTTTTATTGACGTTCATAAGTGTACATTGTGTTACCTAAATTAATATGTAAATTATTTTTGAATGTAATTGAATTAAATATGGCAACTTTGTGACATTTCAAATATCAGACAACTGTCATCTTTCTGTCTCCCCGCGACCACGATTGCTGAAAAGCATCCGAAACGTCGGGATAAATAATTTAAACAATATAAATAATAAATCGCGTTTTAATCCGGTATACAGTATTTTATTTAAATGTGTGATACTCGCGTTAATAAAAGACAATATTAACTTAGAAAATCATATTTCGACTTCACTCTTTTCTTTGTTCCCATTGAGCAGTGTCATTTTTCAAAATTTGACAAGAGGCGTGTCTTAAATAATCGGGATACTTTTTTCGTGAATTTTGTATGCGACCTGAAGTCTATTTAATACTATGTCAATGAACGCGAGTCAGTTTGTATTGCAATTTGTTGGCACCATGCATTTAAAAATAACACTACTCAACAAATTTCAAACTTTTTATTTTATCTGAGATCCTACTATGTGATTATTATTCCTTGCTATTGACCTAATAGAAATATGTAAATGAGGTTTTTCTATCACATCTTATTTTCAAGATAAACGTAATAAGTGAATACCATGATTTTCTTACAAAGTCAAGCTTTCTCGTTATATTTTATTGATTTTTTGACTGAAAAGGCGAAGCTTTCTTACTGCAGCTGGCTTTCCTCTTGTAATGAGATCCTGGAGTGTCTCTAACAAGGCTCCAACAGTAATCTGCGAGTACCTATAGCAGGCTCCCATCTTCCTTGAAAACGTTTTTCAATTGCAGCTACATCTTGATGAAAGCGTTCCCCGTGTTCATCGCTAACTGAACCCATATTTTCGGGGGAAAAGTCCAAATGTGAATGAAGGAAATGTAGTTTTAATGACATATTGCATCCCATTTGATGGTAGCAGTCCAACATAAGTTTTATTCTTTTGCGAAAGTCAGCAGATTTGTTGTTACCAAGGATTTTTTTCGTCACGTCAATAAAACCTTTCCATGGTTGTTTTTCAGTATGGTTAAGGGTAGATGCATCGGCATACTTAATACCTTGTTAAAATATTTCAGAAAACCCTTTTAATTGCGTTAAACGGAAAAAGCAACCCACGGCATGATTCGTTGGTTCAGTCCATACCATCGGCGTAGCAAATGGCATGTTTTTTACTGTTCCATTGCACCAACCGTTCAGATTCGTATTTCGTATAACACCTTAGTCAGCAGACTTAAGGGACCCACGCCTTATCTTGATTTCTCACATCACGGTCAAAATAGGCTAAGTAACATAGTTTGATCAGGTCAGAAAGTGTTTTTTTTTCGATTCTGACGTAAATTCACCACAAATATAACAAAACAAGTTAGGACTATTAACACACGTACGTGACATTTTAAAGTTCAACAATTAAACTTACTTTTAAAGTATGTTTTGTTTGTAAACCAATCCTATTTTCGAAATACTCGCGCTTCAAAACCCAAACTTAGATCAAAAAGTTAAAAGTACCATTTCTCCTCTTCTAGACGTGATATCAAAATAAAATGCCTACAGATAGTTATTATTAGTCAATCTCAATATAAAACGATATGAACCAATTCAGATATTTTTTTAGTGTTGAGTAGTGTAATCATTAAATGATGATAACTTTTCTTTCCGACAACCGATTTCGATGAAACCCTATATGTTGCCCCGGGCTTTACTCAATATATTTGTGTAAATTGCATGAAAATCGGTTCAGTGTCTTCGGAGATTAGCGCATACAAACAGTCAGAGAAATAAAAAATTAAAAAATAGTTTGTTCTATTTCTCTTCTGGGATGTAAGAACTCGGTTTTCAGCATTTTTTTTCTATGTACATTTGGCCTCTACAGTTTTATTATATGTATAGATGTACGTTTAGCTCCGTAAATAACATATTATAATATACTAAAGTGAGTAAACAGTGAGATAATTTTATTATATTGAAAATTGTATTACACACAATAGTTATATGCTATACACAAGACGAGAGTGACCCCTAGACGTCGCGGGCGGCGGGCGCGGCGGGGGCGGCGCGGGCGGAGCGGGCGGCGGGAGGGGCGGGGGAGGGCGGCATGTGGTCGAACAGCGCTGCTCTCTGGTCGTAGCCGCAGCGGAAGAGGTTCCACGCGAGGTCCTCTGGGCTCTCGCCGTGCTGGTAGGCGCAGCTCTCCAACACCTGGACAAAATGATGAAATTCTACAGACACTTAACACGTCATTTCTTATGTTGTATATCGATAGACGACGGTGCGGCTCACTCGATGGTAGGTTATACCACAGCCACAGAAAATATTGATTACTTCGAGTATTTGGAATATGCGTTTCACGGATTTTCCATCAAAGAACCCTCTTCATGCCTGAGGTGACCGAATGTCATGTCGGAAACATGTCGACCCAGCGACCCAATGGAACGCAAGATAGGGTCTCTACCCAACGCGCCAACGAGCCCAACATTGTTCTCTGACAATCCAGCGATCTATGCATTGTATTTAGCTAGACCTCTATGTGGTAAAGTAATACTGCCACACCAACTGTCACATAAAAAAAATAAAGATTCATAAGAACTACGTATAGTAAAAGTTTGCTTGAATAAATAAACCTTCATTAACATGCGTTGCCAGTCTTCAAGTGGTCAATAAGATCTAGCCTAGAACAAAACACAATACCAAAGTTTGAACACACATTCATAGAGTGGTATTCGCACAAAGGAAGCCAACATAAAATATAGGTAGTTGTAGGTAACCAGGGAAAAATACCGTCATTTTATTAACAAAAAAAACCCTATGTTTTCCCTAATAAAAACATTTTGTGCAACTTTGATTTGATTGATTTTGATCCCGCCCACCTTGGTGACATTCCTTCCATCAGCCCGAGCGGCCAGCTTCCCCAGCACAGCCGCCTTCTGCATCTTGCCGTCCTTCCCTATCAGCTTGCACCTGAGCAGGACGCAGTACACGTGCCTCTTGAGCGCCGGACCGTCCGCCAGCCGGCCGTCCGACAGCCGGCCGCGGAGCAGCTCCTCCACCACTCCGGGGTCCACGCGCGACTCCGCGAGGCACGCTTCCGAGTGCGCACGGAACATCGCCTTCTCCTCCTTACCGAGATTCTATTGTAAAATTTACGAGTCGTATTTATAGTTATCGAGGGTCAGACTACTGAAATGCTTGCTTAGAGCTCAACGAGTCACCATATGGGAAGTAAAATAAAGGTATATCCCACATTGGGCGCTAAGCAAACGCCCTCAGTATGGTCTTAACGTAACAATTACAGTAGAAAATACTTACAATACAGTTCTTGCATTCTCCCACTACCTATAAAACATAGAATACGTCTTAATTAATTTATACTGGAAAATATTTCATATTTTTAGCTTATATATTGTCATGTCCCTAACGGAGCATTTTTAATTTTATCACAGCAAACAGGTGGCAAGACTTATGGGCAAACCTCAAATTTAAAACATTCGTCTATATTCTAGAATGCCAAATTCTTAAGAATATCTCATCACATTACCGAGCTATGTCAAGGCCCGACAAATATTAATCTTGATTTGAATAAACCCTCAATTACAGCAGTCAAGACTTAATTCGAAACCAAAGAGCGTACATTATTTTTGAAGAAAAACAAGAGGGAGATTTTAATCTCCAAAAAGGCCTTATATCTTCCAGTGTACGTACTACTGGCACCTGTCGAACGGCGACTAAGGCCAGCGCGAGGCAGAGCGCGGTCGCCATCACTCGACGGTCTTGTGGCAGGCGCAGCGGCAGTAGCAGCAGCAGAGCAGCCAGCGACACCCGCAGCAGCGCCGGCAGCGACACTCGCGCGCGCACCGCCTCAACTTGCGATATATACGAACGTACATAGCGCCGCCTCCTACCCAGACATCGAGCGATACTTCATATCATGTTTCTCGCTTTAGGCCTCTGCTAAAGGTTCTATTATACATATATTTATATTTATTTTGTATGAGAAAAATCCTTTGAAAGATATCTGTAATCTAGTAAAGCAGTCTGCCGGATTTCTCTCTTTCTTCCATAAAACATTGAAATGAGAATTTCTCTTTGCTTCTAATCAAAAGAGTCGACAATACATTTTTTTATGCTTAAAACAATCAACTTTTAGTTTTATTATATACCTTTAGAGAAAATCATAACAGATGCAATATAATATAAAGTTTATCTTAAAAATATAAAAAAAACAGACAGGAGGACTCGATGGTAGCACTGCGCTTCTCACTGACAATAAGCACAGTTGTTCTACTACTTAGAGGCAAATTTGATACTTCCGAGAGTAACTTTAACTTTAAACACTATTAACAAATAGACATAAATTACCGAGTAAAACACGATACGTTTAGATCATACAAATATATCGTGTTGTGTAGAATGTGACGAAAAAGGAAATTATTGTTTCTTAATTTGCCGAATCGACGTGAATAAGTGATCTGAAAATAATAATAATACGTAATTCTTTATGATCTCATTGGACAATAAAATGTGCCGACTTAAATAACAATTAAATACAATTTTTTCTCTATGAATGTCGTGGTAGGAGGGCGACTGATTCAGTATAAGACAACAATTACTGTATTTACCAAACAACTAACGGACACGGAATATACTGAATAACTCAACAAATATTAAACCGATCCATTCACCTGACTTATAAATTAGCGATAATTATAATTGAACTCGATTCGAAAACTTAGCTCAGGAAGTATCCTTACCTTTTCAATATAAAATTTGCCTCGAGCACTATAATTTTGACGTAGTTTTGCTTAATTTTTATAACATTTATACCTGTGAATAATAAAATTTGTATAAGTGACTTTCATAGCGCTCTATCTATTAAAGCCATCAATAGTAGGTAGTAGGTACCTATAAGTTCAGAATGGGGCAATTATTTTTATTTCAGTTTTGCGATACAAAATATTATAAATAATATAATTATTGAGTTAAAAAAGTTGTTTTCAAGCTATTAATAGTGTAATTAAGAGCATAGGCGTAGCTGGGGGCGGGGGGGCGGTGGTAGGATTACTTTGCCCACTCGCAGTGGCGGATTTACCAGTAGGCTGAGTAGGCTTGAGCCTAGGGCGACACATTTTAGGGGCGGCACATCTGGGGACCAATTTTATTTTTACGTGTCTTATGGAAATCAAAAAGAATTATGTAGAATGTTTTTATGATGCCATTCAACGAAATATCAAACTTGTATAGCAAAACTCCCAGTTCGCCGCCCGAACCAGTAATTGGACTCTATATATTACATAGGGGTTAGTTAATAGCCTACACCTTGGAAATGTGTAAATCCGCCACTGCCCACCCTCGACGGTATTAAAATCTCGCATTAAATGACTGTAGTTAGTTCAGCTAGACGGCTAGACATAATCCCTAGCTACGCCAATGATTACGAGGGCTTTGGATGTATACAGAGCGGAATAGGAAGCAGTAGCAATGTGAACAAACTGTTGAGGATGCAGACGATGCATGCAGACGGCGGAGGGGGGCGGCGGCGGGCGGCGCGGGCAGGCGCGCTGCAGCACGCACGGCGCCATGCCCGCGGCCAGCACCAGCGTCACCAGCACCTGCGTCAGCATTGGGGTTGACGGCGATACGGACAGGTTCTCGTCACCAGCAGAGGGACAATAGAGTAGCCATTAGGAGTGGGCGTTAATTCAACAAGCAGCTTTTTTAGCAGCTTTTCTAATGTTAACAAATTAACTGCTTTTCGTTTACCGCAAAAGCCGTTAAATATATTAACTGTTTCATTCAACGATTTTCGAACGCAACGCGCGGATTAGCTCAACGAACATTCAATGCGTAGTCGCTAACTGCAAACCAGCTAATAAAATTAGCTGCTTTTTTAACAGATTATCAGATTGTAATTTGCAGTTTAATTTCGTTAACACAAAAACCGTCAACGACCCACCTCTAGTAGCCATACAATGGCACCGACAAGAATGCCCGTATCATAATCATAGCCGTACATTTTTTATAGGATAGGGCAGACGGACAGGTGGCTCACGCGATGTTAAGTGATCAACGCCGCCCATAGATAGGTATCTGCAACAGCAGAGTCCAGAAAGCTGTTAGGCATTGCCGATCTTTGTTAGCTCGATGTGGATTTCCTATTTATATTTTCCTTCTAGAAACGCATCTGTGACTTTTTAGTGCCACAGGACAAGTGACTCACACAATCCGTTTATTAAACAGCTCAAGTCAACAATTTTGGTGTTAAGAAATCATCGCTGCCCGAGGACATCAACATTACTAAGGACTAGCAGGTCCGTTGCCTGCCTTTGAGCATTCGAATCCGTTCTTTGTTTGAATAAAATAATTATTAAATCTATTTGGTTAAATAAAGCCTTCAGTATAATCTTTTAAAACTGGGTTCTTTCGTTTTGCGAAATAGGAATGTTTTTCCGGGAAACAATAAGCCATTATCACTCTTTTATTCCAACACTAAGTATATGCAAAAAACCAGCTTCTTTTTCTCATGAAAAAAGGTCCACAAACAAATTAATATAGATGTAATAGTAACTCCTGACTTCGATTACTCACTCTATTGAAAGGATATTTCAAGAGTTCTCCTGAACTCCGGACTGCACTCGTAATAAGTGTTCACACTCACAGGTTTCGGGGGCCAAAACATTCTTGAACAATTATATCTCATCAATTAAAACAAAATAATGGGTAAATTATATTCAAAATCTATTAATAAATAACCGATAATACCTACTCGTCTAAAAATTAATAAACGTCATTATTGACAACAATTTTTTTTAATGAATTTCTTGGCTAAGGTCGAATTTCGTATTCTATTTGCTTAATATTTAGGATTCCGTACTTTGTACCAAAAATGAGACCCTTATACATAGAATCACTTCGTTGTCCGTCTGCCTGTCTGTCCGTCCATATGTCAAGGCTCTTTTCCTCAGGAACGCTAGGAGATATCAAGTTGAAATTAATTTCAAATACTCAAGTCTGCAAGTCCTTCGATCGAATGATACGGCCTTTTATGCTCCATTTATGCCGCATATTTTGACACTCGCAAGGGAATCAAAACCTATAGGGTACTGCCCGTGCTACTCATGAAATTTGGAATGAAACAATGTCATGTAGGACAAGTAAAGGAAAAATCCGAAAACCGTAAATTTGTAAAAAAAAACAGTGGAAATTTTTACGTAACTAAAAACATGTACGGAAACCTTGGTGCGTGAATCCTTAGCACTCGCACTTAGCCAGTTTTTTTTTATTATTTAAACTAAATATACAATATTATCTCGTCACTGTTGCTGACATTCGATGCGTTTTTTTTTTAATTTACACCCAATATTAATAAACACTAAAGTATTAAATTTATGTACGTAATAGGTACCTATAATATCTATATAAATTGATTGATATTAAATATAAACTTAAATATCTTTTTCAACAAAAGAAATTGATACATAAACGCAATGTTTAGCTATATGTGACATGTAAATAAAACAAATGAAATGATTTGTGCACTGCATATATTTTATTTTTATCACACAACCGTTTTCCGATATATACGTGTAACTAGGTAGGTACTACATAGGTATCACTCTGAAGTCTGATCAACTAGTCAATACAATATTCACTAACGCTCATTGTACAAGGCTCTGGCTGCAAAACTAGCTGAAAAGGTATCTGAATAATTGAAATGAATCCCAATAAGTAATAGAATTCGTCTGCCTGGCTCGACCACTTTAGCAATACCACGACAAAATTGTGTCGACCGTTTTCTCGTGTTTAAATCGATTATCTCTATGTATTCCGGGTCTAACATAATACTTAAAACTCGACTTCTAATGTTAAAAGAGGATATATTTGTCGATCGAGATATCTTTACTGACAAAGTTGTCGATGTCGAGATATATCGAGATGTATCTTAGTTTGTCTTCACTCTTCCGCGAGATATCTCGTGATGGCCACGCTAGGCGGGCAGGTCGAGTTCTGTGCCACGTCTATATTTCTTGACGTGACTCAAGTCAGTATCTAGGCTTTGCCAACTCGCAAAAATAGATTCCAAGTTGAGTCACGTCTCGATTTTTATATCGAGCTATTTTCTACTTGAAGTAGGTATTAATATATACAGGAACCCAGAGGGAGATGTTGGGATGCAACTGGGATTAATCTTATAAAAACTACGTGTTTCTTTACACGTATAGATTTTACGTAACATTTAATATCTACACAGTTTATTAATACATCTCTCTTCTATAGAATATAATCTTGCCATATTTACAATTTTGAGGACGCGCACTTAAAGATACACAAGGTAAAATTAATCGAAATACATATTTACTTATAGTCATTAAAAGACTATAAAATACTTTATAATTTTTAAAATTATGTAATTAATAGAATTTATTGTACGTTTTTACAAGAATATGTAAATGCATGGGGTCAAATAGACCTCCGAGGAGGCGACTGTTTTGGCCCCGAAACTTTTTCAAATCAACGAAAGGTACGATTTACCTCGTACCGTTTTTATTTCGCTCGCCTTCTATAATCCTGTACCACACGTAATTGAGTACAACTACAACAAACGCTCAGAACATAGATACACTTACACATACAAAAAGTAAAAGTAAAATCCCTTTCGGTACGGGTGCCGAATATATTTTATTTTTACCGAAGTATTAGATGAAGATCATATTGACAATATATTTTGCACTTATTATTACATCATATATTATGCATAAAACACCTTGGACTTGGACAGAGCGCTCGTACCGAAAGGATTAATCTTAAATAACAGAGAAACAAATACTGCTCATCATACATTATCTATAAAATTAATTATGGATTTTAACCACTTGCCTAAAACTTTAAGGGATAAGCCACTCAATGTTTTTAGAGGCCAACTGAAAAAATGGCTAATTCTGTTTAGCTTTTATGACTTGAAAGAGTTCTTCAGACACCCTGCGATACCCCGACCTTCGTGGTGTAATTAATTATTGCATTGTGTGTAAAATTAATAACATTTGTATGCCTAATTACTGGCAAAACATGTGGCCAGAATATATTGCAAATTACCAACTACTGTACCATGTTTTTGACAAATAAATAATTCTTATTCTTATTATAAAAAAATATAATGTTTCATAACACAGTCATATCTGTAAAAACATAAAATAATATACTGTATTATGAGCTACGTACTTCAAAGTTGATTTAATTTTAAATCTATATATAATATTAGTATTCGAGTTTATTATTAGCTAAGCTGTTTCCACACTGGGTATACTTAGATCATTTATTATTTTAATAAATAACATTCAAATAATTCATTAACCTACTGTACAGTAATTAAATCAAACACTTTGTCATCTCTTAGTAGATTCCGTTTTGTCTGCAAAATTGAAATAATTATGTATAATTATTTATATTTCAAGAATATAGGACGTCAATTTTATGAGTCAGATTATGAGCCGTCGAAAATGAGTTGTGTCCATCGTGGCGTATACTGAGCCGAGTCTCAGTTTGACATCACACTGCAACTATTCGAAAAGAGCTAGTTGGTTTTCTGCAAACAGGGAGCAAAATAGCTTTTAATCCCTAGGGAGTAAAAGTGATTTGAATTTGGAATGAGGATATTGTTAGTAAATGATCCAATTACCAAAGAGATCGTCTATGCACATTGTATGAAAACGTTACTGGCTGGCAAAAAATAATCCGAACAAGCGCGGACTTAATAAAAAAAAAAGGTTTCTGTAAAAGTAAACACGAGCGAAACGCATTCTCTCTTTTGTTATTGTTTGCTCAATTTCTTTTTTAAGACTGAAGATCTTTCATAATTGTTCAAATATAAACATTATCATCTAATTATTTCTGTTTCTTATTGACCCTAACTACTTCTATTTTCTCATAGAGTGTATCACACAAAGTAGAGTGTTCACCTCGGGAGCTATTTTAAAGCTCGAGTGACGTACTTTGAATCCCTCGTTTCGCTCAGGATTCTATTTAAGAATCCCTCGCTTCACTCCGGATTCAAAAAACACTCTCGCCTTAAAATAGTGGTTTGCTCCCTGGTAAACAGTCTACTATTAATTTATATTTGGACGCTGATAAGCAATACAGTGTTGCCATTTTGAGAAAATTTAGTTTGAAGTTTTAAATAGGTTTTTTTTTAAATAACAAAAATAATATATATTTTTTTGTATTTATTAAATATCTTTTGAAATATGTAGTCCAGCTCATAAGGAAGCGATTGGTATCAAAATTTAATTTTTTGTCATTATGTGACTGTATTGCTTAAGAGGGCCCTTCCCGGTTCGACTATCGTCAACGCGAGCATGGTTGAAAAGCTTTTTGTTTCATGCAGTGCATACCTCTACCGCTAACGAGTGAGTGAGAACGCGATAACATTGAACGAAAAATAGTGTGCGGAAATTTCATAAAACTTGTTCTAGGAAATACGTGTTTTTCAGTAGTCTTTACAAGTTTATGAAATATTTTTTTGTAATTTAGAATCTCCATTATATTTGCAAGGTTTCTATCATAACAAAATATTTACTTTCACAATTTATGAGTAAATTATGAACGCCCAAAGTTCAGGTAATTTTTTTGCAAAAAAGCTGATTTTTGGAGGCTTATACTGAATTTATTTCCGAAAATTTTGAGATTTTGTTTCGATAGAAACCTAGATATAGTGCACGAGATACCTACTAGTTCAAAAGTTTCAAAGAAAAATCGGTTACATCGCCATAATCATGTACGAGCTTTTGTATGGAAAGTAAGACGGGTTGGGCCCACTTAACAGCGTCTATTTATAGTATGTTTAGTCACAGTTAATTTTTTCATATAATTACGATTTTTTTGTTTGTTGTATTGTATGTTTGTCTCAAATAAATTATTCTTATTGCTGACAGCGTGACAGGTCCTAGACGGGCTTGAGCGGCCGGTCCCGCTCGCGCGCCCGCTCCCTGTCCCGCTCGCGGTCCCGCTGGCGCGCACGCCGCCGGCAGTGCACGCGCAGCAGCACGGCGGCGAACACGAGCAGCACGCCGAGCGCGCCCGCCGCCGACACCGCGTGCCCGTACACCGCGCACGACACCAGGATCGACACCGCCTGCGGCACACCGCGCTCGTATACATACATATTACATATACATCGCGCCTCTTTCCCATTGCGAAGACACGGAATTCCATATGCTCCGACCCTTACATACCACTTGCGCTTCTTCCACTTTCATCAATGCTTTCATACACACTCGTCGGTTACGAATACTTTTGACCTGGCCCTTTTGAAGAACGTCCCCGATCTGATCGAGGTACGTTCGCCTAGGTCGACCACTCCCGACTCTCCCACTCACACCAGTTTCATAAATATTTTTCGTTAACCTACTTTCTTCCATCGTTTCTACATGCCCAAACTCGTATACAGTTCAAGTTAACTAAGAATGTGGTCGTTTAGCTTTGGATGTTTTTAACGAACATACACTGTCCGTTTATATTATATAAATATACCGTACCGTGTATACCGTATTAAAACGCGATTTATTATTTATATTGTTTAAATTATTTATCCCGACGTTTCGGATGCTTTTCAGCAACCGTGGTCGCGGGGAGACAGAAAGGTGACAGTTGTCTGATAATGTCACAAAGTTGGCATATTAACGCCATCTATTGCTACGAAGTTGATATTTGCTGTAATTTTCTATATTATGACAATATTGACTAACGGTATCCTCTTGTTTTTTAGTATGTTTGATTTGGGGTTTTAGATATGGAGTTTTAAAAAACAAGAGTACACCGTAAGGAGAGCTAAGGAGAGATCTTAGGAATTTATTGCAATGGAGGGAATTGACTGTTTTGTTTGTTTATTAGTTAGAGGGATAGCGGGGGAGGCGAGGTGTTGGCGATAGTCACCTGTCGCAGCGTCATGATGATGGTGAAGACGACGGCGCCGAACCGCGCGATGGTGTGGTAGATGAGCACCTGCCCCAGCGCCGAGCTGCCCGACAGCAGCAGGCAGTCCGCCAGGAACCCCGGGTGCTGCGGCACCGGACGGCATTTATTTACAAGGTGTACAAATATTTATCTGACAAATAATATGAAAAGCCCAAATCAGTAATATAACTAGCGCCCGGTACGGTTCTATAACTGCACTTTTGAAAAAAGCCATGTACCATGCGTGACCCAGAACTCCGTACTGGGCTGGTCATTTCTGCGCACCTCCAGGGTGTGCCCAAATACTCCAATAACATGCAACAGGGGGGGTGTGTGCGGGGGGCGGGGTACCTGCAGCAGCGCGCGGCGGGCGGGCGCGTGTGTGCGGGGGCGGGGGACGGCGGGCGGGGTACCTGCAGCAGCGCGCGGCGGTCTGTGTGCGGCGCGGGCGGCGCGCGCAGCACGGCGGCGGCGGTGAGCGCGCAGGAGCAGAGCGTGACGGCGAACATCATCTGCAGCGGGCGGGTACCTGCAGCAGCGCGCGGCGGTCTGTGTGCGGCGCGGGCGGCGCGCGCAGCACGGCGGCGGCGGTGAGCGCGCAGGAGCAGAGCGTGACGGCGAACATCATCTGCAGCGGGCGGGTACCTGCAGCAGCGCGCGGCGGTCTGTGTGCGGCGCGGGCGGCGCGCGCAGCACGGCGGCGGCGGTGAGCGCGCAGGAGCAGAGCGTGACGGCGAACATCATCTGCAGCGGGCGGGTACCTGCAGCAGCGCGCGGCGGTCTGTGTGCGGCGCGGGCGGCGCGCGCAGCACGGCGGCGGCGGTGAGCGCGCAGGAGCAGAGCGTGACGGCGAACATCATCTGCAGCGGGCGGGTACCTGCAGCAGCGCGCGGCGGTCTGTGTGCGGCGCGGGCGGCGCGCGCAGCACGGCGGCGGCGGTGAGCGCGCAGGAGCAGAGCGTGACGGCGAACATCATCTGCAGCGGGCGGGTACCTGCAGCAGCGCGCGGCGGTCTGTGTGCGGCGCGGGCGGCGCGCGCAGCACGGCGGCGGCGGTGAGCGCGCAGGAGCAGAGCGTGACGGCGAACATCATCTGCAGCGGGCGGGTACCTGCAGCAGCGCGCGGCGGTCTGTGTGCGGCGCGGGCGGCGCGCGCAGCACGGCGGCGGCGGTGAGCGCGCAGGAGCAGAGCGTGACGGCGAACATCATCTGCAGCGGGCGCAGCGGGTAGCGCGCGAACAGCCCGCCCTGCCAGGCCGCCGTGAAGCTGTCGCACGACAGGTACAGCGCCAGCAGGCACGCGCCCGACGCGCCCGTCCAGCCCGACCCTGGCAGCAGAGGGGGGAGGTTTGTTATTACTGTAATATGGTCTGCCCACATCTTCACCTCGTTTTCAATTTATTTAGGTATAGAACAAGAAACATTACATGTAAAGAGTACATGCAGACCGCTTGCAACGAACGATGTACACCGTACAGCGGACTCCACCAGAGACACAATATTACATTATGTTATGTTCCATCAAGTGAACCTCATGCTCGTCTGTCGATATCTGTATTTTAAAAAAAATTAACTACAATTTGGAGTTAACACCATGACGGGCTAGCAGGAGGCATTTACCGGCGTCGTCGTCGTGGCTGCCGTACATGAACATGGCCATCCCGACGGAGATGAGCAGCGCGGTGCCGTACTCGTAGGGCTCGTACTTGTTGCGGGAGATCAGCTTGCCCATCAACATCACCGGGATCACCTTGCACGACTTGGACAGCACCTGCGCGATCAGATACACTACACTGCACGAGTTAACATGCGACAATATTTACTACATATGAGGAGAGGTGAAAAACGTGTTGCTAAAAAAGTTTTGAATATGGAAGAGGGAGGCCAAAAAACATGGATTGACTGTGTGAAGAAAGATATGTGTTTGAGAGGTGTGACTGATGATATGGCAAGTGAGAATGGAAAAAGAGAACATATTGCGCCGACCCCAAATAAAAAAAGGGCAGGGCAGGAAGAAGAAGAAAACTATCTTGTACCATGAGATATTTATTTTGAATAATGATTTCTTAGATTATTTATAAATAATCAAAGAATGATTTTTAATACGGACTTATTAAATTTACATTATTTATATACCAGCTTTTTTAATTTTATTTTTACTTATACTTGTTTTCCCTTGTTTTACACATTTTTTAACTGTCTCGTAAATATACAAGACACACTGGTCAGCCAAGAAGCTACTGAAAATCAGTGTTAGAGGAAATCTCCCTAACTTAAGCTGTATAATATATTGTTTGTTAGTTTAGAATATAGGATAAAGTTTATATACTTTAAGTTGTTATTGTACCTTTATAATATCCTTCTTGTCCTTGATGTTTGTCCGTAGCTCTTTTATATGTGCGTGTGTTTGTTGTGAATAAATATGTCTATGTCCATCTATTTATTTGTTTTTATTTTGACGTTAACGGTTATTTTAACAAACATTATGGCTGTTCAGTCAGTTGCAATAAACTATAGAAGAAGGCACACGCGTTTCATTTTAACAATCTGCAGTCCACTTAAAAATGAGCCTTATTACTAGCTCTAGCTATCGCATAGAGTACTACTATTTACTATCTATACTAATATTATTATAAAGCTGAAGAGATTGTTTGGTTGAATACACTAATCTCAGGAACTACTAGTTCGAAATGTAACAATAATTAAATGTTGGACTGCCCATTTATCGCTATAAAACATCACGCTATAGGCTATAAAACATCACGCTTACGACCAATAGGAGCGGAGCATCAATGAAAAAACGCAAAAACGCTTCCGTTGCGTGCGCTACCTAAACGGTTTAAGTTATGCAACTATTACTGTCAGGCGGTACGGAGTTCGCGGGGCAGCTAGTATCTTTGATTTTTGAAAAAATTAAATATTAGTTTCCGTCGTAAGAGCTCGCTGGTGGTATTGCTCGGGCTCCGTGTGGTTGGCCGACTGACCTGCGTGGGGAAGCTGACGTACTTGAGCGCCTCGTACTGGCACCAGGCGCTGACCACGTTGGACAGCGCGCAGTACGAGAACTGGTACAGCGGCGCCGGCAGCACGCGCTGGCCGGAGCCCAGCAGCCGGCCCAGCGCCACCAGCAGCGCCGACAGCCGGTTGAGCAGCACCAGCAGCTGCGAGTCGCTGAAGCGCAGCACCGCGCCGTCCGCCAGCACGTAGTCCTGCCGCGATACGTTCGCTTAGCTTTGTTAGCACTTCATTAGGTGATGCCTCAGCCACGGGACACCACTCAGCGATGGTGACAGTGGACACCCACACAAACACGACACACCATGTACTATCAAATCAACCCAATAAAATACTTTCTGGCAAATTGGATTGTCTCAGTGTCGCAGATTAAAAATAGTAAGTGCAGAGTCAGCGAGATCATTATTCGGTCATTAATGAGACTTCTTAATAATCGATTTCAAAAAAAAAACCTGTGTCATGATCTTCTCCTGCAGCAGTCCCCAGACGAGGTAAGCGCCCATCAGCCCGCAGAAACAAAACAGCAGCTCCAAAGTCTCTCGCTTGCTTTCCTCTATGGGCTTGATACTCTCTGGTAACCGCTCATTTTGATCCGCAAAGCATGCGTGGAGGATGCGAGATACCCATGTGTGATTAGCTGCAATTATTTACTTATTCACATACAAATTTAACCTACCATTATCTTATCTGTAAAAATTGTTTCAGGTAAGCCAGGCAATCTATGCCTGGAAAAACCTGCTTTTTGTGATTTTTGTCTAATTTTAAAAATTATGTAGTGTGGAATAAAAATATATTTCAAATTTACTTTAATTTATTTGGCACTTTTTGGTAGTCAATTATGTGAGCATAAATTGAAAATATTATAAGTTAAGATATCAATCAATCAAGTTTTATGATTGACTGTCAATATTTTAAAAAAAATTAGACATAAGATTTATTACTAAAAAACTATACTGATTACAATCAATGTAAAAATATTTTTTTTTTAATTTCTATTTACAAATTGGCTCCCACAGTAATCCAACTATTGCTCAATCCAAATCATATTTCATTATTTGAGCATGGAGGTATATTTATTATTGTTATTTAATCAATAATATGACTCGTAATCATAATATCAAATAAATATAATCAACAACTGTAAGCGTTAAACCAATAATACTTAAAATATAATATTAAAAGCATAATAATGCACTTACTTATTTTATCAAAATAATTGGTTTTCTCAAGATACTTGTACAAGATAAAGGCTGGCAGTAGCACAGTGGAATATCCAGTACAATTCAACAACAGCCGGAACACCCTGCAATTTGTTTTAATAATTAAGACACTTTTCAGAAGTACTCTTTTCAAAATGATTATTTACCATGAGAAGAAAAAAATATCTCTCTCTCTAACAATAATAATATAAGTAAATAACTATTTCTCACCAGGAGTATTCCGATTGTGTGAGTGTCCCATTCTGCTCATATGCAGCAAGGAGCTCCTGGTAAAACTGCCCAAACAGCCATGTGGCAACCACACAGGATATTAACACCAGTCTAAACATGAAAATAATTTCAAACAATGAAATCAATGAGGACTGTTAAGTATTATGACGTTAATTGGATTGAGCTAGAAGCAACATGGGTTAAATTTGAATAAATTCTTAGGTAAATTATTACGTTGACATACACATTTCAGGGTAAAATATTCAAATAGAATTAGAGATAATATAAAACCTTTAACTTTGTCATACAACTACAATATAAATAAATTATATCTATTGCACTTATAATATTAAAATAACAGGAAACGTATAACGCTACATCAACTAATTTTCTAGTCAATGACCGCATAAAAATGCAATATTGAATTGTTGTAAAGTCAATACTTGAATATTGCAAACTTTTCATATTAGCCACTCACCCGATTAAGATATTTGACCTCATTTTATATTTGCTAGTACATTCAGATCCTCACTATAATACTTTGGTTTATTTTTTATATGATCATTTACAGCGTAAAAATGATTTATTATTTAAATCAACCGCATTATTTACAAGACTACATTTTAAAGTCCAACAGCCAACTCCAACATTTTCCATTATCACATGAGTATGACACATGTTAAATGTCATTTGTCAGTTCAGTGTTCACAGTTGTCACTTATGTAGATAACTTTTTTTAGGGTGCATTCCACTAAACGAACGTATCGACCTTTAACCACCTTTTAAATAAATAATTTACTATCAGATAAATTATTAAAGTGTAACAAAATGGTAATAATTATTAACAAAACCTACTAGGTAATAATTTTCTTTCATGTTTAGATGTCCTTCGTATTAGAACTAATGATAAAATAAAATAAATGTTAGATTTCATAATCTCTTTTATTTCTAAGACCAAATGGTTATTAGACAGATTTTATTTTGAATATTGATCCTATAGAAAATCTTTGAATGCTGTTTTTTTTTTCTTTTAAAAAATAAAAGAATGTTTCCTTTAAGTAAAATAATCTATCTTAAGGATTTTAAGTGGTATCCCCCAGGGACCATTGATTCTTTCCATCCTGTATACGTATGTCACCCCACAGTTCAGAACAATTTCGAAAAATGGCGGGAAGTAACGCAAGACATAATTAAGGAGAGATATAAGGAAAATACAACATAAGACTAGGCGGTATGGTCGAAAGACTAGCCTGCCCTATGGGCGAAAATAATAATAATAATCAGAAGAATTTCTTGTTCCGTGTGTCACCTTATATAAATTCAAAAGTCCATGTTTACTAAATTATAATTATGTATCTATTATAATAATGTTGTATCACTAGAAGATTTATGTCAAAAGTACCATAAATTTGACATTGCAATAATTGCATTACTTTTTGATATATTTAAAGTAGTAATATACCCATAATATATTTCTCATTATAATTAATCATTTATACAATATCGTTCTGAAACAGTTAATCGATTTATGAATGGAATACTTACAGTTCTCTATATATAAAAACGCTTACAATGTGGTATGAATTTGACTTTGTAATGATTTTTTTGGAATTTTTGGCCGCTCTCTGCGCAGTTGCTGTCTGTGGACCATGTTTTCTTGCTTGTGCAAGAAGACTCATACTGGGTGATGAACTTTTACGGGCAGGAGGCCATGTTATTCATGAAGCTGAAGTCATGGGGTGCGACGAGCCAGCCTGTCCCTATTATAAAAAAAATATACGATACCTCATGGTACCCGCAATGAGACGAAGACAATACAATTCCCCAGCTCGTCCGTGTTCCTAATAATATTATGTTGTATGTTTTTTAATAAATGGTGTTTTAATTATCCATTATTATTTTGTAATAAATTGATTACGAATGCACTTTAGAATGACAGATGGCACCGGTGTTGCGTTTCATAGGGTCGAGAATATCTTTGAAATTGGGAAACGAACCATCCTGCAATTATGGAAAAGCCGTGATGTGCATTTCTATAGATTTTCATTTTGTCAATGTAACAATAACAAATGGATCGACAGTGCGTTATTAAATAATTTCCTTTAGCGATATTCAATCACCATTTGTACAACGAGCACTAATTTGGTTTTGTTTCTACTAACTACAAACAGGGATACCTAACAACTATTTCAGGAAAGCTATCATCAGTAGAGTACCAGTACTAGAAAATAAACGTTTATATACCTATATTAGAAAAGAAGCTATAGAAACATATTTTTTGATATAATATTATTTTATTAATCGGACTTTTAACATTTTATCGCATCAATTCAAAAACTAGTCTTCATATGGATACTGGCCAATTTCTTCGTTATCTACGTTGATTTCTGGATCTTTTTTATATTTTGGACTGTTGGTGAAGAAAGTATTTCGTGTACAATTCGTAATTTTTTCTGATACAGCTAGTGTGGGCTCTTGGTAACAGAAGTCGTTTTCCAAATATTCTTTATCATATCGAAATAAGTTTCGGTATTTGAAATTTTTCTGAAAATGTGGAATAAGAATATTTAATGTAATCACATAGGTAGTACCCCGATAATATAAGCTAATTAAATAAAAGTTATTAAAAGAAAATTTTCAATTATGTTGGAAACATGAGCTCGAGGTGTTACAAGTTTACAAATAAACATAAGACTTAGACCGTGACTTAAGTTTTACTATAGGAAAAGGGTTACTGACTCAGCATTTTGTCATAGCCGGAGCTGCGACGTTGTTATGTCAGGACCTTATTACTGAGAGGTGTGGCTGCAAGGGTTATAATATATATTTTATATTATTTTTATTATTAATATAATTGCTCGGCTCGTTCCCTATATACATTAGTGGAAACTTGATAATGATTAAACATACTGAGCAGACGGCAGCCAGCACGTGTCGCTGCCGCACCACCAGCACCAGCATTGTGAGGATGGCCGCCAGCGCGTGCAGCAGACTCATCTTCATGATTAGCGCTTATTGTTGAGCTAACGAGTCTTACATCTTTGTGATTTGTTTGTGTGATTATCGTTCAGATCAAGGATCTTCCTTAATCTGGGGACTATGGTGACCGAATACTGACAATGCTATGTGGCTTTGTCAAGGCGTTTAAAATGTCAATATTTTCTTTTTTTGTCCAAAAAGTTCAAATCAAACTTTAATGCTGGTCTTTAAATATTTGTAATTTGAAACCAATACGGTACATAGAAATATTTTCAATCACAAATTGTCTTTCAAGTTTTCCCTTTTAAATAAAAGACCAATTATGTAATTAGATGTCCAAAGTTGGACTCACTATCTATCTACGTATAACCAATATCGGATCCTTGTATAATCCAATAACAAGCATGCAAGTAAATATTGAAATTATTAGAATATCTATATATATATATTATATACATATAATAAAAGAGTAGGATCGAAATTACGCTTCACTAAATATTTTTACCAGAAATTAAAAGGGGTGATAAAAGAAGGGTAGCAGAATGCATAAATGCAATTTTTAAGATTCTTGTCTGTCTGTCTGTCCGTCTGTCTGTCTGTCTGTCTGTTTGTTCACGCTAATCTCCGAAGATACTGAACGGATTTTCATGCAATTTACACAAATATTTTAAGTAAAGCCCGGGGCAACATATAGGCTTTGTTTTATCGAAATCGGTTCTCAGAAAGAAAAGTTATCATCATTCAAAAATAATAATTTTAAAGGCACCATATCACCAAATTGCAATGCAAACTGACTCGCGTTGAACTTTTTTGAATTGTCAGATGTCAATCACAGTTTGATATGTAAATGAAATACTTTGATTATTTCGCCATTTCCGATATATGTAATCGTAGAATAGTGGATATGCAGGCCCATTGCGTAACTTCAGATGCGAGTTCGAATCTGAAGTTGAAAGGAAATATTTTTTTTTGTATTTTTTTTTTAAAGAACTATATTATAAAAATAGAAAATGTATTATTGAAATATTATATAAAAAAGTATTTCTAATGAGATCGTTTATTTCACCTTTTCATCCATCCTTTCTCTACAGAATTACGATTATTCGACATTGCTTTTATTACTTCTTAAGGACTGTCTTCGTATTATTAGTTTCGTTATATTAGAGGTTTCCGCATTTAGCACCGGAAACCCGAGTAGGAATCCCGGGAAAAGGGAATTTAAAAAAAATGTCTCAAAATGAAAATGATCAATTAAATGAAATAAATATCGAGGTGGATACAGTATCTTCACCACTAATTAAATTTATAAAAAAAGTAAGTAAATTTCTTTAAAGTCAGGTTAATTTTTTCAACAATGGTATTTTGAATTCAATTCTATTGAATTTCAAATCATACTTCGAACCCCAATCTCAACCACCATTAAACGTGTCGATAATATGATGCAAAAGCAACCGTCAATGACTAATTTGATAGCTCTTTCCCAAAAGAAATCACCAAGTACAGAGGATGGAGGATATGTCATTTGAAGAAAGCTTGCTCAAAAGCGAACCCCACGCGAACGAAGTCGCGGGCATCAGCTAGTATACAATAAATATATTCGTATTAGAGCGAAAGAGGTTAATCTAAATGGAATGGCTTAGTCTAAATGGAATACCGTCAAAGAAATCTTTCAGCATCATATAGCATAAATAGCTGTAGGTCACTACGAGTTATTACTTATTTATCAATCAGTCAGTCATATCATTAATTATTTAAGAACATGCTAAATTATAATTAATGTCAGATTCAGTAAATAATACGTCTAGTCAGTGTTTTGACCGTCGCGGTGGTTCAGAAGTAAGCGTATGCATTAAGAACCACTAAAAATTGTTTTGGAAGGGTCATAGATGGAAAACCCGTGAAGTATATTGCGCGTTTCGGTTTCAGTCTATGGATTTCCGAATGCTCGAAATTAAAAAATTATGTCGACAGCGGATCATTGACTGATGTTCTGTGGCTGAGGTATCACCTACCATCAAGTGAACTTCATGCTCGTCTGTCGATATCTGACATAAAAAAAGGGTACAGAAGGCTGGTCATCTTGCATGTACCTAATAAATCAGTCAATACAACAGGTACTGATTTGTGACTGTCCCATACCTACCTCACTAGGGGAGTGAGAAATTGCACTTTAAGCATTTTATTTCAATTAAAATCGAAGCAGAAATGTAAATTAAATAGTATCTCTGCTACTTCTAACTAAATTATAACCTTAAAATATTATAGAAACTGACATGAAAAATCTTATGACATAAATGAACTTGCTTTTTCTGTGAACATAATAATAAACTAAAGATTATTGTATCTTGATATGAACTAATGAACTTGACTAAAACGATACGTTCAAACTTTAAACTTGAGTGATCGAGTGAGCAGTGGCGCGATGTGGGAGACGCTACTCACCCGATGAAAATATAACAAAAGGAATCGATTCGACTAAATTACTTATTCACGTACTCGATTAAATTTTCATTGGTCATGATTAGTTACTACATTAATCGCCACTCGACTAAATAATGCAAACTAAGCTTTACTGCGAAACATCTAGCGTCGGATTTTTCACATTCGACTTAAATCTTTTTAGATTGTAACTACTGATATTACACCTTACAAACCAAACTGGCACTAAAAGAAATATGTTTTTTTTGGAAAATCCCGTTTAAAATTCTCGTAATAGTCGTCTCTTTATATTTTGAAGACGAAACATAATCTCACAAGTCACTGAGCAAGTAACCACTTGACGTTGATAATTGAAAATCGTCAGTGGCGTTAATAGCATTTTTCTAGCAAAGAAAATCTGTATGGAGCATGGTGCTTTACGTGCAATTACCTACGTTTTCTCATAGTGATCGCCAACTGAAACTGCGCGTATCCATTGTTTTGAATCGCTTCGATACTAATTACTACTCTGAATTCCAAACGCGTACACACTACACAGTCAAAAGGTAATCACGTCGTACTAAAATAGGAAGGTGGTATCTGTATCAATAATTATAGTAAGTATAGTTAAAGTTAGAAATAAACAATAAATAAAGGTTGTAGAAAAAGTAATATCGGATAAAAAAAATGTTATAAGTACATAATCCTTACGCGGTATTCTTAGTGATTTTTTTATATATAGACTACTAAAGGAAAAACTGTAAGTTACCGGGGTATACTACCAAGGTATCTTGCAAGTTACAGAATTAATGCCTGTTATATTAAAAATTAATTGAAAAATATTATGCCACATCCTATATTTATATCATCAAGGACGTAATTTATAATTCAATATGTGTTTGTATGTAGATGTATCGATTGATTGGTTGTTGATGGCACGCGGATATTTTGCGGTTTTTCATTGAGTTGTTTTGATAGTTTTATCACTCTTAGTGCAGATGTGGTTAGGAACGGGTTAATTTATGTTTTAGAAAGATGACTCCGAACATTATTCCAAGAAACTTACTTGATTCCTTCTTTTTACGATAATTTTCACACTATCGATGATCATCGATGTCAAAATAGAATATAATTTAATTTTTATAACTGACTACGGAACTTATTATTTTTGGCCGTGACCTGAAGGTAATTACAACCACAGTTCAACAAAAAAAGCAGACAAGTTCTGTGCTAAAAATAAGTAGTTTTGGATAATAGATACATAAGTACCTCTAAGTGTTTATGATCGATTATGTTAGAATCCATTTTTATAATGTGCTTTATAATTTTCATAGCTTCATTTAAGAAAATAAAAAAACCTGTAGAGTGTAGTACTTATAATTGTTGGCCTTATCGATGAAAAGCGGTTTCTTCGATACACAATTATACTACAACCCTTTTTTTTAATCTGAGACGACAACTGGAGTAATTGGAAACTTAATTAGGAAGAAAAATCAAGGATAAGGGTAGAAATCTAAAAAAAAATAGATGAAAATATAAACTAAATTAAAAAAAAAGATATAGTTAGTAAACTTATTAAAAAACATCTATACATATAATAAAAGAGTAGGATCGAAATTACGCTTCACTAAATATTTTTACCAGAAATTAAGGGGGGTGATAAAAGAAGGGTAGCAGAATGCATAAATGCAATTTTTAAGATTCTTGTCTGTCTGTCTGTCTGTCTGTCTGTCCGTCTGTCTGTCTGTCTGTTTGTTCACGCTAATCTCCGAAGATACTGAACCGATTATCATGCAATTTACACAAATATATTAAGGAAAGCCCGGGGCAACATATAGGCTTTGTTTTATCGAAATCGGTTATCGGAAAGAAAAGTTATCATCATTTAAATATTATTTTAAAGGCACCATATCACCAAATTTCAATGCAAACTGACTCGCGTTGAACTTTTTCGAATTGTCAGATGTCAATCACAGTCTGATATGTAAATGAAATAGTTTGATTATTTCGCCATTTCCAATATGTATTCGTAGAATAGTGGATATGCAGTCCCATAGCGTAGCTTTTGATGCGAGTTCGAATCTGAAGTTGAAATAAAAGAAATATTTTTTTGTATTTATTTATTTATTTTTTGAAAGAACTATAACTATATTATAACAAAAATAGAAAATGTATTATTGAAATATTATATGAAAAAGTATTTCTTATGAGATCATTTATTTCAGCTTTTCATCAATCCTTTCTCTTAAACAGAATTACGATTATTCGACATTGCTTTTTTGCTTCCGTATCTTAGAGGTTTCCGCATTTAGCACCGGAAACCCGGGCAGGAATCCCGGGAATTTAAAAAAAAATCTTCGATTGAACTCTGATTAGTAGAAAAAAGACACATATCTGGATTTTGGTCACGTAAAATTTAATTAATGTGAATCTCCCTAAAGTGTCTTTAAAGTCAGATTAATTATTTCAACTATTGAATTTCAAATCATCCTTCGAACCCCAATCTCAACCATTATTAAACATGTCGATAACATGATGCAAAAGCAACCGTCAATGACTAATTTGATAGCTCTTTCCCAAAAGAAATCACCAAGTACAGAGGGTGGAGGAGGATATGTCATTTGAAGAAAGCTTGCTCAAAAGCTCAGCTTAAAGTGAACCCCACGCGAACGAAGTCGCGGGCATCAGCTAGTAATCAATAAATCATTTAATAATTTTGTCCAAATAATAATATTAATAAAAATAAAAGGTTTAGAGACTGTTATTATTATTAGGTTTAGGGAATTAGTAGTTTAAAGACTAAAGTAAATACATCTTTAGCAACTGTAACCATTACCTTCCTTCTTAATCCTATCGAAGCATGGTGAGGTATTTTTCCACCCAGTTTTGTCATCGCCAAATAGATAATCACGAAACAAAACACAATATATCGTATAATGACACTATAGCTGCCCATACATGGCACCATTTGGCATTATTATAAAGGAAGCGAGCGATGGAGCGTGTTCTGTATAAGGCATCGCTACACTATTGTCTTCGTAACGCTGAAGTAGCTGAAGCAGTGCTGGATAAGCATACGACTTGCTAATGTCTGTCAAGCAGGTTTAAATAGCACAGATTTGCAGCGGTGTCCTTGTGACCTGCCTATTGTATGGCGCTTCACATAAACATATTAGATTATACTCGACCAATTACGAAATTATTTTCATTACGTATGAGTAATAATAAAGTATCTAATAAATAAGTTATTATTCGGCAAGAAATAAAATACCTATTGAAATATATCCATAACAGAGTTAGTAGTTACTGTTACTGTGTTAGGTTTTTATTTCTTACTAGCTTCTGCCCGCGACTTCGTCTGCGTAGAATTAGTACAACGGGTAGCTTATTTTTTAACCGAGCTGTTTTTTCGTCAATCTCTGCTTAATGGTGCTCCACTCGAGTCAATCTTATCGTGATATTTTTTAAACTATTCGTCCGAATTACTTAGTATACAAGCCAACATTCGTCTACATTAAATATTGAAAGCGACAAATGTATAAATTTTAATAAGAATTAGCTAAATAGGTACTCTAAAATGTGCATTGTAAAAAAAAATGTGCATTGTAAAAAGTATTCAATTTAAATGTATTATTGACTTATAATTTCGGATATATTGGCTTCCACATAAAAGGTAGATATATGCTGTCGCGGACTTTTATTTAGAACTATTTAAGATAAACAATGCCACCATACTTACATTATCTTTGTGTAACTCCAACAGTTTAGACAGCGCACGCCAAGATAGCCCTCAGAAGGCAGGAATTGTTCCGAGTTACTTGATTATTATCGTAATTTTATGGCCAATATACAAAAAATCTATATTAATTGTAGCCTATGTGTTATTCTGATATTTAAGCTATATTACTGCAAAGTTAATTACGTTACGTTTAGTAGTTTTTGCGTGAAAGAGTAACAAACATCCATCCATCCATCCATCCATCCTCACAAACTTTCGCATTTATAATAGGTATTAGTAAGATGAGTAGGATTAGTAAGATTAGTAGGATATTGTACTTAGTTAAGTACAGTACAGTTACACTTGTAATACATCTTGATACATAGACTGTTCACTGCGCTTAATAGCACAATATGCATAAGTTAGTCTCAGTAAGTGAATTTTTGTAATTCTTTTGAGATAATAAAATTCTTAAACCGTATATATATTTTTATATTAACACTTCGATTTAGGAATCATCATCATATTTTTTTAAGATTAAAGTAAGATAGTTAGGTAATCATTGATTTACGTTATGATTGATGAATATATATATATAGATATATAACTAATGATGAACTGTCGCACTATTTAATATACGTATAGTATCTATTAAATATAAAATAAGTAGAGCGTATTTTAACTTTAAACTTAAAAAAGCACGAATCCTTTCAATCTATGAACGGTGGTTGGTTACTTGGACATAACTTCTCAAACTCTTCTCGACTCAAAGTATAGAGGAAAGTGATATAGAAGTATACATATGAACAACAGAACAAATTGTTACGGTCTCATTTTTCACTATTTACAAATGAGTAGATATCATCAAAAATGACTTTTTGTTTGATGGCAATTATAAAATAATATTATGTGTTTGTTAAATCATGTTAAATAAAGTATGTATAATGTATATATATATAGATTATAATGTGTTGGAAACTTTTGCGTTAATTATTATCTTAGTGAAATAAATAAATTATTTGCTGTTATAAATATTATATTCAATATCGAAGAAGCGGGGGCATATAATAATTGTTGTTACGTACTACAATGATGCAAAAATATCACAATTTGAATTCAACTCCAGTCATCGGCACATAAATTATAAATTGTATGGCACAAACTGAGCGCCAATTACGAATTAGTATGACTGTACATACATTGTACACTGTACAGTGTACACGCCAAGCGCCAGGTTTGCGCTCGGTTAGGGCACTGTTATTCTCCATTGCAATTAGGTGTTATTATTTGCGCATAACGAAAACGTAAGAATAAGGAACATTCTGCCTCGTATTCTTCCGTGGAGTTATTGTATGCGGTACTTTTGTTTTTTTATTTCAATTAAATGTATGATATTAACGTTAAAAAAGACAATAATAGCCTACGACAGGAAAACAGGACGATTAGAAATATGCAAGCGCTCTCTGGTGTCACAGAACCCCCTTCAGGTGTTCCACCTGCCCGTCTACTCATGTTGCATTTACAGAGGTTAACCTAGAATAGTTTTGTAAGAAACAACAATCAACTTTTCTTGCGCTACGACTAGATAATGTTCAAGTTTCAGGGTCCTCTTTCGACTTCGATTAGGACTATTTCAACGTGTTGCGAAATGAAATATTTGAAAGCAGCTCGAACGAAAGAATTCGTTCGGAGCGGACTGCCTGTGGTGGAGACTCAATATACATAACTCGACTCTTATGAAAATTACTTGATCACCTCTCTGAGGAAAAGTTTCCTGTAGCTTACGATGTGTAATATAGAACTTACGAAAAAAGTCTGCCTGTATTCAACATAATATGACACTATATAAAAAGGCTGATGTTTATTTTTTTGTAAACGTTTTTATTTACATTAATATAAAATTCAGTCAGTCCGTGACCATATATACACGTGACATGTATACATGTTGAAAATCATTCAAAACGTCGGAATAAATATGGTAAAAGTAATTTTATTGAAATATAAAAGACGTGAAATTTTGGCAACAGTCTACAATTTTCCAATATTGATGTGCTCTCCTCACCTCCTATCAAGTGACCTTCACGCTCCTCTATCATCACAAAAAGCTCTTAGATTTTCTCGGTTATAACGAGTATTCTAAAGCTCTAAGTCTAACAAGGGGAGTATCAAATTTGGGAATCACAGATTCCGCTGATGTTTATATATATTGTGGGGCAGTCTCCCCTCAATAACTTCCCTTAACTTACAAGGGTAGTAACTTACAAAGTCCCCTAAGTCTTTTTCCTAAAGTGAGCCCGTACACTTCTGTAGACAGACAACTGGTGAGAAAGATGGATGTGCTTGTCATTTAAATCGTTATAATTAACATTTTAAATATGAACTAGAAACGTCTACCATGACATAACTAGACTGGAGATCTGTTCCTGTTTTACTTCAGAAAATTAATGGAATTATTCGCTAAAATCGACGTTGGTGAAGCGGTTAGCTACACAGAGCTTAGTTGTAATTTTATTCAGATACTATAGTAACGCAGCCGCAGAAATTCTAGAGTAAGCTCATTTTCAAATAAGATATCAGATAATTTCAAAGTGGAAACCAAAACAATTTGGCAGGGCGATTAAGCAAATCAGGTATTGTATATAAGAAATATGTATTCCTTCGAGAACGGTTTATCAAACGATACTTTCAAATCCTTAAATATATAAATATGATTATTGACTCTCCTGCTATGTCGGTTAAACATTGAATTATTTTACTTATAACACAATAAGCTTCCATTTAAGGTTCGGTAAGTACATACATAAGTTCAATTGTTATATAGTAAGTAATGGCGTGTGGCATGTGCCGTGTGGTGTCGAAGGGAGTTACGAGCAGCAGTCAGCAGTCAGCACTGTGCGATCGGAATTCGGTAGCAACGCGCGCGTCAGTTGGACCGTAGCCGACCCGACTACGACTCGATCTAATACTATGAACTTTAATTAACTTATACCTTGTTTGTCTAGGCTTGTATCAAAAAATATTTGAGTGATTTTAGTGAAGATCGGTGAATAAAGTTGAATCAAAAGCCGATTCATAAGGTATTATTTTAATTTCATTTTTGAAAGTGTACTTTATTTTTGTTTAAAAATCTTAGTTATTAATCTATGAATAACATTTTATTTAATAGTTTCAAGAGTTATTATATTTCATTATTTACTGAAGCATTTTTTTTTAATTAATAAAACTACGTTTAGAGATTTAATTTTGTTTATAAAGGTAATGTATTTTCTCCCAATACTTAAGTTAATAATAAAAAGGTTAAAATGGCATAGTTACGATTGCTAGTCAGTCATGAGGTATTAGCTTCTACCCGCGACTTCGTCCGCGCAGACTATTATTATAAAAAAGGCTAAATCATATGAATGCTTCGAAGAGAGGAAAACATACCAATAAATCCCGTAGAATAAGCCATGTTTTAATCGTAAATATCTCTCCGAACAAAAATAAATTGTTCCTTGTCCTAAAGTTCATTTTATGATTTTCCTGTTACTCAAATTAAATTTTTATTAAAGTAACAATACTCATTTTATCGGTCGCAAACAAATATTAAGAAAGTGTAAATATGATGCTGATGCATTTTGTTATAAATGTGGTCAATTTATAAAAGTGCGCTATGTCAAGTTTGAATTTAAGACAAGTAATGTTTTCTGTGAAGCCTACAAAAGTAGATAGTTTGCCAAGGGAGCAAACCACTATGTTTAAGGCCGATTGTTTACAAGACGTCACTCGAGTTTAAAATAGGGTTGCTCCCGAGATGGCAATCTACGTTTTATCACTTCTCAACCCATGAAATAGAATTTTACATTTATTTATTTACATACTATAGGTAACAAAAAATAAATTAATAGTCACTTGCACAACTGAGCTTGAGGCAAACATAATTTTTAAGTATTATCTTAAATCTGAATTTGAACAAACAATAACTTTAGAAAGAATGGATTTCGCGCGTATTTACTTTTACAGATTTTTTTAACTTTTTATTTGGTCCGCGCGGATTATTTTTTTGACAGCCAGTAATGTTTTCATACAATGATAGAAACATTTGCTTATCCCTAGGGATAAAAAACAACTATTTTTGTCTCTTTTTACAGAGAACCAACTGAGCTAGTTTTTGATTAATGTGATACATATTTTTACTGTCATGTTTGGAACCAAGACAAGTCGTGGGCTTTATTATTTGTCGCTTCTAGTAACTGTAAAAGATATTTGGAAGTTTTCACTGAATAAAATATCTTAATTAGGCATTTCCAAATCTGTCAAAATCTTCAGAAGAACAAGGATAACGTTGGTCAAGATGTTATGAACTTTGAACGACCGCGTCGTTAATGCCAATACTATATATTTGGGAGAGTAGGTATATGAAGATAAAAGAAAAATTAATATACTTTAAAATTATTTTTCACCTATTTGTAACCTAATTTGATAGTAAAATTAATAAAAACAACATACAAATAAGTATATCATTTCATATAATTTCTTTCACTCACAATCAATTTTTTATTTATTTAGGGTCCAGATTAGTAATTATTACTGATGTTAATTGATGGTTGTCGAAGTCAGTTTTAATAATGTCATGTTAGTTTAATGATGTTCGATCGGAATGTATGGAAAAGTATTGGTTATAAATGTTATAATATACATATGTACTTCACAAAGTGTTTTTTACACAATTACAGTTCATTTTATTCAAGGAGTGATGAATGATTTATTCAAGAATAAGAAACCACATTTTTGTAGGTTTAGGCGTAAACTTTTGAAATTCATTAATATAATGTGATCTTTTAACATGTAAAATGTTTTTTTTTCATTATTTCGAAGACGAGCATAATACTTTTAAAATCGCTATTCATAGGATTTATTTCTAGAAGAATCTGTTTGTGATCGGATTGGTTGTCCAGATTGGTTTTAGTGTTACAGGATTCTATTGTATTTTTGATCCTCTTTTTTAATATTATAAATCCATTTTCTTTTATTATATTTTTATAATCCTTCATTGAGCGCTCCTCTTCTAGTAGGTTGTAATGAAAGTCACCTAGAACTATAGCACAATTTCTTTTGACAAGTTGGGATAGAAAGGTTTCGAGATTTTTTTGTATTTAACTCTTATGTTTATAAAAAAATTTATAAAATAACCTACAAATAATGATTTTATCGATAGTATGATAATAGACTACTTTATAAAGAGTCATGAATGAATTGAAGGACTCCTACAAAGCCTATACTGTTATGTCTAAAATTATAAAAGTGATTATAATATACTATAATATTTATTATAATATACTTTTCTGCGGGGTCCACACCCCGCAGACGTTGTTCTGCCACAATTTTGGCGTCGAAATTATATAATTATTCTTAAAGAAAAAAGATTTTCCCGCTTTTCTGTTGAATTTTTTCCTGCTATAAACCTCACGGAGCCCGAGACCTTTCCAACGAATGCAAAACCGTGGAAATCGGTTCGTGCGTTCTGGAGTTATAGCGTCAGGAAGGAAAACCCGACTTATTTTTATATAGTAGAAGATTATAACCAGGAATTTTAACTTATTTACTTCCTCTTCAGATTACATAAGGAAATAGCTGCATTGTAATTTATCGAACTTTCCTGACTTAATATTACTGCATTTGTTTAAACGTTTTAAAGATTATACTTATGTATATTAAACAATATACCTTTCAGTTTTCAATTACTTTGATAATTATTACTTCATACAAAAAGAAATATCTTAAACTAAACATAAAATCCGTGGAAGAAGCGAAAGTGGTGTGCAAGGGTCGGAGCCAATGGAGTAACTAGATGGACAAGGGCCCCGGTGCAGAGAGAAAAAAAATATCGCAATTACAGTTATATCGTAACAAACGAATCTTTCGTCTTTATAGAATATTACTTAGTATAGGTCAAGGAGCTGCCTCCACCTCTTTCCAACGCCCAAGGGTTTCCTCTCAGCTTCAGGGCCCTGGTGCACTGCACTGCACCACTTTGCCATATGATAGCTACGCCACTGGTCGGAGCATCTGGGAATCTGTAATTTCCGCGGCATAGCTACAGTAATTTGATATACGAGTACTTATATCAAGCCGACAAAATATTTACCAACCACCTAAAATACAAACAGTTAACGAAATTATTTATTTTTTTAGATAACATAATATTTTAACTTTCGTCAAAAAATATAAAGTACTTAAATAAAACTATAAAAAAGCCAATGATATGTAACTTAACACTTTCTAATTAGTAATGGTTTTTCAAAAGTTTTTCCTGGAAAGAAAAATACAATAGCGTAATTGAGTGTTAATTTTTAATGACAACTAGGTAAAAATATTAAATACTTAAGGCACCTCTAGAATCTAAGTTTACAAAACTGACGCGCGTTGTACACGTGTTGCCTGCCGGCCTAGCATGACAAGCGCGACAAAATTTTGTCTACCGTTTTCTCGTGTTTCAATCGACTATCGCTTTATTTCTTACGGGTCTAACATGACAATTACACTTAAAACTCGACTTTTAATATCAAAAATAGATACATTTGTCGATCGAGATATCTTTTCTATCAAAATTGTCGATGTCGAGATATAATATATCGAGATATTTAACATCTTAGTTTGTCTTCTCTCGCGCGAGATATATCTCGTGGCGGTCATGCTAGCCCGGCTGGACTCTGCTCTACGTAGAGTCAGTGCCGGTGATGGGGGAGCGCGCGATGGGGCGACGGCCCAGGGCGTCAAATATTGGGGGACTCCAAAACTTAGGCCTTACGCCCTGTGCTCTACGTATATCGTACTATCCGTGTATAAAAAAAAATAAGCAGAAAATTAACATTCGATATTGATTTCCTAAAGTGGGCGCCACAATATTCTTGCCCGGGGCGTCAGTGGCTTTAACACCGGCACTGCGTAGAGTTAGAATTTTAAAAGGTGAATCATGTGAACTTGATTAGCTCTAGATATACAAGTCTTGTTACTAAAATTTGCTCTCAGATTACGTATAACAAACGCATATGACCTTCTTAATTCTTATATTTTCGTTCGTCGATTATTATAAATTACATACAACAAAAAAATAGGAAGTATAATTATTTACATAGTATCGATGTAACTAAACGAGGCTATATCTATGTATATATATAAAAGAAAGTTGTGTTAGTTACACCGTTTATAACTCAAGAACGCCTGTACCGATTTTAACTATATCTTATTTGTTGGATTCCTCTATGTCCCGTATAGAAGAATAGCTATTAAAATATCGGAAATTAGATTCGGAACTCCGCCATCTTGACAGCTCACGTCATGCATTCTTAGCTTTTTTGGAATAACCACAGAACAGAAGAAGTAAGTGTTCTGTGGGAATAACACTGCAAATCAGTGACATACCTATTAGACAATTATATAAAAAAGTAGGCAAATGGGCATATTCAAATTTAACAATAATTATATAATTTTGAAGCCAAAATTGTGGCAGAACAACGTCTGCGGGGTCCACTAGTTATTTTATAATTACCACCGTATCGCGTTTCAAAGGTTTGGGTTAAATATCAAAACTACATTTTTTCAAGATAGTTTTCGCGGGCAATATGGAAGTGGAATTTATAGGGATTCTAATTAGTATTCCATTAAAACATTACAGATTTGTTTTAATAAATCAAACGTAAAATACTAATGTTGAATAAGACGCTACCGGTCTTTTTTTTAATTGGATACCTATTTGCTCAAGTTGAAACGCATAACCATGGTTTCATGACAATTTATAAACAATTTTGTAACCAGTGTTTGTGATTTCTGGATGAAACCGTCAAAACATCGCACGCACCACACTGCTAACGAACTCATCAACATGCACCAATATCTATCAGATATGATAACAGATCTAGGATCACCCCTCATGACCTCTTCATTGATATTCTTGAAATATAAAATTGTACTTACAAAATATTTGTATAGATCTTGTTATTTTTAGCATGTTGCTTTGAAAGCGCAAGTATCGTACATATTATATTATATGATTAACGATAGGGATTGTCTTTCTTTAACACTGCAATATCTCTGGTATTACCGGTGTACGAATAGCAGTGATCACTTACCACCGGTAGAGCTGCTGCTGCCCGTCTTGCTTATCCTACAATACTTATACAAACACTGTTCAGTGATACCCTGTTATAGTAGATATATGTGGCAAACCGCGGACGGCACACAGCTAGCAACAAGAAGGATGGCCGGCGCCGCCCGGAGCCAGAGATGCCCCAACCCTCATTAGATATTATTGTGTGATATACTGTTATCGCGAGCGCACACAACGTTATCGGGACAGTCTGCTGTTTGAGAGCTGATACTATATCTAATTGTTTCTAATTAGAAACATATTTTTATATTTACTTGTAATTTTCTAATGGATTGTCGGACGGTCGGACGGTCGTGGTGCGGCAATTCTCTAGAATAATATTAGCCATCTTGCAAGCGTTCAATTGTTAGTTATAGAGAAGTAATGCGTTTACGAATAAACTTACATCCTTTTAAAATAATATTTATTTTAATAAACCATTTTAATAATGCTAATGGATTATAAATAACTTAAAATAAACATTTATAAACATCATAGAAATTACAACTATGCTGAATTTATCAATATGTTGCAGGTTGGAATGAAAATGATAATGTTCATCAATCGATAGACAACCAATATTCGACTGGTAACGTGGTTCTAAACAATTTGGCATCATGCTGTCGACATGGGCACCCACCGACTTCGAGAGCACAACGCTGCCAGACTATATCAACGCGAGTCTGGCTAACAACACAACCACATCCAGAGTTATGGCTGGAAAGCACGTGTTCTTGATGGTAGTGAAAGTTGCGTATGCCATCGGTATCGTGGGCAACGCAGCGGCGATAGTTGCGCTCCGCATCGGCGAGAGACGCGTGAGAAACAGAAAGCATTTGCTGCTTCTTACTTCACTGGCTGTTAACGACTTGGTTGCGCTGGTGAGTTGATATTTCTGTATAAATTATGCTATACTAAGTATCTGGAGCTCCAAATCTTTTTTGTGCAGGAGTAAAATAAGTTTTTCCATATTTTTTTAACTTAGTAGTTACCATATTTGGAATACCCAACTCCCTCTTAATATCATCATTGTCAATCAATACACGCGAAACCCTCAAAGAATCCAATTTTAGAAAATAATTCTTGATAACTCAAGCTTTCCAGAGATTATTATTTTAAATTAGTCTCTAAAGACATTTTAAGCTATTCAGCTTTTTATAGGCGGAATGTCCACTTCACCGGGCGACATTAGGATTCCTGTTCTCGTTAAGGTTGAATAATGAACGATTATCAACATTGTTTTGATTTCTAAGGGAAAAAAGTATTACCAAAATATTAATGGGCATAAAGTAAGAAACTTTTAGCGAGGCGCCTAAAGCAGATACAATTAGGTATGTTTTATATTCTTAAGAATTCTCAATGGCAAGTCCTCTGTTTTTCCAAAAATATATGTACGTATATACTCGTATACAACTTCTTCTGTACGTGTATGTTTGAACTTCTCCTAAACTGCTGGACCGAATTTTTTGGGTATGTTTGACACAAGATGATTAAGTTTCATAATTTGACCTGGTAGGTCGCGCTGTGATAGGGTTCCAGGAATATATATTATATTAATAAGCCAACGTTGGGGAAGAAAATGTAAGTAGGTAATGTACATATTATTGTGGTCTTAATAGTTGCATTCACGTGGTATCTCTTGTCACATTTATAGTTGATGATCGTGAATGAATGTTCACCGGAAGGAAAATCTTATTATTTGCCTTTTTCATTATCAGGTCGGCATGTTGAGCGCTCTGGTCGTGGCAGAGCAGTTCCCAGCACTGGCGCGCACGCAGGGCTACTGCGCCGCGCGCGTCGTGCTGCGCGTGTTCGGTATCGGCAGCGTGTGCATCGCGGTCACCATGGCGCTCGAGCGGTACCTCGCGCTCACCAGACCCTTCCTCTACCAGAAGGTGAGTGGCTCCGGTCGGCGTGCAGTTCCCAACACTGGAACAGGCCCAACACTGGCTTTCTGTTGCCGCGGCATCAATATAGAGATTACAATGAAAGGGTTAAACTCTCTCATCGGAATAACAACAAAATAGAAATAATTATATCATAAACCTTTATTACATACGGTGTTCATAATGCCTATAATACGATAATACGAATACAAAAGACGAAGTCTATTACAAATTTCCACAAAAAATAAGTCGGTGTCGCGTGTCATAAACTCTATAACTCTTAAGTGAATCTGACTTTAATTCCAACGTTTTTGGTTTTCTCATTATCTATCTATATATATATATATATATCTATATATATATACATATAATAAAAGAGTAGGATCGAAATTACGCTTCACTAAATATTTTTACCAGAAATTAAGAGGGGTGATAAAAGAAGGGTAGCAGAATGCATAAATGCAATTTTTAAGATTCTTGTCTGTCTGTCTGTCTGTCCGTCTGTCTGTCTGTCTGTCTGTTTGTTCACGCTAATCTCCGAAGATACTAAACCAATTTTCGCGTAATTTATACAAATATATTAAGCAAAGTCCAGAGCAACATATAGGCTTTGTTTCATCGAAATCGGTTGTCGGAAAAAAAAGTTATCATCATTTAAATATTATTTTAAAGGCACCATTTCAACAAATTGCAATGAAATCTGACTCGCGTTGAACTTTTTCGAATTGTCAGATGTCAATCACAGTTTGATATGTAAATGAAATAGTTTGATAATTTCGCCGTTTTCGATATGTGTTCGTGGCATAGTGGATGTACGGTCGTACTACGTAATTTCAGATGCGAGTTCGAATCATCCCTAAGGGAATTTTTTTTTTGTATTTATTTTTTTTATATTTTTAAAAGAACTAATATTGAGAATAGAAAATGTATTAGTGAACTATTCTATTATATAAAAATGTATTTCTTATGAGATCGTTTATTGCGCATTTTCATCAATCCTTTCCTTTCCAAGGGAATTAAACAAAAATATCTGAAATTAAAAGTGATCAATAAAATGAAATAAATATCGAGGTGGATATAGTATCATCCACACTAATTAAATTTATAAAAAAATAAGTAATTGGCCAACATGGCCATACTATTTTTTTCATTCATTTTACCTTGCATTTCTCCATACCTTCATTTTATTCGTATTTAGACATTTTCTTGGCGTTTTTTCCATGTGTCGCAAGTAATTTCAAACCCCCGTACAATTTTCGTGCATATATTTAAGACGGAAAATGCATTGATTCCAATCTTCGACTGAACTCTGATTAGTGGAAAAAAGACACATATCTGCATTTTGGTGACGTAAAATTTGATTGATATGCATCTCCCTAAAGTTTCTTTAAAGTCAGGGTCATTTTTTCAATTCCTATGGTATTTCTTTTGAATTTCAAATCATCATTTGAACCCCAACCTTAACCACCATTAAACATGTCGATAATATGATGCAAAAGCAATCGTCAATGACTACTCTGATAACTCTTTCCGAAAAGAAATCACCAAGTACAGAGGATGGAGGATATATAATATGAAGAAAGCTTGCTCAAAAGTTCAGCATAACGTGATCACCACGCGAACGAAGTCGCGGGCATCAGCTAGTATTACACAATATAATATTAATATTGTATCTTACGAGCAAATAGCTGACGATCTATTTTTATAAATGTAAATACTCGTATATATATATCAACCAAATCCTACAGTAATCTCTTCGACATGAATTCTCTCGAGATCTCAACCAACGAATATTGTTTAACACGGAAATAATATTAATTTAAACAACTTTTTATTCATGTACAAAAGCTGACAACTGTCCTTTCCTCCTCGGACACGATAGACAGTAGACTGCAGGCATCCGTGTTGTTTTATTTCACTAAAATGTTGTAATTTTTATAGTTTACTTACCGCAGTAATTGTTTTGAGACGATGTGTACTTTATAGAATGACATTTTTAATATGAATAAAGGAGGAATTTACGAGATTTAATTATCTAGCTATATCTAAGGTTATATTATGAATATAACCTTAGATATAGCTAGAGTTTTTATCCTCAGCCCTTCCCCGCTAACAAGGCATCTGTTTACCCAAAGGGTAGCGTTGTTATTTACCAACTCTCGGCTTAGGAGGCTAACTCCTGATCCTTTTTCTCGTTAAGTCAAGTCGTTATATTATATCTTTACATGTCCGCTATATCACTGTGATTCCTATCATTAGTCAGTCCTTATAGAGCATGAATTGTCGCACTAATATGGTAGTTATCAAATAATCGCACGTTGTGAGACAAAATTGCACATTGTTTGGACCACCAGAAGCTTCGAAAGCCTATGACATCACATGTTTTTGTTTTTGTAACTTTAATAAGTACTTACTCTCTTATTTTAAGCTACATGATACTGTTTTTGTTTTTCTAATGTTCTACAAATACCTTCGGATATTTCTCGAAGATAACAATACATAATATGTATTGTTATTATTCCCTTTCATTCCCAGGTGTTCCAGGTGTTGATCCAAGCGGCAGATTAAATATAATAGCTATTTTAAATATGGCAGTACTGGCTGCTTGTTTACAATTACTATCCTTTTTATGGATAACTTCTAGAAATATTTGTTTATTCATAATTATACGGACCTGTACTAACTGGTTTGTCGTGCCGGTGTTTTGCATAATCATAGGATCTTGTTTGCGAAATCAAACATTTATACCCTCACATACATGATGTATAGGATAAAGTCGATCTCACCGCATCTAATAATTTCGGAGCAATTTCCTCAACAAGTTTTTGATATTTGCTTTCGATGTGGGTCAAGGCGGGGAACTTTCTCAGACAATAATAGCTATATCTAAATGCTGAAACAACTGCCTCTTGAAACTTGATGCTCCGACAAACCTATCTGAAGCAGAAGCAGAAGATTTAAACTAATAAAAATCGTCGCCTACATATACCTATGTACGTCTTATTGTTAGTAGCAAAAATTTATATTTATAAGAATCTAGCAAGAACAGCGAACTGTTATTCGGGAAATTTGCAGTTATAAAAAAATATGTATGGCAAATTGAAACACTTTTTATTATTTTTCACAATCCTCAAAGTCATTTACAACTGATTGCTTTCAAAAAGCAAAACTGCGTCTTGACTTATATTTGAGACTGACTCCAAATATAGAAAACAATGCTATTTTTAACCATATATTGCTGGTTGACAAAATATTTAGGGTTCAGCAATATAATAGAAAACGGTAACAACAATCAACGATTACTAAAACCGTTCTAGAACTGCTTATCACGTAAATATATTAATTTACATTATATTATTTACATTTTATTTTAGAGTAACCACTATATAAAGGTGAGACAACTCTATAAATTACATTTAATAGAACTACCACCAGTTTTTGCCAATAATTTAATTCTTTGACGCTATTCAGCACTAAATATTAGCTAAGCATATTGAGGGTAGGATTCGTAAAGTGAATACGTCATTTTACGCGCTCGTAAAATATTATTGTTTATTATAGTTTTCAGTTCATTTAAGTGCATAAAAGTATGTTATAAAACCCTGTAGTACCTACCGCGTCATTTCTCCAATAAAAGTTTCTTTATTACATCACTTATAACTGTGCATTCAAAACATAACCTATCAGTGCACTACACTTGTTCTTAGTTTCATCTAAAATGGAGTCCGTACAGTCTATTTCGGAACTATCTGACTTTTTCCAAAGGAAGATGGCTGAGTTTCATCAAGATTTGCAGAAGGTGTCAACAGCAGCAGGATCCACCTCAACTTCTCAACTGGCAGCAGACTTCTCTCTCTTTCGGACCTTTGTTCTCAAATCATTAGAAACTCTGCAGGAACAAGTAGCTGTACTGGCTAAATTGCATGACCAGCAGGAGATGAGGAGCAGGCGCAAAATACTTCTACTCCATGGTATGCCCGAGGGAAGTGATGAAAATTTGTCTATTTCCATAATTAAAGTACTTTCTGATAAATTAAAAGCTCCTGAATTTTCTGAAGACTGTATAAAATACTGCCACAGGATGGGATCACGTGCCGGTGATAAAAGTAGACCGATTCTGATTAAGTTTAGTGACACCTCCATGAAAGAAAAAGTCTGGTCTTTGAAAACTGCTTTTAAAGGCTCTGGTTTCACACTTTCAGAATTTTTAACTAAAGAGCGTCACCAAATATTTATGGCAGCTAGGAAACGTTTTGGTGTAGCCAAATGCTGGACTTATAACGGACGCATATTCATGTTAGGATCGGATGGCTTGCGGCATCGCATAGAATGTAAGGCAGATATTGAAAGAATTCCTGCTGTAGATCCCCCACTGCAAGCTTCTACTTCCGCTGCTCAGGCAGGAAATACTAACAAGACTGTTCTACGCAGCAAGAGGCTTATCAGGGCTAAGTGATGTTTATTGTATCATCACATCATAATATTAGTTCTCCATAATATGTTATTGTACTGGTTTGTGTTTGAAAGCGATACTTTTTATCCACTGATATTATTATCTATTTTTACACCTACACAGTTTTAGAATATTTTATTTTTATATACTCTCTTTAACTTTTTACAATGCTGGTAGGTAATGATTAATTTACTTATTATTATGCTTTTGTGATTTATTTTGTCACATTGATTGTCAGTTGTCATAAGCGAAGTGACAATTGACAGTTGTCTATTATTGTTGGTGTCACAGAGTAAGCAATAATGCAGTGTAATTTATATTATATTGGTTTCACAATGTAAAATTATTTTCTTGTTTGTATTACTTTTACTTTTTTCTCGTTTTTTTTTGTTTGACGCTGATGGTACGGGGTAAAGCGATACTTTTATTTTTTATTTTTTCTTTTATTATAGTATAAGTGTATTTTTTGTTATTATAATATTTTAGTTTATAAGACTTATTTAGTATGTCAACCTATGATAATTCTGAGTCTGAAGATAATTCTTCCTATGTGTCTGCTGAATCTTCAAGTGATAGTTTTCATAGCATATGTTTTACGCCGCTGAACGATACTCTTTCCTCTTTTTTCCTTGATGTCTCAAAACATTTTAACATTGTCCATATAAATGCTCAAAGCATTCCGTCCCATTTTCCAGATTTACTTGCTTCATTCGATTCCACTACTATCCATGCTATTTTAGTATCTGAAACTTGGCTAAAACCATGCCTTCCTTCCAATAGTTACTGCCTTCCCGGGTTTCAACTTATACGTCATGATCGTGTTGGTAGAGGTGGAGGTGGAGTTGCTATTTATCTCCGTTCTCATATACCTTACACTATTGTTAGCACTTCTCCTCAGCCCTCTCCTCCCGATATGGCTGAACATCTCCTTATTGAACTTACTCTTTCCAACTCTAAAATCCTCCTTGGTGTATTTTATAGCCCCTCCCTATCTGTTGACTACTTTACATCCTTCGAAAGCATTCTTGATGCTTTCACACCGTTATATAATCATGTTATATTTATGGGTGACTTCAACACATGTCTCCTTAAAGATGATAATCGGAGTAAAAAATTGCTTGCTCTCCTTAATGCTTTTAATCTTTCTAACGTCTCACTTAATCCAACTCATTTCCTTCCTGGCTGTAATCCTTCTCTTTTAGACCTCATGATAGTCTCATGTCCTGAACTTGTTTCGAAACATGGGCAATCTTCCGCTGATGCTTTTTCCCATCACGACACTATCTTTTTATCATACAAAATACGTCCACCTAAAGTTAAGCCATCTATTGTACTTCTGCGTAATTTTGTTGGAATTGACACGAAACAACTCTGTTCAGATGCTTCTGATATTAATTGGGATAGTTTACTTAATTCGGACTCTATTGATGCCAAAATTTCTTTATTTAACGATCATATTTTAAAACTGTATGATAAACATGCACCTCTCAGACCAGTTAAAAAGAAGCATTCACCTGCACCTTGGCTTTCCGAAGAAATCGTCTCTATAATGAAGAGGAAAAATCGTGCCAAGGCCAAACTTAAAAGCGCTACATCTGATGTTGCTAAGGAAAGGTATAAGAGTATAAGAAATCGTTGTAATACTTTATGTAGAGACGCACAACGACGCCACTTTCATTCGTCTGTCGAGAACGGCGACACGGCTAAAATATGGAAATTTCTTAAAACCTTAGGGGTTGGTAAACCAGTACAAAAAGTTCCTGAATCTCAAATAAATATTGATTCCCTTAATCAACATTTCTCTTCTACTTCTTCTCCTTTAAACGATACTTATCGATTTAGTACACTGTCTGATCTTTCATTGCTACCAACCCCTACGTTTCCACCGTTCATTTTTACTCAATTTACCGACTGTGATGTTAAGAAGAACATACTATCCATAACCTCTAATGCTGTTGGTTGCGATCTTGTTAGTCGTAATATGATCATCCCTATCCTTGACATCATCATTCCTATCATTACCCACATCCTGAATTTTTCCATTAGTTCTAACACTTTTCCTCTCGCGTGGAAAGATGCTCAGATAATTCCTCTCCCTAAGAAGCCTCATCCCAGTACTTTTTCCGACTATCGCCCTATTTCCATATTGCCCTTCCTTTCCAAAGTCTTGGAGCGGTTAATCCATGAACAACTCAGTATTTTTCTGAATAAAAACCGCATCCTTAATCCTATGCAATCTGGTTTCCGTCCTGGTCATAGTACGGCTACAGCTCTCGTTAAGGTTACCGATGATATACGTTTCGGTATGGATAACAAGCAGCTAACAGTTCTCACCCTTTTAGACTTCAGTAACGCATTTAATTGTGTAGACTTTGAAGTTCTCCTAGCCCTGCTCCGTTCTATTAACATATCTCCAGCGGTGATTGAGTGGTTTCATAGTTACCTGAATGGACGTCGACAGCGTATATTGGTTGATGATAAACACTCGTCATGGTGTTCTGTTGCTGCCGGCGTTCCTCAGGGTGGTGTGTTGTCTCCTCTTTTATTTGCTCTTTTTATTAATTCTATCACTAATTCTCTATCTTCGCTCTACCATATGTATGCCGACGATTTACAAATATACTCTCAAGCAACTCTGGAAGATCTCCCTATTGCTATATCCAACACTAATGCAGATTTGGATGCCATAGTGAATTGGAGTAAATATTATGGCCTTACTATCAATCCTAAAAAAAGTCAGGTCATAATAATTGGTAGCCCTCATTTTATCTCCCGAATTGACTGGACCTGCTTGAGTTCTATTATAATTGATGGCGTTGTGATTCCTTTTAGTAATTCTGTCAAAAACCTGGGTGTATACTTAGATTCAACGTTGTCTTGGACGAAACAGATACAGGCAGTCAGTAGTAAAATGTATGCTACATCGAGTTCACTGAGGCGCCTCTCTCACTTTCTGCCAATTCCAACAAAAATTATGCTTGCCCAATCTCTTTTACATCCTCTCCTAGATTATGCTGATGTTTCCTTTCCAGATCTTTCAGAAGAGCAGTTAAATAAACTTGAGCGTCTCCAAAATTTCTGTATAAGGTTCGTATTTGGTCTCCGTAAATACGATCATATCTCTGAATTTCGCAAAAATCTCAAGTGGCTTCCCATTCGACTTCGCCGGGATTCTCACATACTACATCTCCTCTATAAAATCCTATTCGATCCCAAGACTCCTCCTTATTTAAAAGAAAAATTTCAATTTCTTAATTGTGATGCGCATTCGCTGCGATCCACTGATAGACTTACTTTGCGTGTTGTTCCTCAGCAAACTGTTTACTATGGACAGTCGTATGCTGCCACTGCGATTCGGCTGTGGAACTCTTTACCCAATAATATTCGGTTGGCACAGAATCTGGCTAAATTTAAAAAACTTATTAATGAATATTTTCTTTCAATTGAGTACGGCCCGAATTAATTTGTATTTTTTTCCTCATATATTATAGGTTATAATTAATTTTCCTTACTGTTTATAAATAGTATTTTAGATTCAGGTAGACATTTATATTATTTAAACTTTTTATATATATCCTATATCCCACACCTACTCTTCTATTATTATTATTTTTCTCTTTCGCTTTATCCAGATAAGGGTTGCCTGGAAGAAATTGCTAATAAGCAATAAGGCCGCCTTTAATGCCTTAATTAAGATTAGTTTTTTAAGTTATTTTATGTTTGTATTATAGTCTAAGGTTATTAATAAAGAGTTAAATAAATAAAAAATAAATAAATAAATAAGTCACTTAGCCTAAGTGTATTGTTATAACTTTGTTTATGTGATTTAAGAATAGTTGAAGGAGTTCAGTTCAAGCAGCCTCAGAATCTGTTTCCGTTTCAATAAACACATCAGTATGTATGTATCCCGTCACATCTGACGCAGTTGACTGCATAATCGTAACATTTTAGTTTTAATAAGATCGAATAAATCTTAGTAACACAATGCCTCGAACAACGTCATAGAATAATTTCTATTTAGTGGCTTAGATACTAAAAATTCATTTATCTGACAAACTAGCAAAAGTGTAAAAAAGTGTTTAGTGTATTTGTAGTACTTACTAGGTACTTGATTTTTTGTTGTTCAAGGAGGTTGTTGTCTGGAAGAGATCGCAGAAAGCGATAAGGCCGCCTAATGCAATTTGTATATTTATTTATAAGATTCTATTGTAATATTAATTGTTTGTGCAATAAAAAGTAGTAAATTGTAGGAGACTATGGTAAAATAACACAAAACGCTCTGGTTCACTATAATTTTGTTTATTACTTTATGTTATTAATGATCACTTGGTTAGATAGACAGCAGTTACGATAAGAGTGCTGCCATAAAAACTGGCTACAAACATTGAATAGTTGGTAAAATGTAAATATATCATCGGGGTGACGAAATTATGAACGTACATAGGTAAAACGCTGAAGAAAAGATGTTGCGTTTCGGCTTCATAATATCGAAAGCGTACCTAACATTCATCCTTTGATTATTTAATAATCTAAGCATTCATCTTATTTGGTTACAGGACCTTCTCCCGTCAGGAGAACCTCACGCTTGTCTATTGTTGGTCTGTCAAAATGAAATCTGTGATGTCCTTTTTTTAAACTATATCCAATAATATAATACCAAGGACTTTATATATATAACATATATAAAGTCCTTGTAAAATACATCTAAACTGAGGTATTACAGGTGCAAACAGTATCATAAGTTGATTGAGAGTCTGTATACTTAATATAAGGGGATACTGTTAAGTAAAATTTATTATGTTCTCTTTTCTTATAGCGAATATAATACTGTTACTGTTACGGAAGCTTTTACCGCGAAGCCTGCAAAGTTAGATTGACTAGAGATGGGTAACTCATCGAAATTCCCTGCGCCAACTCAGCAACTCAGGCGCAGTGTAGTGCGTCGGCTCCTTGCGTCAACTCAAAATTGCGCCACGACCCAACAAAATGGGACGCGCAAAGCGAGCAGTGAAACCTCCGAAACGCACGCAACGCCACGCTCATATTTCACTCAGTGAGTGGGTACTGCGCCGTGCGCCAACACATTATGAATGTGTGAGCTGACTCACCCTGCGCATTGAAGCGCGCTGACGCAATTGCGCGGCGCAGCGCAGTGTTACACATGTCTAAGATTGACCGCAATGTCACACACCCGTCACCCTCTGACGTATTTCGTGGCTATATTTGGATAGATGTATAGCTTAGTCTTCGTCGTTAATATAAAATACAGAAGACGGTTGGCAGTGTTATATCTCCTTCATCATTATTGTTAGCTATCGTTTCAAAACAACTGCGTAAAGTTGAAAACAAAGAAAAAAATATGCCTCCGCTCAGGTGAAGCTGCGAGCGATGAATAGTTAGTTTATAATTCAGAATCCCGAAGTAATAACAAACACAAGTACAGGCAATATGTTGTCGTGGTGTTAACAGAGCACAATCCCGAAAATTTTGAACGTGCGGTTAAAAAAATATGTATTTCGATACTATATACCTAATTTAGGAGACCTTGACCGCTTTGTGAACAAGCTAGAACTAGAAAGTTTCTATTTCTGATCGTACTCGGGATGACCCCGTCAAAACAAACACATAAAAGTATGCGAAATGATGTTTGCTCATATTCGTTTTGTAGCAATTCTATCGAGTCCGATAAACCAACGTTTTTTACGAGTGAAACAAACCCTTCAATTATAGTATGTGTGTAGTCGAAAACAGCTTAGTGACACTAGTGTATGAAACATAGAAAGCTTCACCTGTGTCCCATAGTGGGGTATGGGGCAGAAACAAACTTCAACAATTGCTAGCTTTAAAAACTTACTATAAAAGCGTCAATATAATCTGAATTATAGATTTGGTTTTACCATATATTACGAAACAATAAAATGCAGTTTAAATGAAATTTACGTATAGAATAAACACGGCAGTTACAACCACTTGAACTGTAAGGACAGTACTTCTAAAGTTAATTTTTCAATAAAGAGTTCAATGATCTTTCGTGTATCGAGGTAGATATAGCGTGGAGATATGGAGTATGGAGATTAAATAGTGTTGCTTTTTATTCTTTTTTTACAAAATAAGATTAGCGCAATGGTGCACTGGTGCACCTATTTAACATGCATGGGTCATATTAAAAATATTTAATTATAATTAACAAGACTCTTGTCTGGACTCTTGAACATTCAAAGATAAATAAGTATAAGGAGTAGGTAACGTAATTCCGTCCAGAACACAGAACACAAATCACCACATAAATATGAAAGCCGTGAAGTTAAGATTTGTTATTTTAGTTTCAAGAAATGAAGTCATTCTAATATTGTGCGAGTATCAGACATTCAAATAAAATTATTTATGCCCCAAGTCAAATATACTGTTAGTCAATATTGCCATAATACCACGGTTGCTGAAAAGCATGGAAATGTCGGGATAAATAATATAAATAATAAATCGCGTTTTAAACCGGTATAGTATTTTATTAAGAAGTCACTTCATTTAATAAATAAATAAAATGGTTCACAACTTTTTACGGCAAACCTCAGATTAAATAATAAGCTATTTGCGTTGCGAGACTTGTTGTTTTTGATGCGGTTTTCATATTCCTCAACTAATACAAGATAAGTCGTTGTCGCATCATTGACTGATGGCTCATTACCATCAAGTGAGACTCACACTAGCTTGTCGATATCTGATATAAGAAAAATATTTAATGCATTTTCGGAATGGTACAATTACCTATAGCAGTCAAGTTAACTATAACAATATGTAGAAGCAACAATGTATTAGTATTGTTTGAACAACAAAGTGAATGTAGCAGAGGAAATGCTTCAAGTTCCGAGGCGTTTAAGTCTAATTATGTACCGGATGTTGCGAACTTGCGATCCTGAACTTGAATTCAGAAGCTTACTAAAATTGATATCTTTATTCATCTTACTATAACAGGTTCTTTTAAGACGCTATTTTTTTATTATATTCGAAGACCAAAAAATAATCAAAAGTCCACTCATACACTAGAACAATCTTAGTTTACAATAGGATAGTTTAAAAAAATAAATATATACCAAAACTAAACAAGTTATAACCTAAAATAAAAATAAAAAAATACAACTCGTAAAAGTCGAAATCAGTTACTACGAATCATAGAGGCTGGCCACCTCTCCAGAGTTCGTCACCTATTTACATCAATTGGACTGTCGCGTTAGCAATGCAGATAGGAGCTCTGTTGCAACGCAATATCGGTCGGAGGATTGTGAAATCGAAACAACGCGCCCAATAGAGATGTGCTTATGTCCGTCTACATGAGTTATTCATATGAGCTTGCGCTATTATCATAGCTTTAGTATATTATGCCTCGTTCCCATCAGGCTAGGAAGAGACTCCAATTCTCCGTTTACGATCCTCACATACATCGTTCGTTTCCTATACACGTGTGCTGATTGCAGTTTTCGTCTATTCAGACCTATCTGTTCACCCAACTCTACCACCTCTCGAGTTGTAAATATGATATATAGATGAAAGAGGATTTCTCTTTCAACATATTCTCTAGTTTCTACATGTCCAAATAACCAAGGATACCTTCCAAAATGTTTATATTCTGAGTAGTAATTTACTACATTCACGTTACAACTTTTATCCTAGATTTCTTGGTTATTTTTTATAGAGTTAGTGTTAATATTTCATGTCGAGAACACATACCTATGGATCCTGAAGAAAGATTACAGTACACTATTCTAGATTACTAATACTACTTACCAAATTATAGCTGGTTCCAATTATTATGCCTATTGCTAAAGTAACCTATGATTGCAGCAAGTGACATACTTCGTGATCCGCATGGCGCTGCTGGTCTCTTGGCTGTGGGCAGCGCTGCTGACCTGCGCGCCTGTGCTCGGACTGGGCATGTACTATGATCCGGTCGCACATCAGTGCGTCCGCTACAGAAACGCCACCGAGGGCATGGACTTCGTGTACGCTGTTTTCTATGTCATGTTCGGTGAGTTTAGTACAAGTGCTATTTAAATACACACACAAATGGCACTTTTCAACAGATGAAATAGCGGGCAAATGCTTGTCTATTCTACAATTAAAGAAATATTTAAAAAAAACAAAACTATACCTACATATTATAGTAAAATAATTTTATTTCTGTAGAAAGTGTATTTATAAGTTTATTAATCTATATATATATAAAAGAAAGTTGTGTTAGTTACACCGTTTATAACTCAAGAACGGCTGTACCAATTTTAACGATATCTTATTTGTTGGATTCCTCTATGTCGGGAAAAAGATATAGGCTATTAAAATATTGGAAAAAATCAGGAAAAAAATATCTGCATAAAATTAATTATAAAATAAATTAGATTCGAAACTCCGCCATCTTGGCAGCTCACGTCATGCATTCTTAGCTTTTTTGAAATAACAGATGTCTACTGCAAATCAGTGACATATGAGTCAATTATAGTGGGTAAATGGGCATATACAAATTTAAGAATAATTATATAATTTCGAAGACAAAATTCTGACAGAACAACGTCTGCGGGGTCCACTAGTCCTTATTAAATATGGGTAGGCCTACTAAACGCGCTGCTCAAATGAGACAGCGTCGTTTGACAGAAAGTATTGACGAGAGGAAGATCGTTTAAAGTTGATGGTTTTTGTTGATTTTCTCAATTTCGATACCACCACTGAAATATGACCTACCAAACAAAAAAGTATCATCAAAATCTATAATTTTAATTGGCAGACAAACCAATTCGTATTAATAGATCTTTTTTTTTAAACTAATTTACAAGCAATTTGCTTTTTGCGAAACATATTAAACCCTTAAAAGCTTAATAGTTATCGACACGGGATACTTACACAACTAGTTAACGATATGTAGGTTTACCCCTTCAGACAGCAAAATTAAAAAAGTTGTTTACAAAATTAAAACAACTTTTTTAATTTTATGATTGAATTCTAAATGATATACCAGGTTATTTACAGTATTATTACTCGATGTTTTAGTTATAAATAGATATTTCTTTGTTACTAGTAATCGCACCGGTAAGTACATGAAATTAACTTCAAATAAATTGAAAACGGCCAGAGGATGACAAGTTTTGCCCTGATAAACAAACTTTCTTGATAAACAAGCGACTCCGTGGGCGAGAAGTAGGACGTAGATCTTAATTGGTGAATTGAGATAACTAGGTACTGTCCTGCGCTATCGGAGCGGCTGCGGGTGGGAATCCATTAATATTATGATCGATGATAAAATGATTACGCTAGTCGCAACATGTAACAAGGCAGATATTTTATACGATCGTGATAAATTTGCATCGATAATGCATAGTCTCAGACTATTCACCTCTTGTTTCATCCGGCGATCATGATTATAAGTTAGATAAGCTGGCATATTTTTATTAAGGGATTATACTGGAACATTACATTTGATCGCGCATTCGCGACAGTACTGTTTCTAATGTATTCTGTCGACATCTAACGCAAGAAAAAGATTATACAATAATGCACTCAAAAACCTACATAACTTTAGATTATCTACTATTTTTTTTAAAAATATAAAGCACGTGTAAGGGAGTGAGGAAAGGAAGATATTAATATGAAAACTTCATCCGTTTGTTTGTTTCCTGGCACGTACTACGTTAATATTTGTGCGCCTAACTGCGTCTCTCAATCAGATACAATGTTGATAGTTATTGTATTACCTTGTAAACAATAATAATTACATAATATAGAGGATGCTACTGCAGATTTCTTTTCACACGAACATGGCGAATGTACCTAAGTTTTAAGATCTCGACTGTAGCTCTAACTGCATATCTAGTTCGCTTCTATTCCATTTTCAAAAGTATTGGCATCGATCTCTTGTGTTATCGACATACCTAAGTATAACCTTATTTTACACCAAGTAGCAATAAAATGATAACACTATCTATTTCAGGCACCGCGCTTTGTATGATCCTGGTGTACTGCAACTTGGCCGTGATCAGAGCGCTGTACGCGATCACAACGCCGCGCGCGGACGGGCCCGTGGTCAGGCGAGTGTCGAAGAGCAGCTGCCGGCAGAGGCAGCGCAGCCGCAACGGCGAGGCGGTGCATCACCACAACGCGGCCACGGCGGAGGAGGTGGCCTTCAGCAGGCTGATGGCGACACTCTCTGTGCTCTTCATGATCTGCTGGCTGCCGCAAATGGTAAGCAAAATATTTAATTGTTCAAACAAAGTGTTTAGCAACCAAAATATAGGAAAAATTATCAGGAATCGATCCGGCAACTCTCTGAACGGAAATAATTATTATTTTAAAAGGATTTATTGTTTTTGGCTGTGGTATGAATTAATCCATCTTGTAACAATAAACCCAACAATCTACTATCAACGACAGATTTGGTTAAAACTCAGTCCAGTCCATAATCCACCAAGTTCTACTGTGGATTAGGGACTGGCAAACGCCTTCGAATGTATGTATCATACATATTTCAAAAATGATAGATGTAAAGCTACAACTAAGCGTATTAGTGTGTAAACTTACGCATTATGAAAACTGAATGCACACCTTAATTAGGTATCACATTCAATAACAACGCATAACTAATAAACTCTTGAAGGTCGCGGACTGCTCATCACACCCGCTCGTCTCCGGAATACCAATGCTGTTGGTGTTCCGTCCACTCTTTAAATCGATCTCTGCGGACGGGTGTTGACTAACAACAACCCAATTGAATTCATCGGGAATTTATTTACCTTTACGATTTCTTTGTGTAACGCCCTTCTTTGTTGTTATAATACGATAACACTTAAATTTTAACCACTTATGAGTTCGGTTCCTTCTGGATAGTAGAGGAAGTCTTTAAATTATATTTTCACATTTTCGGCGGATTATTATTAGGTGAACATAAAAAAAAATCTCCTTATTTCCTATAAAAAATTGCAGAAAAATTAAGATGAAAGTGAAATATTACACAGTAAATTGTGAAATACCTTAAAAAAAACTCTTAAGACACTTTAATAATTAGACAATTTAATTTAATAATCATTCCTTTGTTGATGCCTACGCGACGGCAGATACCTATACCTAAAAGGACAGCGTTCCTAATGTTGGATATTTCAGTTTCTCATGCCAGTGTTTGGGCTGTGAATATGTCTATGGCTGTTGGAAGAGTCAGCCTTTCACATGAAAATAAGTTTGCAAATACAATATATATTTTTAGAACCAGAAGGGAAATACATTTAAAAAAATAGAGAACACTTTTACATATCTCACATTTAAACTTTATTACAAAAATATCACAAAATCAAATTTAACCAAACTTCCAGCAAATCATCTATTACAATCAAGAAATGTACTTACAGCGTAATCACAGACAAAATAAGCACTAAACGACACAAAATGACTCTCGCGAAGACAATAATTCAAAATGTAAACAATGAGAGTAGTTGCCTGGTCGGCTGACGAAAGACGAATGTGTCAGTTTGACGGAATGTCACCGTATTTATAACAAGGGTGGTTTGACCGGTGGGGGTATTGCTAACACGGCCTCTCCTGACATAGAGTTGTCCTCAACTCCTAAGGGCTGCGTCTTCTATTCTTCATCTAGAAGGGGCATGGACAATCCAACTCGACAGCCGGAGGGAGAAGGTCCAGCCTCAGGTTCACGAGGAGGTGCGGATGTGGCAGTTTCAGGATCGGGCTGATCAGTCGTGGTTCGATCTCGATGAACCAACTTCCAAATCATCAGTTTTGTCATCTGCAAAGTATGAGAACATGAACAAAAGTGATTTTAAACAAATGAACAACATTTGCCATTTTTCTCCTTTCATTTGCTATCCTTTCAGTCAATTTATACATCGCCTATCGCAAATTAAATCATTCTCACTCTTTTCTTTCATTCATCTCACAAAAAAAAAAGTTAATGAAATAGGCCTTTGGTCCTGTTAACACATAGCGAATTTCCAAGCTTCGCCTAGTAGTAGCTGATGTCCAGTCCCTGGATGCTTCAGCAGGCGGCGACGCTTGAGCGAATTTCCAAGCTTCTCGTAGTAGCTGATGTCCAGTCCCTGGATGCTTCAGCAGGCGGCGACGCTTGAGCGAATTTCCAAGCTTCTCGTAGTAGCTGATGTCCAGTCCCTGGATGCTTCAGCAGGCGGCGACGCTTGGAGTTCTTCATCCAGAGTGATTCCGACTATGCACATAGTGCAGACACGGATAATAGGCAACCAATGCCATCCCGATTATGCATCTTGTGCAGACACGGGAAGTCCAACTATGCACTTCGTGCAGACATGGACAGTCCAACTATGCACTTTGTGCAGACATGGACAAACAACCAACCCGACTATGCATCTTGTGCAGACACGGGTAGTCCGACTATGCACCTTGTGCAGACACGGACAGTCCAACTATGCACCTTGTGCAGACATGGACAAACCACCGACCCGACTATGCATCTTGTGCAGACACGGGTAGTCCGACTATGCACTTTGTGCAGACATGGACAAACCACCGACCCGACTATGCATCTTGTGCAGACACGGGTAGTCCGACTATGCACCTTGTGCAGACACGGACAGTCCAACTATGCACCTTGTGCAGACATGGACAAACCACCGACCCGACTATGCATCTTGTGCAGACACGGGTAGTCCGACTATGCATCTTGTGCAGACACGGACAGTCCAACTATGCACCTTGTGCAGACATGGACAAACCACCGACCCGACTATGCATCTTGTGCAGACACGGGTAGTCCGACTATGCATCTTGTGCAGACACGGACAGTCCAACTATGCACCTTGTGCAGACATGGACAAACCACCGACCCGACTATGCATCTTGTGCAGACACGGGTAGTCCGACTATGCACATTGTGCAGACACGGACAGTCCAACTATGCACTTTGTGCAGACATGGACAAATAATGAAGCGAAGTTACACCGACTATACACGACGTGCAGACACGGAAGGTCCGACTATGCACGACGTGTAGACACGGGAGGTCCGACTGTGCGCAACGTGTGGACCCCGGGTTGTCCGACTATGCATCCCATGCAGACACGGACCTGTAACTAACTTTCAAACGATAAATAGAACAAAGCGAGAAAACTCGCTGTATCCATTCGAAAATAAGCAGCATTTTGTAAACTAGACCAAGTATGAAACAATCTGATATATGTACCAATCACACGGGGCAGTTCCCGTCGGGGGAGTGCCTCTCACGACTCGCTAGGGGTCTACGTAGATTTACGTGAGACATAGCTTTGCGTGTGTGAATCAGTTCCACATAAAAGAATGCATCAACTCAGAATAGCACAAACTGTCATACAGACAATTTATATCACTGTCATGACTACACCACGACTCGTCAGAGGCCAACTTGTGGCATAACCCTGCATGTACTTTAACTCCAAGATCACATATCTGAGCGTCTCCAAGATAGTATCTGAGCACAATAATAAAACAAAACCACCCAAGGCAGATCCCATATACTAGGATCGCATGTCTGAGCGCGCTCCAAGACAGCATCCAATGTCATGAGATCATACCTCACTTGAAGTGTATTTGTCAGCCAGAATAACATATCTGAGTACGAGGACATCAGAGACAGGCTATACTGACTACAAGACAAAACTTCCCTTGAACGTGTTCGCCCCTTGCGAGAAACACTTTTCAAACATAGGGAAATTTTCATGAATACAAATTCTCAAATCATCAGACAGAGGCCCTGGCACTAACAGGCTTGTCTACATAAACGTAACGAGTTTGAGTTAATTATCATCAATGTGCCAAAACAATTTAAAACTACTCAACAATGAAAATCTCAGTAATAAATAAGTGGCCTTAGCGTGGTCCACACTAGGTTTCTTTACAATTTCTACTTGAATAGAAATTAAAAATAATTGGTTAGACCTCACCGATATGTTGATTGATCATATGGCATCTACAATACAACCGGTAGCGTTGAGGTTGCAGTCCGTTGTCACACTCGCGTAGTACTCCAGCGACTACAGAAACACCAACCACGAAGCAACGCCGTTGTCTCTAGGCGTTCTCCTCAATCGCGATGGAGACACGTGACGTTGTTCCTCCAGCGAGGTTAATCTGTCCAAAATTAGTTGCTTTAGTGCATTGGTATCTTGTCTTCAAATATGTCTAGCACGTGAGTTACTCTGACCGGAATGATCATCATGATTTCTAAAACTATTACTTTTACTTACTGCGATTTACACGTAGTCAGTAAACAATAAAACGAAAGTTAAAAAATAAAACTATTTAGCGATAGAAAAATGGAACGCATACAGTTAGTACTCCAAATAGTCACAATTCCTATTTTACAAAAACAATGGCCGTGTATGGTATGCCTTAATGTACAAAGCTGTTTACGAATACCTTCTCATTTATACTTTTCACTGTAAATAATTGGAACAAACTCACCAATAAAAATTTCAGCACACACATCAGGAGTCCATTCTCCTCGACTTTATTCACTAAAGTATGGAGGTCCCTGTCCTCAACTTACATTTACTTGAGTAATAAGTACCTGCGATACATATAAAGCGATACACGAAATAAATGGATAATGATACGTACGCTTATTCCGTGATCTCACATATGCAACCATACGCTATCGGCCGTCCTGCCCTTGACAAACCAGATTGTCTCGTTGAACACCCGCGACAGTCACACGGGACCAGCTCACTATGCCGCGTGACACTGAAGCTGTTCGCGGTGGTGTCTACTTTCCTAGAGCTCGGCCTCACCTGACCAGTACTCACTATCCTGCCTAAGTACTCAACTTCGGTTCCGAAACTCCGGACGCTTCTTAACAAAGCAGGTGAGTACTTTCTGAGTGACCCGGCTCTTTGCAAAAACTACAAACTGTGCTTCTTGTATTGGATGGTGCAGTAGGCTGTGGAGTCAGTTTGGGTTTGCTAAAACACTCGCGACTCAAGTGATCACACTTAAGACACTTCGCAACGACGTTATTTTTATTATTTTGTAGAGAAGGCTTTAAGATTGTTATTTTGAAATGGCTGACCGAATTAAGCTTTCGAATGCTTGATGGAACGGGTTGTAAGTCGTTCATTTCACTATTAGTTACAACGATACTAGCGGAAGATCTAACTTCTTTTGATTGCGTCGAACTTTCGTTATAAACAATAACGGATTTTTCGGGGCACTTTTTATCAGGTGACTTATCGTTACGACGACCATGGTCTTTAAAAGACTGTCTAGAACAAGAACGCGACCGACTTGAGTTGTTACGACGGTGACAATGCGAGTGCGCCCGTGTGTCCCTACGTCTGAGGGAAATAGATCTCAAACTACATGTGTCGTCCTTACAAAGATGACACGTATGTTCCTCACCAGCCCTACGCACAATCGACCGTGATTTATATCGCAGAGAGCGTTCGCAACGTGACATCACAACGTAGACCTACGTGACGGTAAATCGGAGTCACCACGACTTATTGTCACGGAAATTGTTCAAGAAACAGACCGATTATGGTCGCGAGAATTACGGTAACTATGGTGAGCACGTGTTTACATTACGAGAACGGTCTCGCGGGAGACTTCGAAAACTTGCCACGCGAACGATTACGCGTACGAATTCGCGGCCTACTCCGTGAGCTTTCACGCGAACAATCACGCGAGCCATTTTGTGAGCGCTCTTTAGTAGTTCATTACGAAATTTGAGCAAAACAACAAACACAAAATTAAATTAACAAAATCACTGTAGATGTGGGTAGATTTGCCTTCAGTTTGGTTCGTGGGCTTTAGTCTAGAAGTTCTTTATCCCACTTCTGATTTTAGAACCAGAAGGGAAATACATTTAAAAAAATAGAGAACACTTTTACATATCTCACATTTAAACTTTATTACAAAAATATCACAAAATCAAATTTAACCAAACTTCCAGCAAATCATCTATTACAATCAAGAAATGTACTTACAGCGTAATCACAGACAAAATAAGCACTAAACGACACAAAATGACTCTCGCGAAGACAATAATTCAAAATGTAAACAATGAGAGTAGTTGCCTGGTCGGCTGACGAAAGACGAATGTGTCAGTTTGACGGAATGTCACCGTATTTATAACAAGGGTGGTTTGACCGGTGGGGGTATTGCTAACAATATATATATACCCAGGCTTCGCACGGGTGCAATGTAGATGTACTATTAACTATACACAAAAATAACGTAGCTTTCTATTAGTGAAAGAAAGTTATTTTAAATCGGTGGAGTAGTCTTTGAGTAAAATCGTACCAAACAAACATATCTTTTCTATTTATAATATTACTATAGATGTTTTAGATATAGCGCCTTGTGCTGTCTTCTGAATCTGAATTACAAAATCATAACTGGACGCTGGTCAACCCACACGGTTGCCATTTTGAGAAAATTGAGTTTGAAGTTTTAATTAGTTTTTATTAATATTTTTTTTAAATAACAGAAATAATATATTTTTTTGTAATTATTATTATTAAATTAAATGTATATCGTTTTTCTTGGCAGCAATCAAAGTAATAGAATTTAGTGCATTATTGTTAAATATTCTAAGCATGTAAGGGTTTCGTGCCGAATAGTTTTTTCAATATGTTTGCTATTAAAATGATTTATATATCTCTTTTGAAATATTATGTAGTCCAGCTCATGTTGACCAATCGCTTCAAATTTTTGTCATTTAGTGGGTTGGCACTGTATTGCTTAACAGCGTCCAACTCCCCTTGGTGTAGTCTCGCATTAATTATATCCTTTTAAGAGACCTCGTTATAAAAGATATGATCATTTTATCATTTTATTTAAGAAAATATAATAATATATCACTTTGATACCATGTAACAATCAAAAGGGTATGGTAGCCTTCTATTTGTGAAATAATTATTCAAATCATTTCTGTATTTTCAGAGCTTAACCTCTATAAACAAAATCTTATTGTTTATTATAATATACACAACTACTTCGTGTCGTGAGTTAAAGTTAATATAGAATATAATATTGAAGACACTGAACGTAACTCCAACTTAACAAAAGTGTAAGATTAACTTATTTGTATTTAAATAAAATACTGTATACCGGATTAAAACGCGATTTATTGTTTAAATTATTTATCCCGACGTTTCGGATGCTTTTCAGCAACCGTGGTCGCGGGAGACTGAAAACCATCCGAAACGTCGGGATAAATAATTTAAACAATAAATCGCGTTTTAATCCGGTATACAGTATTTTATTTAAATGTGTGATTCTCGCGTTAATAAAAGACAACTTATTTGTATCTCATTATCGATGCTATAAGATACTCGTATTCGGCTGTAACATCGCAATACTGACTCACTCCGACGTCAATATTGTAATTCAACGCATCACACGCCGCCGAATATATTTCATTGTTGTACAAATAGAAGCGAATAACTTCAGTTTGTTACGGAACCGTTCCAACCAAATAACTGAAGTGCATACTGAGGTTATGTATCATTGACCCGAATAGCAATAAAAATACAATTGACTCTTTATTCAGATTCATTTGTTTTTCAAACCGTCGCGTCGTTACTGAAGGGCGTGTCTCCACCGATGCGGAGGTGGAGGAATTCACTCCTCTCAGAACATAATATATAAATGAAAATTTGAGTAGGACATTGATTGGTCTGTATATTAAATAAACATATAAACGCACAAGTAAAACCGCTTGAGTAAAAATATTTGACATCAGTTATTTAACATATATTTATAATTATACTCATCTACTAATTAAAGGTCCATGAAAATCTTTCCGTAAGGAGATAATGTAAGGGAAGGTACTTTGTTTAAATTCCTTCATTTTTAAAATAGGTAATTTCTCATGAGTATGACTCATAAAATATTATGATTATTATTAAATCGGAAGTTTTGAAATATTTTGAATCTCGATGAATATCCTAATCCCTTATTGCAAAAAGTGACTCAGGTTTGAATCCATTTTAAGTACCATAAGTCAAACCATATTTTCTCTACATAACACATACATAACAATAGATTTAGACTAAAGTAACGTCTTGGAAGGCGGGCTAAGGAGATAAATTAGGGAAATTCACAGGGAGATTCACACAGACCGAGTTGCGAACGAAAGCTAACTTAAAATAATCAAACTTGGTCTTTTCATGGCAAATGACTGCGTTCTCACTTACCACCAGGTGAAACACAGTCAAATGATTGTTTTTTGTACGTTAAAAAAAAAACTGTCCGGTCAAACTTCAAAGTCAACGGCCGGCGAGTGGTGCCGCCCGCGTCGGCCGCGTCCTAACAGTAGGTTCTGTGTTCAAATCCAGATTGTGCCTTGAATGCCAATTACTTTGCTCTCGCCTTTGAACTCGTGGCTTAGTTAACATGAATTGACCATGTATTTACTATTTATACAACATTAGCCTGTCTGTGAAGATAGCTACTATGAGACTGTATGTGTGTTTTGAGTTAGAAACTCTTATCTAAATGCTTAAACTAGAGTAGATACAAAAAAAATTACAAATTATGCAGTGTATTATTAGCGTAAGAATGTTTGGGGCTCTACCGCCATCCTTTAAAGCTGGAGTCCTTGATTGAGACAGAGCTGTGGACAATGCACTGCATTATCGCTTTCTCTTGTAAAGTAAGGCGGCTCCACAGGTTACTCCCGTATCACAAATAAATAAACTTAACATATATCATATCATCTATTAGTTAACAACTATGTCCAGTGGTAAGCGCTCTGGATTGCGCATCGGAGGGACCGGGTTTGATATCGCAGAGAGAAAACTTTTCGTTCGGTCAGGGCATAGAAGGAGAGATCGCTTATTTACTAGTAAAGAAAAATGATCATTGAAATAGACACAGAAATGTGTCTTCCTAATGTAGGGGGAATTCACCTATTAATAGCAAAGCAAAGTAAATCGACAAACAATTTGAAAATATTTCAATATAAAATATTATACGTACAATTAATTTCGTAATAACATTAAACTAAAAGAACGTTAGCCATTTCGATTAACGGATATTACTTAAAGTAATAGGTTTTTCACAAACAGCCAATTAAGACGGTGGGTGGCCGCTGAGCGCTATTCGAGCTAATTGAAAGAACTCCAGACATCGTACCGAGGATCTGATAAGCAATAATGTTATTGCGTATGTCTAACACATATCGTGGTGTGAATTCATTTTCTTATTCTCGTTTCTATATTCAGAAACTTTAATAAATTATAGCTAGAAGCACTTTTTAGTTAGCTAAGTAATTTGTCAGGTGTAGTTGTTCCCACCGATCAATTCCTGTTACACTTTAGCCGCTATCTAATGCGGCTCGCTCTTGTAGACCAACACTAGTGTCGTAGTAGTCAGCTACGCGTTGTTTCAAAAGAAATCAAGCGCGTATCTTTACTTTTGAACCATCCAAATCAAGGCTCGCGGGCCGCACAATCTATTTTTTCTTACTTCTTTTGGTATTATTTACAAACAATAAGAAAATTTAGAAAATAAGTATTTTGTGTTTTAAACATACCTATTGTTATTTTATTTTGTATAACTGTATTATCGAAGTAGCGTCTACATCACATTATTAAAGTTAACGCCAGTTGACCTGCAAGCTCGTTTCTGACAAGCCTTTTAAAAAATGGTCTCTAAAGTTTTCTTGTAGCATTATTAATTATTGTTATTCATTTAGTACATCATATAACAAGGATCCATAATTGTTCATAAAAGCCTAATTCTAATGTTAGTGTCTGAATTATAAGAAAATAAATCCTTGCATTAGCTAAGATTTCTATATATTCGTTACTAAAGATCCGCCCCGGGTCGCACGGGTGCAATGTTATAAACAAAAATAAAGCTGTTATATGTTACTCGCTGATAATGTAGCTTTCTATTAGTGAAAGAATTTTTAAAATCGGTCGAGTATTATAAGTATAGATATTGATAATATAAGCGTGTTCGCGCAGGTGACGTCAGCCCTGTACCTGGCGCTGGGCCCGGCCGCCTGGAAGCGGCTGGACAGCCTGGGGCGGCTCTCCGACATGCTGATGCTGCTCAACTACGTGCTGGACCCCATCCTCTACGTGCTCATGCGGCAGTCGCGGCACTGCTCGCTCGCCGCGCTCTGTCACAACATCGCGCATTGCTTCAAACGGGTAAATTGAACCGAATTAACTCATTTCTTATGCTCGCCTTATGTCGACGGTTATCCTTAAAGAGACGTCCGAAGTAGAGTAACGGCGGACTATTCAAGTTGCCCGTTGCAAGTTGCAAGTTGCGGAGTTGCCCAGAACGATTCGCAATTTTTTAATACACTTTCAAAAAGATAGACGTCTTATGTTGCTAATTTTGATATATTTTTAGTTTATTAATTTAGATTAATTTGTATTGATGGGATGGGGATGAAATTTGGATTCTGAAATACACGTCTATACTTTATCAAAGAAATATGTACAAGAGAATTAAAAAGTCAAAAGGTACCTAATAATAGATTTACTACAAACAGTTGAATAACTATTGGAAGTAGCCAAATAAGTATCTCAAGGATTTATTACACAGGAAACAACTAAAAATACAATCGATAAAAATACCAAATTGAATAAAAGTACTCTATTGGCCTATCCTAGATTTACAGCTTTCCTGTTTCTAAAGTAATTTATGGAGTCACTCAAGTACTCCAAATTAGCATATTATAACGTACAAGTAAATTGTCAGTCGCACTGTCCGCGTCCCTGCTCGGTCCCTGCTCGATGCCGTTACGTTAAATGGTATTTGTATGCGAATGACAGTCCTGTAGTGTCGGTGGATGCGGAAGTCTGACACTTTTGTATTAGACAATTTAAAATTAAACGGAGTTGACTGCTTCTGCGTGAAAGAAACTAATCGAAGCAGTCTCATCGGCATATTAGATGGTTCAGTAGCTTAGCGATTCGATGTGTTTTTGTTTTAACATTTTTTTCTTCCACGGAAGGAATCAGCATTTATGAGCACAGCCCGTAATTACGATAACATCAGACATTATATTGTAGTCAGATTTAAATATGACGGGTATAACATATTAATTATCCCCTAATTAATATGTTATACCTACCCGTATAAGGGTGGAATTTCGAGAAATACTAAAATACGTATTTTTAAACTTCAAACAGAGAGTTCAAATTGAGTTATTTATAGATTTATTAATTATAAACGAATCGAACTTGCGTGTTCCACCAAATGCGCTAACAAGCCCGTCAAAACATAATATGCTCTACTACCCGTGCGAAACCGGGGCTTGTCGCTAGTAAATTTATACAAAAGGAAAATTCCTTTTTATTTTACTAGCGATGTTAAATGACTAATCTACGTCTAGTGATTTTATTATGAAACGTATGCTTTGCCCTATAAAAGAATTTTGAACTTTTCTACGCTGAAAAACATGAAAATCCATCAAGTTGAGGTCTGACTTTATAACTGATTCAACGCAATATTAATATATCGACTTCTTTCAGAATCACAAGACGTCTACTGAATCAATGAAGACTTCCTGCTGCCCGCAGGAGACGGTGGTCATCAGCGACAGTTGCAGCGCGGAGATGCGTCCTCTACGCCCGCCCGCGCCCGCTTGCGCCACTATCTTCAACGTGGACGAATGACAAGCACACATACACACCGACGCGCACACATTCGCACACTCCGTCATATCGCACGACAGAGACAACGGCCCGGACCGTATCAGAAGAATATTCTGATATAACATATTCTGAACCTATTTTTGTGGGCTTTTTTTGATCCTAGCATAAAAGGAAGTAAGGAAGAAAAAGTGATCATCCCATTATCTTGGATATAATCTTCCTATGACTTCATACATCTTAATTATTATCCGTCCGAATCAATCAACAAAAAATGACACAAATAGAACGAATATAAAAATCTTAAATATTTGTCGATTAATATAAAAGAGTAAAAACTGTACAAACTAAAGATATTTTTTAGAAATAATATGATATTATTATTTTTGTAAATTTATATAGGTTAATAATATTGTTACCAATACAATAGTATTTAAATAGAATTCTAGTCCAGATTTTAGAATAAATAAGGCAATTTGTTTGTTCTTAGCATTGAAAATCTAATTAATATGATTATAAGAATGACTTACAAACTTATCATCATTCACTCCACAAATATTAAATTGTAAGTAATTTAAGTTAATTATGGAAGATGTCACCAAAGTTTTGTAAGAGTGTCATAGGAAATAGTATGGAAATAAATAATATATATACCTTAGATTATTTAAATGTCATTTACATATAACTAATCTAAGATTCATACGTATTATTATTTATTATCCTAAATCAAAAGTCCTGTGTCACTTATGATATATTTTAATACAACTTAGCTCACAGGACGCTAAGGACGCGGGCTCACTTGACCACTTTCATTTTCGTGGTCAGTTTGTGTCAGCCCGCACGTGGGTACATATTATTAATTATGTTACTATTAATTCGTCTATTAATATTAAGTTCTATATTCGACTTTAGTGTAGAATTTAGTAAATCGACATCAATCAATAATAATAATAATAAAAAACTAATGAGGTTGAATTATACATTTAATTCATTAGAACATATACGTAGAATAATCATGCATAATAAGCATCGCTTAATAATTACGATAGGTATATTTATAACAAATAACGGTAGAAATTTTAAAAAAGTTGTTTGATGAGCAAATCAACACGATTTTGTGATATTTTTATTACGAAAAGCATTTAAAAACGAAATAGTTGATATTGATTGTCTGATTGTGGCTGTAGATATTATAATATTATGACAATTTTAAGCTATTGCATAGCTTCTATCGCGGGCCTTGAGCGTGGAGACCGAATCCAGAAATTCCGTAACGAAAATAAATAATTATAATTGCATAATTTGATAAAAAACAGCTATGCAATAGCTTTACCGCGGCAGTCTCCGAGTGCCACACGTCTTTTTTTGTTTAAATATAATATCTGTCGATATCTGTATTATATATATATTGCATTATTCATAGGCATTATACTATTATGGAATTTAACTAATTATGACCAATACACTAATTATTTGATATACATAATAAAATAAAATTTAATACTATAATAATCCATGTTTTATTTCTGATACTATTTTCACTTCGTTTGTAATCAAGTAAATACTGTTAAATAAAATATACGCCTCAACCAGGCAGGCAGGACCACCATACAAGCCCAAAAGCCCGGCTTGCACTATTAATGCAACTTTAAAATGAAAAATAATATGTATTGCCCTTAAAGTAATGTAAAAGTCATAAACATATGTATAACTAAAAAGGAGGAGGTTCTCAATTCGTCTGTATGTGTTTTTTTATTTTTGCATTTTATATGATTCCAATGGTTATTATGATAGCAAACTCTAGTTTTTGTAATGTCCATTTTACATTATTCCAGTCCAGTAGCGCTGCAGAGTAATATCTTTTTAAAACACACATTTAATTTAGTTTTATAAGAAGTTATTGTCATCAATACCACATGGTTGATATGGAGCTAAAAAAAAGGAACGGATTTGGGTGAGAAATTGGATCAGCGAGAAGAAAAGAGATCAAAAACGAAGGTATGCTTTTGCAACAACTGAAGGCACAATATCCCTCTCAAAATAGATTGGCAATGAGAATGAAAACTTTGAGACTATTATTATATATATTACTAATATTCATCGTAACAATACGTTGTTCAGAGATGTTATACCTGCTCAAATAAAACTAGAAGGCACTTTTTCTTTTTTAACTACTGGAAACAGTAACAGAATAGAACAGAGGCCTCAGTCTTATGTTTCGGTCACCAAAAACAACTATTTCAAAAATATAAATATAAAAATCCCCAGAAACAAGCAGCACGTGGTTCCTGCACAATTAATCTGTCAGCGCTGGAATGGCATTTGCTTGATCGTCGATTTGATTCAAAAGTACCTAGACCGCCAATCCTATTTCTGCACTAGATTGCTCACTGGCTCTAGTACATTCCTGTGTAGTTTTACACATACTCTTTGGTTTTACATTTTGCCAGTTGTAATCCACCACCGGATTCGATCGCTGGACTGGAATAATGTAAACTGGGCATAACTCTTTGGCTTAAAGGTCTCGTTACCAGGCCACAAAATCTTCAAAAAAATAATAACTGTCATTGTCATTTGTCAACGTCAAATTGACCAAATTTGTCTGATTCATAAATCACAATAATTAATCTAAATTTATTGCATTTTGCTTTTGAAGTGCATCCCTTTTATTTTACCTAGAATTATTTAGTATTGTATCACATGACGTGATTAAAATAAAACATAAATGTTAAAATATGTCATTACATTTATAGGATAATAGGTATAGTCTAAAACAATAAAAGATCTTGACCTCATCTTATTCGTACTTTGCACCGGCAAAATGTCGAAGTGGTAAGTTTTAGGCTTAATATCAGCTATTTCGTTTCGTGTTTTTATTTACTATATTCTCATAATTATTAGCCTTAGCAATGCTCATGTCGCGACCCTCCGACATACTCATTTACAATTGATCCTTATTGATATATTATGATCGAATTACATCTGAATAAACGCGTCTTCCCTTATTTTTAAAGTCTTATTTGCCTTAACTAAATATTTTTAGTGATGACAATTTTCTGTTATAATAATATTTAGTAATTAAATAGGATACATGATGTTCTAATTTCCTGGACCCTATCCACCTTATATTTTTTCCTTTATATTAATAGAAATAACACGAGTTACATCAAAATATATTTATTAAAAATAAAATAGATACCTTATTATTCATTTATAGTAACTATTTAGGTAGTTTTATATAAGGCTGTTTTGGATTATTTTCAGGTCAAGATTCTACAAATGCTATTGAAAACAATATTATTATATAGTACACTTTTAAGCGAGAGCACTTATATTTTTGTACAATGTTTTTATAAATAAATCATGTGTTGTTCTGAAGTACTTATTATCCTTTTGTAATTTGTGAAGTCACAAATAAAATTAAATCAAATAAGCCTGGTTAAATTATAATTACAATGCAAACTTAAAAATATTATATAGTTATTAGGTCATTTCATTTTGGTGATACATTATGCAGGATGTAGTCACATTCTTTGTTTCTTTTGTATAATTTTTTTGTTAATCAATAAGATAATATAAATATTTTCTCAAAACAGGCAATCAGAACGCAGTATTCATGAAATGCTAAAAGACACACCTCCCCTGCGAGAATCAAGTGACTCCATCACATCAGGGACTGAAGCCAAGTTCAGTACCTCTCGCTCGATGAGCTTTCCACCAGCATACGGTAAAGATAGTACAATCCCTACTGATATTATATAAGTAAAATGAGTTTGATGGTATTTTTTGTCCTTCTTCAAACAGACATGGATTTACTACATTTACTTGATTTTATGCATACGAGATTTGTATGATGAGAAACAATGGCTATTTTTGGCAAGGCAGTGGGCATTACAACAATTACATATATATTTTTAAACAGAGACACAATGACAACTGTCAGTAATAGCATATTTATATTTCTTTTATATCAAAGGCACAATGAAGATTTTAATTTGAAGGCAAAGAGACATACAGTTCCTTACCTGTATTCCGGTTACCTTAACCTGAAAAGAAGAACTTTTGTTAAATAGTTTTTATAGCTTAAAGGCATATTTACACAATGCAAGTTTCTTGCCTATTGCATACAATTAAATCCAAGCAAAAATGCATGCAAAAATGGTCTAAACAATATGTAACATTATTGATCTATTATACAAGTTTTGTTTCAATACTTTTCTTGGTGTAAACAGCACATAATTTCTGCAAGTAAACGCTCTATTATTGCTCTTGTATGTACAAGAAAATGGCATCATGTAAATAGGCCTTAATACAGAAATGGTAGAGATGTACAATGTTTTTGTATTAGTTCCCCCAGATGGGTCCGCAAACGGAGCGGCCGGCCCCAGCACCCTCCTGCGGTCGAGCTCCACGAAGTTTGAGCATCTCAAGAACTGGAGTGTTTCTACATACAAGTGCACAAAGCAACTGCTCTATGAGAAACTCGGCAAGAGCTCACGAACTGTTGATACTGGTGAGGACTAGTCACTATTAAAGCGGTATTCATTACCAGTTGTTACATCATCAAGCTTACAATAAAACATCTTGGTAGATCAACTTCAAAGAAAGTATTAATTTTATGAACTAAATTACAAAGCTTTAGATTACTTGTGATGTCTTATAATGTTCATATATAAGCACGCAAGAGCATGCAATGTTGTTGAAAGAATGCTTATTTACATAAACACCCTAACAACTGTAGGTGACACCACAATCACATGGTTTGATCATGTTTTTTGAGCATTTGGACTTCTATACATGGAATAGCTTAATAACATTGACATAATATTAAATGGACTTACTTTGGTTTACAGACATTACACTTGTAAAAACATAGTTACATGTACATCTATGATTTTGTAGTAAACTTTTTTTTATGGAATAGGAGGCAACCAGGCAGTCAGTTAACCTGATGGTAAGTGATTACCGGCGCCCATGGACATCTGCAGGGCCTTAAAGAATTGAGTAGGCTCTTTTTTTGAAAGCTTCTGAGTCGTATCGGTTCGGAAATACTGCTGGCGACAACTGTTTCCACAGAGTAACATTGCAGAAAAGCAAACAATTTAATTCATGTCTGAAATCGTGATCAAAGAATATAAAAAATTGATTAGTTTCTGAACTAAATAATCCAAATACATAATGAAGAATGTTTGCTCGCTGAAAATGTGATAAACTATCGTCTTCTCTCATTTTACTTGTCTATTAGTTTTTTACGTTTTCACAATACAATACGTATCTACGCTCGTGTTACGTCAGACGATTCAGACAAATGAAGACTGTCGTGCGATTGTTTCTCTTTTAGTTATTAATAATTATTTTTCTGTGAATTGTATTCGACATCGCTCCTCTCGTTGTGATGTGTGTAATATAACTCGCGCAGAGCTGGAGGCGCAGATCGAGTCGCTGCGCGAGACGCAGCGCAAGTACCTGCACGTGCTGCGGCTGAGCGGCGCGCTGGCGGCGCAGCTGGCGGCCGCCGCGGCCACGCAGCGCGCGCTCGGGGAGGCCTTCGCGGACCTCGCGCAGAAGTCGCCCGAGCTGCAGACGCAGTCAGTTTCAATTTGTGATTTGGTATCAGAGGATAATCTTGTCTATACTAATATTATAAAGAGGAAAGATTTTTATTTTTGCATTTTTGTATGTTATGAATAAATTCAAAAACTACTGGACCGATTTTAAAAATTCTTTCACTAATAGAAAGGTACATTATCAGTGAGTAACATAGGCTTTTTTGTGTATAGTACATCTACATTCCATCCGTGTGAAGCCGGGGCGCTTTTCTAGTATATGATATAATGGTCACGTTGCCTTTGTGTGGCGCGCTTACAAGGTATGACGTGATAGCCGACGGCCTGGGCCGGATTTAGGTGAGGGCATCCAGGATAATAGCCCTGGGACCTCTGCAATAAATATTCGGAAAAAATCTTTCAAATTCCGACGGGTAAACACTAGTAAACAACTTTCCCTTTGATATTTTTTCGCTGTTTATATATATATTTAAGACTTATACATTTATAACTCTGTAAATACGCAATAGTTATGCTACCCAACGTCAGGTTCCTGTACAACGCGGACACGCAGCGCTCGCTGACGCGCAACGGGGAGACGCTGCTGGCCGCGCTGCACTTCTTCAACAGCTCGCTCAGCACGCTCACCGACAAGAGCATGGAGGACACGCTGCTCACCGTGCGCCAGTACGAGGCCGCCAGGTGGGTGCAGGTTCCTGTACAACGCGGAGACGCTGCTGGCCGCGCTGCACTTCTTCAACAGCTCGCTCAGCACGCTCACCGACAAGAGCATGGAGGACACGCTGCTCACCGTGCGCCAGTACGAGGCCGCCAGGTGGGTGCAGGTTCCTGTACAACGCGGAGACGCTGCTGGCCGCGCTGCACTTCTTCAACAGCTCGCTCAGCACGCTCACCGACAAGAGCATGGAGGACACGCTGCTCACCGTGCGCCAGTACGAGGCCGCCAGGTGGGTGCAGGTTCCTGTACAACGCGGAGACGCTGCTGGCCGCGCTGCACTTCTTCAACAGCTCGCTCAGCACGCTCACCGACAAGAGCATGGAGGACACGCTGCTCACCGTGCGCCAGTACGAGGCCGCCAGGTGGGTGCAGGTTCCTGTACAACGCGGAGACGCTGCTGGCCGCGCTGCACTTCTTCAACAGCTCGCTCAGCACGCTCACCGACAAGAGCATGGAGGACACGCTGCTCACCGTGCGCCAGTACGAGGCCGCCAGGTGGGCCCCACGCTCAATTCAATTAATGAACCACACATTAACAAAAAACGCAGAGGTGCTGACAGCCGTTGCGCGACTTCAGTAGCGTAGTATAATATTATTTAAAAATTACATCAGTGTGTTAGATTAAATAGTATATTTTAAACTATTTACCAAGTTGACCTACGACCCAAACATTTGGGTCCTTCGAGCCGGATTTATTATTATTCAACGAGAACTTTCAGATAATAATCATTCATAACAAATATATCTATCTAGAACTTTCGAGATGAATATTTCGTAGTTATCGGTGTAGCATCAACAAATAATCCCCGTCACTCGGAAGTATGTTGAGTATCTGTAAAAAAAAACTTTAAAGTGGCGGCGAGTTTATAGCCAGTTCTTCTCGTCCGCTCTACGCCCTTGATTTGAGAACTGACAGTAAATGTAAAATTAGAAGCATTTAATATGTATGTTTTTTATTGACGTTAATAAGTGTACATTATGTTACCTAAATGAATAAATGATTTTGAATTTGTGTACACGCAGAGTGGAGTACGACGCGTACCGCAGCGAGCTGGAGGCGGCGGCGGGCGGGGCGGGCGCGGCGCCGCGGGACGCGCTGCTGGCCGACATCGAGCGGCACCGCGCCAGCTACGCGCGGCTGCGGGACGACTCCGCCGTCAAGCTGAAGCTGCTGCACGAGAACCGGGTGGGTGTGTGTGTGTGCGCGTGTGTGTGTGTGTGTGTGGGAGTAACTGCTGCTTTACTGAACTGGAAACATTTGGAATGAATTGATGTGAGGCACCCCCCGCAAAACAATAATTTAACTGTTACTTAGTCAATTATTTATGAAGAACAAATTGATACCTCCTAAGTATACTGAGTCATCTAACAAATTGTGGTTTCTTTTTATATACGTACATAATAAACAAAATTCAAAAAAATTCAAAATTCAAAAATCATTTATTCATTTAGGTAACACAATGTACACTTATGAACGTCAATAAAAAATACATATTAAATGCTTCTAGTTTTACATTTACTGCCAGTTCACAAATCAAGGGCGTAGAGCGGACGAGAAGAACTGGCAAGAAACTCGCCGCCACTCTTTTTTAATCGCCAAGTTTTTGTTTTACAAATGTTTTGTAAGGAGCTGCAACCATTACACCATGTTCCACATGACATCTTTAAGTAATTAACTATAATAATCGAAAAAATATACGAGTATATATAAACGAAAAAAATAAAAATAAATAAAAACAAAGATTTGTCCTCTATCAGCAGAATGTATGGTGAAGTAGGAGCACTCACTTACATTCTCGTGGGAACAACACGCAAATACATAGACGAAATAACTAATATCACCGCATACACGAATTCAAGTTCGACCAGTCACCACAAGTAGCACCCGTTCACGAGTATGACGCATGGCCAGCCATCGACCCCCTCGCCATATTTTAGGGAGAGAGACAACCCGACGCATGGACGCCGCCACAAGCAATGACATTTAAGCGAGCATGACGATCCTTGAAATGTGAACTTGGCTACATAAGAAAACAATAATAATATTAATTATTCTGAAATAAATTAGTACTACATGGATCACGGTTTGCTCCCACTTTACATTAAAAAGGTCGTGGATGTTGACGATCGCCCCCGAGTCTGGAATTGCAGACGAGAGATTCAGTCGCGTTACCTCTATACTGGAGCAAATCATATCCAAGCACTAGGATCGTTTAAATATTCATTTATGTTATAATAGGCCTTAGCAAGTAGTTTTACTTTAACGTACGATTTAAATTTATTTATTGACAACACTTGTATCTCACTAGGGATTTTGTTGAAAAAACGTATACAATTGCCTTGGAAAGAATTACTCGTTTTATGCAGCCTTGTGGTTGGTGCACTAATTTTGTCTTTATTACGAGTACTATAATTGTGGAAGCTACTATTCTTTTAAAAGATATCTATATTTTTCCGCACATATAAAATATTCTCATAAATGTATTGACTTGCCAAAGTCAAAATATTTAATTCTTTAAACTTGCTTCGAACTGACTCCCGTGGGGATAATCCGCAGATCGCTCTTATAGCCCGCTTTTGCACTACAAATATCGATTTAATATCAGCTGCATTACCCCACAAAATAACACCATATGACATAATACTATGAAAATAGCTGAAATAAACGAGCTTTGCTGTATTCTCGTCAGTAAGATCACGTATCTTTTTCACTGCGAACGCTGCAGAACTTAGCCTATTCGAAAGACCTTCTATGTGTGGGCCCCACTGGAGTTTACTATCTAAAGTAATTCCCAAGAACACTGTATTATCAACAAAGTCTATTTCCTCATTTTTAATTATTATTTGACCATTGCTACTTTTTACATTTGTAGTTACAAATTTAATACATTTTGTCTTCTTTTCGTTTAGCTTAAGATTATTTGTATTAAACCAGTGAACTACACTGGAGATGGCACTGTTTACATTCTCAAGTAATGGATCTCGTCGTTTCACTTTAAATAAAAGCGAAGTGTCATCAGCAAACAGTACTATCTCGTGAAGCTCTTTTACAAGAAATGGTAGGTCATTTATATAGATGAGGAATAAGAAAGGTCCAAGTATGGAGCCTTGCGGTACACCCATAGTAACAGACGATCCCATTGAGGTTGTTCCATTTATATTTACCTTTTGAATTCTACCGCTCAGGTATGAATCCATTAGTTTTAGCGCTTTTTCGCCAATGCCATAGTGTTGAAGTTTTTTGATAAGGATTTCGTGATGGACACAGTCAAAAGCCTTTGATAAATCGCAAAAAACTCCAATGGCATCATGAGCATTTTCCCACGCATTTAAAATCTCGGAAATTAATTTAATACCAGCATCGGCTGTGGAGCGACCTTTTGTAAAACCATACTGTTGGCTATGCATAAGTTTATTATTATTGAAATGTATCATTAATTGATCAAGAATCAATTTTTCAAAAATTTTACTCAATGCAGGCAGCACAGATACGGGTCTAAAATTTGTGGGGTCAGAAGTGCTGCCCGTTTTGAACAACGGTGTGATTTTACTTAGTTTCATCTGGTCTGGAAAGACTCCACAATCTATACATTCATTAAATATTATAGCTAACTCTGAACTGATAACATCGATTACTGATTGTAAAACGAATACAGATACACCCCAAAGATCTTTAGTTTTTTTTAATTTGAGTTGTTTAAATGTTTTTATAATATCATTGCAGCTAATGCGGCTAAATATAAACTTATGATTGCATACAGGAACATTCTTTTGCAATAATAAAAGGGCGGCTGATGGTGAAGAATTTAGAACGCTAGTTGTATTCATTGGAATGTTAGTAAAAAACTCTTCAAATGCAGAGGCTACTTCGAGGTCGGAACTAATTACTATGCCGTTTATGTTAACCTTATATTCAGTATCCTTTCTAGAGGTTCTTCCAGTCTCCTCGTTTATAATTTTCCAAGTAGCCTTTATCTTATCAGAGCTATTTTTTATTTTAAAACTTAAGTGTTGCGCCTTAGCGATTCTACACTCTTGCCTAAAACTTTTTGAGAATATCCTAACATGCGTTTTAAATTCTTCACTGTCATTATACTGTTTTTCATTATACAATTCATACAATTTTAGCCTTTTCTTGTGTAGCTCAGGAGTTGCCCAGTCACAAAAGGTAGGTTTCTCTGAGACCAAAAAAGTCTTTGGAGTGAACACATTTTTGAACTCATCAATAAATGAATCAAAAAATATGTTATATAAATTATTAGGGCATCGATTACTACACAAAAATGGCATTTTAAATATTAAATTTTTCTTAAATCTGTCTAACCGATCATCTGTTATAGGAACTGTGCATATTTTCTTTTTTGGATCTTTACATTTAACTATTTCGAATTCAAACAATTGACCAGAGTGATCAGACGTTAGTTTGTTGATAATACAGGTGTTGAGAGGAGCGATATCACTATAGATATTGTCAATACATGTTGCCGTGGTGGCTGTTACCCTAGTAGGTACAATAAAATTATTAATTAAATTAAATGATTTAAAGAGATTAAGCATACGTTTACTTGAACTACAGTTGTCAAGCAAATTTACATTAAAGTCTCCACAAACGATCAATCTTTTCTTGGACTTTTGCAATTTGTACAGAACCTGTTCTAATATTTTTTCCAAGCCATCATATTGAGCTGAAGGAGGGCTATACAAACTGACAATGATGAATTGCTCCAGCTCTACACAAGATATTTCAATAAGGCGTTCCACAGAGAAGCTCACTATGTCCTTCCTTTCCTTAAATTTAATTTTTTTACTAAGCAAAATTAATGAGCCACCGCGTATTGCATTTCTTCTGCAGAACGAACTACCAAAAACCATGATCTTAATATCAGTGTTTAAAGAAATTAAAAAACAATAATTACCGTTAGATATAAATGCAATTTAAATCTCAGTTAAAAACAAGAATCAGCAAAATAATTTTATACCAAAACAAAAACTTTCAATATTTGTTAAAAAAATATTTAATTTATTTTGAATTAGTTAGATATCAATAACATCCAACCTTCATAATTATGTAATTCCATAAATTATCCTTCAAATCCAATTTTATAAATTATCATTCAAATCGCCCTCCTGAACAATTACTAAACTATTAGTTGACTCACTATACATAGGAGGTATCGAGATAATGACGTCTTGGTTAGTAAACAAAATAATGTTGCAGGTGAAAGTGATGAACAAGCAGCTGCTGCTGTTCCACAACGCGATATCTGCGTACTTCAGCGGCAACAACGTGGCGCTGGAGGCCGCCGTGCGACACTTCAGCGTGCCGGGCGCCCTGCCCCCGCCGCCCGCCGCCCCGGCGCCCGCCGCACTCGCCCCCGCCGCGCTCGCCCCCGCCGCATCCGCCCCCGCCGCACTCGCCCCCACCGCCGCCGCCCCGCCGCGCCCCGCGTAGGGCCGCCCGACAGCGGCGCAGTTACCGCCGGTAAATATTGCACATCGAGCTAAAGAGGGTGACAGTCGGCTAGTTTCCGTAGAGCGACAGAGACGGCGACACTACGTCACATAGGTATTGTACTAACCAGGAACTTTTATGAAAAGCATAACGTAGCATAGGCACTAGCATCCGGTGCGGATCCCAAAGTTGCAATTGATTATAAAAAATGGGGCATAGAAAATTGTACTCTTAATGAATAACACTAACCTAAAGTGTCATAACGGTGAAGTATTAACGACAACGAAAAATTAAAAAAAAAACTAACAAAGGGCGATAATGTGCGTTATTTACCGACGGTCATGGCATAGCTTCGGCCACCGACTTAGGTTGTATTTGATGTGTTTAGTAGTTTGGGTTTTGTGAATTATTTTGACACACTTTTCGTTCCGATGACGGAAGACACCTTTTAAAAGTAACAACCGATTTTCAAAGATCCCATTGTATAAAGTACATGCTGAGTGAGTTTAGGTAAAGTGTAGTGTATTTTGAAGTGAATTATTTTAACATTCATTCTTGAGAGATAAATCTAGCAAAACTTTCATGTTATCACATATTTTGTTAGTAATAATAACATCAAACACTGTACGATAAATTTAAATAACGTTTCCAAGACCCATGCATTGTTATAAGGTACTCCGCTATATACTGAGCTTGTGCCGAGATGTCGGTCGGATATATGTAACTGAGAGGATTAAACTATTTTCATATATTTGATGCGCGAAAACAACTATTTAATTTAAAAAGCAAAAAATAAATATAAATAATTTAAATTCGGCCAACAATTGGATTTAAGTTGTATGTATCCACGGTCGTACACAACTATCGCTGACACATCATCATGCTTCAGTTTATTTAGAATTTATTTGGACATCAGTATTTTTAGCTATATTATGTGGTTTATGAAGACTGATAAACCATTGTTTGTGTGTGGAACACTTTCTATGTAAGATATTTTGCACGCAGGTAGTCGTTTTCCAAATCGACCCCAACTTAATGTACATTATGTACTTGGACTTGCGCTGTAGAATAAAGAAAGGCATTCAATATTTGATTCGCTTTCCTCGGTTGAATCATCTGTGATAGGAACTTATCACTTGTGTAAATAAACACCTTATAGATTGTATTAATAACTAATTATTGAAAATACATTCCCTTTACAAAAGTATTTGAAAACCGTTAGATTTGCTAGACTTGCATTTCGTGGTGATATGAAGAAGGATATAATAGAAATGACTTATTTTAACATTATGTAATACTTATTTTACAAAATATTATATATAAGGTTGTTCATCATACAAGCACTCGACATGCACAACTCAATATTTCCACTAGTCAATCATATTATAATTAATTTTAAGCATATTTCTCACAATATTAATATGTAAATATATAAAGCTATTTATGAAGTTCACGTAACTTATTTGAAATGTAGGCCCAGACAACATAGTATAGGCCTGTTTATAGTTTAATTTTGGCCGTGTGGCAAATGAGTTAACTGAACTTATTACACAATATCTTGTTGCTGAATATATTACTTAGATACACTATTATTTAGTTCCTTTGTAGATAAAAGTTCTATGAATAGTATGGCAACCAGACACAGCTATTGCTGATATTAAGTGTAAACTTGCCATATTTACACACAGATGTTAAAAAAATTATGGTTACAAATTAGTAATTCAATACAATGCTTATTAAGATGAATACAATGTCTTAAGCTGTTCCAATATAAGGGCCGCTAATGATACTGCTCAATGGTTATCTATTTCAACACTAAATAAAACTGAAATCAAATTGTTCTATTGCACTCATAATCTACATATAAAAATTTCAATGAATGATATGGTCTAATTAAAGGAAGCACTGCCATTGATCAATTTTCTTTTTACAATTATTTAAGATGTCTCTTAGCCTAGTTGACGTAAAGAGTTATAAGTTCACTCTGTAACATTAGCTCTTGTAGTTGTATTGATAACATATCTCATATGTTCAATGCAAATGAGAGCAAGAAATATATAACTTTATATCGGAACAGCCTTACCAATAAGCATTCTTAAAGATATATCAAATACATTAGCACTAGGGATATATTAATTTTTCCATAAATTATTTACAAAATAAACCTTACTTTATCTCTTTTGAAGGAAGCATGCATTTGCAATTATTTTTTAATTGGAGAGTATACTCTTTGCTTATATATACTTAAAATAAGATGTTAAAGATATTTGCAGGTCCTGAAGTAAAACATTTCTAAAGAATTTAAATAAAAATTATTATTCCACCACTATATATACACTCAGATTTAGAATAAAAGCTGATTTAGGATTGGAGTTGAATCCCCCAAACCATGCGCTACACAATTTGCTATATTATATCAATAAATTAAAACGAATATATCCCTAGTCAGTTTTGTTGTATGTATAGTGACTAAATTATTATAGATAAAAAAAATAGACAATATCATGGTTAAATATATACTTATATTTTGAAGCTAGTCAAACTGCATTTTATTTGTGCTTTAACTTAAATTTAGGACTTAAGAAATTATGTTAGGTCTATATATCATAACTGCTTGGTTCATTTATCACAATACAACTAGAATTGGTCATCTATCAAAGATGTAGTTACAATCTTATAATTAACATATTAAAATTCATATAATTTAATTCTCAAAAAAAATATTTGTAATGACATTTTTATGTGTTATTCAGGATTATATTTAATGTGCTTCAACTTAGCGTAAGGAAATGATGAGTGTAAATTATATTTATAGTATTCAATAAAAGACAATTTTAAAACATAATTGTATTTAATTATTATTAGTTTTATTTACATAATATAATTAATGTTAGTTTCTAATTTTAAAACTGTAAGCTTGTCCATCTTCAAGGCCATCTTCTCAGTAATGTCATGAGGATGGCAGTGGTAGATAAACATGTGAAATATTGAGTGCCATTGCACTTGGCAGTATTTAATCAAAACTCTTCTCAATGTTATTATTATATTGAGAAAACATTTTTAATTTGGGTAAAGCCTCATCACAGAGACATTTAAACTGCCATTGTTCACCTTACAATTCTTTATACTCAAACCTATAAGGTTTTTAGTGATGGTTTTATGCCTTCACAGCTTCCTTATCACCCGATTCTTTATGCATTTCCTCAGATTCAGCCTTAAACTTTTCCTGAAAATATTTAAAATCAATGTAATATATGTAGCCAGTACTTAATCAAATAATGTTTGAACCCCATGAAACCCGTTATGTTGCAAGTAATAATTTAAGCAGGTTATACTCACCAAATCATATATAACCTTCACAACTAGTGAACAACTCGGACAAGTTGCTACTTCCTCACCCGCCATCAGCTCCTCCTGAAATTGATAATCATGTAAATAGATCTTAGTAAAAATAGATATTCCAAGTAATCGATCCTAACCTTACTGATCTGGAATCTGTCTCCGCATGGACATGGATAATAATACATCTCCTCATCTTCATCGTACTCAAAATCTTCTATTTCTACTTCATCATGAAAAATTGTCATTTTTATAGCAGTAATTATACATATTACATATATAACACGTGCTTTTAAATTTTAATATTTATCTAAATAAATACTAATCCATGAGAAATGAAGACAGCAGTGAGCAGACAGCTCATGTACTGTCAAGAGTTGACACTTGACATTGTCAACTGACAATTGAGGGTACGTTCCACTTAACGTCCGCAACAATTAAACTATATTTTAAATCAACCTCACTACCATTTGCAATCCATTCCACTTGAGCATAATTATAACGATTGCAACGTTCGAAACGCTAGTGAAACGGGGACAACTTTAGTCGTGCGTGTGGTTGTTTTGATCGCTTATAAGAACGCACCCCTATTGATGAGTTGTAAAAAAATGTTGGTAAGTGGTAACACTAACATTGCAAAATCTACTTAACTAACTACTTTTACTCATCAATAAGTAAAGGCGCGCTCTTTTTAAAATTAATTTTTAAAAATATTTTCTCTACTTTTGTTCTATTTCAAATACGTTACTAAGGTTCTACTAATAAAGGTTTAGTCCAAAATAAATAAAATGACCAAAAAGAGACGGTGGAAAGAAAATCCACCAGACCCACGGATCGGGTACTCTTCGGACTCAGACTCTGGAGAATTGGATAATGCGGACAAGTACTTAACTTATAAAGTTAAAGGATATGTCCGCAAGTATCCCGAAGATATTCCGCAAAAGGACTTGGTTGTGTTCTTAGCACATAAGGAGGAAGGCAAAGTATTCAACGACAGGGATCGTATGGCCTTGTCTAAGGGCATTCGGGAACATGGTGTGTCTGGAGTTATGCATTTGCGCTCCATCAACAAATATAAAGTCGGTATAACTTTTGATTTACCAAATAATGCTAATATGTTTATTCAAAATAAGAAATTATTAGATCATCTTACATTAATAGCCACAATACCAGCTGGAGGTACCGAAGTTACTGGAGTTCTCACTTCAGTGCCAAGCGATATGTCTAATAAGGAAATTTTTGGTCTGATAGGCAGCTCGAAAAATGTGGTACAAGTAAGGCGTTTCATGCGCAGAGTCAGGGGTGAAAACGGAGCAATAACCTATGCTCCTACACAAACAGTTGCAGTTACCTTTGCCTCCCCCATCCTTCCAGAATATGTTTATTTAGATTCTTGGCGTCACGAGGTTAAAAAGTATATCCCTCCAGTTAAGCAATGCCTCAAATGTATGAAATATGGACACATAGCTAAATTTTGTCGCAACTCTGAGGTTTGCTCAATATGCACATTAAACCATAACTTTAAGAACTGCCTAACCGATTCACAAAATGCAAAATGTGTCAATTGTAACGGTAACCATATCGCCATCTCCATTCAGTGTCCTTTGAAAAAACAAAAAATTGAAGAAAACAAAATTAAAACAAAGAGTGTAAACTATTCTGAATTATTTAATCCAAATGCTTTTCCAGCTCTTTCTGCTCGAACCTTAGAAGTACAAATAAACAATTTAATGAAATCTAACACATTTATCAACACTTTAGTCGAAACAATTATTAAAATAGTCAGTAATAAAGATATACCAGTAAATACAACATCAATTAAAGAAGTATTAAAATCTACCTTAAGTAACAAGTTCCCATCTGCCTCATAATGGATTTGTCATATTTAAATATCATTCAGTGGAATGCTCAAAGCCTCAACAGTAATAAACATATATTTAGTAATTTCCTCTATACACATAATATTGATATAGCTATAATTAGTGAAACATGGCTTAGGCCTGAACAAACTTTTAAAATAAGTAATTACAACATAGAAAGGAATGATTGCGGTAACATACATAATGGAGTCGCAATTATAATTCATAAAAACATAAATTACACAAAAATTGACACATATTTTGATAATTCTTTACAAAATATATGCATTAAAATAGCAGTTAACAACAAATACTTATATATAGTAAGTTTTTATAGTCCTTTAAACTCAGTTCCTGTCTTCAATAAAGATAAATTTGAGCAATTATTGAGGTCTATTCCTCAACCTTTCATATTTGCTGGTGATTTTAATGCACATCATACTTCTTGGGGATGCAACTATGATTCTCCACGAGGACGTAAACTTTTAGATGTCTTCGATGAAAACAATTTAGTTTTGCTCAATAGTGGTCAAGCAACAACTGTAGGTTCTACAACATGGCGTCCCAATGCTCTTGACCTGACATTGGTCTCTTCATCTCTTGCATGTAATTGTGAATGGAGTGTTAACGATAGTCCTCTTGGTAGTAGTTATCATATTCCTGTTTTAATAAAAGTAGTAATTAGTGAAAATCAAAACAATAATTTGAATGGGGGAAATTGTTCTAATGCTATGCATTTGCCTCTCTATCCCAACTATAAGTTAGTGAATTGGCAGAATTATAGCAACCAGGTTGATGATTTGTTAGTTGATCTAAAAATAGATAGATTAAATCCTCTTGATTCATATTTACATTTTTGTACAATTTTACGCAAAGCTGCTTCTAATTCTATTGCAAATAGTTCAAACCGCAAACCTACCAGTAATACCATTGATTGTTCTCTTTTTAAGAATAAAGGTAAAAAGTCCCCTCTCCCTTGGTGGAATCAAAAGTGTACTGAAGCTGTATTAAATTTCAAAACTGCATATTTAAATTTTAAAAATGATCCAAAAGAAGAAAACTATATACATTTTAAAAGACTTAGAGCTGTAAAAAAGCTTGTCATAAAATCAGAAAGACAAAAAAGTTGGTTTTCTCTATGTGAAACTTTTAATAGGAATACACCAATATCTATCATATGGAAATTCATGCGTAAATACAACAAAACATATATTTCCAATAATTGTGACAATGATACATGGATATTAGATTTTTTGCAGAAGTACACACCAGACTATGTATCAAACACTATGTCAAATCACAATAATAACAACATTAACTCCAGTAATAGGTTTCTTGTCAGTCCTTTCACAATTAATGAATTAATATCAGCCATAACCTCAAGAAGAGATACTGCTTATGGTCTTGATGGAATACCCTATATTCTACTTAAAAAAATTAGCATTGCCAGTTTAGAATCATTTCTAAATATACTGAATTTAATGTGGGATAAAAACATTATACCAGAAGAATGGAAAAAGGATTGTCTTATACCAATTTTAAAACCAGACAAGCCTAAGTTTTGTCCCGATTCTTATCGGCCCATAGCACTTACTTCCTGTGTTGGTAAATTATTTGAACAATTGTTAAAACAACGATTAGAGTTTTACGTAGAAAATAACAACATATTACCTTCCAATCAATTTGGTTTTCGTAGAAAATTTTCTGCCAGGGAAAGTATTTGTCAACTACAGCTTGATGTTCGTAACTCTTTGTCGGATCGTAAAAATCTGGTAGCTGTATTTTTTGATGTAGCAGGTGCATTTAACAGTGTTAATATAGATATTCTTTGTCATGAATTATTATTGTTGGGAATTCCTGTACAATTTACAAATTGGGTAAAAAAATTCTTAACCAATAGGGAAGTATTTGTTAAATTAAATAGACATCTTTATGGTCCTAGACTTTCATTCAAAGGAGTATGTCAAGGAGGGATACTATCCCCACTTTTATTTATATTGTACATTCATAGATTAAATATAATCCTAGGATCTCAAGTTAAAAATCTTCAGTTTGCAGATGATTTAGTTATATACACATCAGGGAAAAATCAGTCGGAAGTAGTTCAAATTATTAACAATGCTTTAACAAATCTGTACAAATATTTTACTTACCTTGATCTTAATGTGAATCCATCTAAGTCTAAAGTCATTGTATTTGGCAAACAATCGCGTGACATGCCTACCATACTATACAATTATTATTCTTTGCCGGTCTCGCTTGAAGTAAAATTTTTGGGAGTTATTTTTACTCATAAGTTAACTTGGAATAGTTACGCTAAGCACATAATAACTAAAGCAAATAAAGCCTATAACATCTTAAAATCTCTTTCAGGTTCATACTGGGGCGCTGATCCTAAAATTCTGTTGTTGTTGTACAAATCATTAGTTCGTAGTCATTTTGAGTATGGTTTTTATTGTTTCGCTGCAGATACTAGTGTTGTAAATAGTTTAGATCTTTTGCAAAACAAATGTTTACGTCTAATAACAGGAGCTTTCAGAAGTACTCCTATTAACGCATTGCAGATTGAATGTAATATCCCACCGTTAGCCATTCGATTCACCTATTTAAAAGAAAAATTCTTACTTAAACTTTATAGTGTATGTGGTAATCCATTTTTGATCAATTTGTTACACTCTGCATCTCATTCAAATGTTAAATCATTTTATATGCTGCAAGGTCTTCAAAATTTCACTGATTTTATAGAAAATACAAACATTCATCAATCTAAGCATGTCTTGCCATGTTACGAGGGTTCTTATAGTGGTAAATTTCCAGCAATTAATATAGTTATAAAGAATAAAGAAGATTTATTTTCAAAAGAAGAAGTAAATGCAATGCTATCAGAATGGTCAGATCATAAATTTATTTATACTGATGGATCCAAAAACAGTGAATCCGTGTCTTTTGCTATTTATGAGCCTTCCTCAAAAGTAGGCATAGGTCAGAAAATCAATAAAGATGCAAGTATATTCACAGCGGAAGCTGTCGCTATCTTAAGTGCTTTGAAACATATCGAGAATTGCTATAGAGAGCACACAAAATGGGTTGTTGTAAGTGATAGTATGAGTGTTCTACAAAATTTAGCAAATAATCATCTAAATGCTCATACTAATTATGTTATATTCTTAATAAAACAGTTATGGGTTGATCTAACTCATTTAAATGTAGTAATTAATTTTGTGTGGGTGCCTTCGCACATTGGTGTTCAAGGTAACGAACATGTTGATTACTTGGCTAAACAAATTGTAAAGTCAGGAGATTCTCCTATTAATATTAGTATTCGTATTCCTTATACAGATGCAATTAGTTTAATCAAACAGCGGATGTGCCAAGCATGGGGAAAACATTCATATTATTGCACAAACATTCAAAACAAAGGAACTTGGTTCGCCGGTCTCGATGTTCAAATAAATTCTACACCTTGGTTTTGCAAGCACAAAATATTCACAAACAAGAAATTTTATACAACTATTTCTCGCATGCGTTTTGGTCATTGTCGTTTAAATTACCATCTTCATCGTATTAAAATGGTTGATTCTCCATATTGTGTCTATTGTCAATCATCAAAAGTACAATCACTACATCATATCTTCTTTGAGTGTTCGTCTTTCAACATTCAGCGCCTTGTGTTGTCTGATGGGCTTTTAAAAATTTACAATAAAGTTGAAAGTATCCCGCATTGTATTCAGGAGTTACTTAAAAATGCCTCAACTTTTATATTTTTGTACAGATTTGTTATTGAAACTGTTAACGATATTTAAAATTATATTTATGTACTCTTTGTCACAGTAGTAAAATAATAGGTTAATAAGTTAATTATAATATTAAAGCTGTAAATATATTTTTTCTTGTAAATAAGTTTTTTCAGAACTTTTAAATTAGATTCTTTGTCACCACTCTTCGGAGTCCTGACGAGCAAGATAACGGGATTTGTAAATGAAAATGTGCCTTTTCTACTCTTTGTTGGGTAGTAATAAATAAAGAATTGTACGTACGATACGTTTGTTAAATCGGATTGAACAAAATGAATTTTACTGAGATTTTAAAATTAAATGACATACGTCAGACTTATGGCCGCGTGGAAATAAAGATATGATAATAACTACTTATATTACGAAAAATACTGGACTGGAAGATTCCGTCTTTGACGGGGGTCGTCATTAATTAAAAGAAGAAGTACTATATTACGATACATATAAAGGATAAGAAACGTAAGACATAAATAAGGAGAGATAAAAGAGAAAAAATAACATAAGACAAGGCGGTATGGTCGAAAGACTTTAGCCTGCCCTATGGGCAAAAGAAAAAAAAAAAAAAAAAAAAAATCAAGTCAATCAGCTCAACGTCAGTCGTCACACGTCATACATTTTCATTTTTCATAATATCATTTTGTGAAAGAGGATGATCGCAGTGGTCTCGCTCGAATAGTTTTATTTTTATTATTTTATTATTAGTGGTGCTGTGTGTGAAAAGTGCATATTATACGGTTCCTAAAACTAGTAGATATTGTATCGCAAAAATGTTTAGCTGGCTTAAAAAAGAAGGAGAAAAGACAGAAAGTATTGAAAATGTCGTGGAGGGTCTCAAAAGAATATACAGAACTAAACTATTACCGCTCGAATCCCATTATCAGTTTCATGACTTCCATTCACCCCAACTTGAGGAGCCGGATTTTGATGCGAAACCTATGATATTGCTCGTCGGACAGTACTCTACCGGTAAAACTACTTTTATAAAATATCTTCTGGAGCGAGACTTCCCTGGTATTCGCATCGGCCCAGAGCCCACCACAGATAGATTCATTGCTGTGATGTTCGATGAGAAAGAAGGTGTCATACCCGGTAACGCGCTCGTCGTAGATCCCAAAAAACAATTCCGGCCGCTAAGCAAATTCGGCAACGCCTTTCTGAACAGATTCCAGTGCTCCACGGTGGCTTCGCCGGTACTGCGGGGTATCTCTATAGTTGACACGCCCGGTATTTTATCTGGCGAAAAACAGCGTGTTGACAGAGGATACGATTTCACTGGTGTTCTGGAATGGTTCGCGGAGCGCGTAGATCGCATTATTCTGTTATTTGACGCCCACAAATTAGACATATCAGATGAATTCAGAAGAAGTATAGAGGCTTTAAGAGGTCATGACGATAAAATCCGCATTGTTCTTAACAAAGCCGATATGATTGACCATCAGCAGCTTATGCGCGTGTATGGAGCGCTAATGTGGTCGCTGGGTAAAGTGCTGCAGACGCCTGAGGTGGCTAGAGTATACATTGGATCATTCTGGGACCAACCTCTCCGCTATGACGTCAACAGACGTCTGTTTGAAGATGAAGAGCAGGACCTCTTCAGAGACATGCAATCCCTTCCCAGAAATGCTGCTTTACGAAAACTAAATGACTTAATAAAGAGAGCTCGCCTGGCTAAGGTTCATGCGTATATTGTTAGTGAGCTTAGGAAAGAAATGCCATCTATGTTTGGAAAGGATGGTAAAAAGAAAGATTTAATAAAAAACCTGGCGCAGGTATATGATCGCATTCAAAAAGAACAGCAAATTTCTCCTGGAGACTTCCCTGACATCAAGAAAATGCAAGAGTTATTAGCAAATCATGATTTCACAAAGTTCCACCCTCTGAAACCTAAACTCTTGGAGGTGGTGGACCACATGCTGGCCACAGATATAGCTCGATTAATGGACATGATTCCACAGGAAGATGTAAATATTGTCAACGAGCCTCTCATCAAAGGTGAGTCACATATTTTTTAATATATAATATTCAGTTCTGTTATTTCCTATGTTTCATCCTTTAAATCCAGCTGATATTTTTAATAGTAATGTACCATTTATCATCACTAAATTTAAAATAGAAACAGGAAATTATCAACATGTTATATGAAGAATAAATTAGCACAAGTGTCATTTAGCACATTCCCAACAAGGCTTCGTTGGCTGGTGTTGAAGATATGAAATCATAAGAATATTATCAGTAGATATTGACCTGCAAGCTCTTATCACTGATAACACTGCGGGAATTCATGTTGCTAACATGTTAGACAATCACTATAATTAGAAGTTGTAAAATAACTTGTTTAACAGTAAATCCTAGTTAAACTTTGCAAGTTGACCAAATATGATATAGTCTGATATTAAAACACTTACCATTTCATTATTCTTGGACTGGTTATGGTAAACTAATTTGTAAAGTGAGTATTCTCAAACTGTGGCCTTGCATAGAGGTGTTACCCACATTGACAGCTTTCATTTATTAGTTAAATTAAATAATCCTAGATTTACTATCATGGATGTTTTATAGAACTGCTTAAGAAATGTCTTTTTATGACATCACTTCTATGTTCATCATAATGTTTAGTGGCTCATTATCCAATTTCATTTACATTTCAAACTGAAATCTTATTTTCAGCAAAAAAATATGACAATTAATCAATGTTTAGAATTGGTCAAGTATTTTCAAAGAACACACTTACATACTTGTGTTATCTTTCCAAAATAATTAAAATTATAACTAATATAGAAATAATAGCACAGGAAGTGGTTTCTAGCTATAAACTGTTTTATAATGAGAGCTCTACTTGACACAGTGAAAGTAACTTAGCAATCAAGTTCATTGTTTTGGTAACAGAACTGTGTCACTGCTACTTTATTGCATGCAATTTCATTACTGTGTTCACAACGCTGTGAGTCTTTAGTATGCGTGTTGCATTTTGCAAAGATAGTCATGGATAAATTTCGTGAGGAATAAAAAAGGGCAGTTTGATGGTGCCAGGACCTTGAAAGTTGGTTTAGTTACTTATCTGCAAATGATCAGTCTACCATATGCCTCGCTAAGAAAACAGGAATCCTGTCACTTGTGATTTCATTTAATTGATATGTGATATGACTCATTTAAATTATCCGAAATGATAATAACTACATGCATTTATTATCTAACTTTATACTCCATTTATATTCATATTTAAGAAAAGTTGAAAGTCTTAACAATATCTTTATATGTTATTATTTTAGACAAGATCTAATGGTAGAGTAACCCTGTTTGGATTTGATTACGTCTTTTTAGCTCAAACTGCAATGCCTCGCCGCAAACATAGCTCAGAATCTAAGATAACATTTTAAAGTAATACTGCTTTTTGTAACATTCTAATTTTCAGTACTTCTTTAATTAACAGTGTCAGAACAATTTCAATTAAAGATGATTTTGTTGTCCCTCATCACAGCTGACTGAGTCTGATAATAATAATCATTATAAGTGAAAATGGATCTACTCAGTAGTATCAAACATTTTTAAATAAACAAAATTAATGAAATAAGAGTTTTTTACCTATTGTGTTCTACAACTAATTGGTCAATTCAAAGTACTATTGAAATGTTAGTTCTAGAAACACTTAGTAACAATTTATTAGCTTAGAATATTTTTAAAGTATTATCAAGCTCAGTGCTAAAGTGAAAATCGACCACATTACCATAAATTCATAAGCCATGGCTCATACAAAGCCTTACCATTGTTGTCGACGCCCCGCACTCGATTTGTTTTCGTTCGCTTGCTAATTAATGCTCTTTCTAAAGATCGAAGATCTAACATTTTTTTTTTTAAAGAACCATTATTCATCTTAATTACAACATCAATTTGGCTACGGCGACTTCAGGAACCTGGGAATATTGAGTTAAATTGTGTGTCAAGTTATGGAAGATCTAGGTTACCTAAACTCAATTTCAATGTGATAAAAAAAAATATCTTAAAATAATTTTAATTTTGACTTCGAACTCGTCATTTAAGGTCAGTTGAAACGTAATAAAAATGTTGAAATTACAAAAATATATTATTTCCTCTGCTTCTTGTTATCGACGAAATACTGATTCTCATCCACTATTGATATGTTTGTCTATAAATTTGATTTAGTCATTAAAATTAAGTAGGTACTGTGAATAGTACAGTCATAATTTCGATTCGGCGTAAAATTGGACATACATATGTACACTGGGTTGTGAAACTGTATCGCTCGCTCGTTAATTGCAGTGTCAATAGGGAATATGCATGCATTTTTTTTATATTTTTTATCGACTTGTTACATCATTTTACCCTAATAAAAAATATAAATACTCTTGGCAATGTCCAAATTATTTTTTAAAATTACTTTGAAAACATCGATAAAATTTGATCTGTTTAAACGCGGCCATATTTCGCGGGCTTTGGATGACATCACATTACACGCTCAGTGACGCATAGAGTGAGTTAACTATGGTAACCAGTGTTTAACGCCATCTTCGATGTCGATGGACGCCATAGATAAATCGATGCCGATAAATGACAGAATGTGTAAGGTGACGTCACGTTTTGTTTCGACCAATGGTGATGCGTTTTGGAAACTTGAATTTCTCTCCCTTATTTTACACATTTTAATTAATATTTTTTGCAATTAAACACGAACTAAATAAGAAAATAATTGTTTAGGCATAATATCTGGGCCATAAGGATTCAAGGGAAAAAATATCAAGTAAATTTAAACAACATGCATATTCCCTATTGTAGGTATACCTATTCATTATCGAAGCTCATCTACTTGAGTACTAACAAAATATCACTATATCATTCCATATAATATCTTTGTTTACGCAATAGTTCCGACTTCCAATTATACCTACTCATAAACCGTTTTGATTTTATAATAAAAACAAGATAAAAGGTGTCAAAGTCTAGAACTTAATATAACTAAGTAATAGTTAACGTAGTAATAATATGTCCATAGTATAGGAAGGGTAAATGTATCGAAACGTGATTCACGCGAAACGTCAGTACATACCTACTTTAAACCATTGAAATATTGTGATACAATAATATAATGTTATGTTTACTGTCGTGAACATTAACTCCGAGGCCAGCGATGATCAACATTTTAATTATATTCTAGAGTATGGCAGGCGTTTTGCATAGATTTTTTTGGCTTTTATCTAACGTGAAAATTTAATTGTCATGTAATAGGGGTCTTAAATTATAAAATGTTATTGATGGGCGTAACCTCCCTACGGAAATATGTGAATAATCATTGTTCAAACATCGCACTATGCGTCACCCATACTACGAGTAAGTAAATTAGTAATTGTCGGTGCTTAATCGCAAATATATCGGGATGCGGGCGCACCTGCGCTGACCTTGCCTGTTGTACTTGAATTGTATTGTCAAACCCACAGAACATATTTTAATACCTTTTATTTAAATGTTCTGTGGTCAAACCCACACCAGTCAACCGATGCGTTCAATAGAATGTCGTCGATTCAATTATTACGATTTATGCAGGAATTTTATTAATTAATTGTTATTTTTATATCCTATAGAATTTGGTACCTTTTTAGACGCCTTATATAGGCTGGGCTACTATTTTTCACTATCAGCTGTTTGTGGATGAATTAAAATGGCAACTTTTTTTATGTCTCAAAAATATAGGGATTCTGAGAAATAACCAAGGACTTTATATATATAACTATAAAGTCCTTGGAAATAACACAATTGCTAGAAATAATTAATTTGTAACAGTGTCTTACATTTGAGTGTTTTAACATACCTATTTGTAATAAGAAGATTGATCTATTTCACAGTTTTACTCGTTCATTATGAGCTTTCCTTCCAAGTTATTTATCACTAGTAACAAGCCCCGGCTTCGCACGGTGTGCAATGTACTATACACAAAAAAATACCTAGCATAAATATTAGTATAGATTATGCGTGGGAAAGGGGCAATAATTTACACATTAACACACGATTTAATAGAACACTTAAAAAAATCGTAGCTTAAATACCTCATACATACGATGTTAAGACCTCCTTATCATTCCTAACCTCTGCTCAAGCTCTCACCCGTTCCTTGCGATACAGTATGCATGCAATAACATGACCTTTGTCAAGGGGAGCCCGACGGCCCGGTGGCTGCGACCGTGAGGCGCCTGCATGACAAGCGCGGCTTCCTGAGAGGTAGGATCATTGTCCGGAGGTGGCTCTGACCGGCACTCTTCGATCAGTCATTGGTATCAATTGTTTGGCCGTTACTTAGTGCCATCGCCTAGCCCGGCCTATCGTGCTTAACCTTGCTCTTTAGGCATGAGTGTTTTTTTAACTTTTACGACGGAACAGAATAATTCTGATTATGATCTCATTTAGTTGCTATATAATTTAGTTTAAACGATGAGTTCTAAATATATAATTTCTATATTTTTTGAATATATAAATTATTTACTTATTACAGTACATAACACTAACAATAATACTAACCGTCTTGATTTCAATGACTGAGCCGGGGTGTCGAGGTGTTCGTTCATGTTGTGTTGTCAATGATCTACCTCTCTGCTATTCAGACATTGCTTTTTGTTTAGAACCTAAATGTATTGTGGCTAAGGCTTGTTTCATAATCCCTTGATCAATCCATTAATACTATTTTGATTTAGTCTTAAATTGCAAAAAATTAAAAACATTATATTACTGGAATCTTTAGCCGTGCCATCTCCTTAGACCTCAACAAGTATTATTCTTGCTTGAGTTAGTGATATTTGGTGAGTTCATATTAAAGATCGTATATACTCTTGTGAAACTGTTTTATCGTATAATAGTCGTTTATCATCAATTCTATCTAGATTGAGGCACGCTGTTACAGATAAGTGCTATTGAAATGATAACGCGTTACGGACAAGAGCACTGTAGACTTTGTTATCTTCGTCGTCTGTAATGAGGTGTTAGTAACGACTTGTGTAATCATTATATTATAATTTATGAAATCATTACTAGTTTCAGCCATACAGAATATTTTAAATGCTACCGTTTAACTATATCGTCTTTTGTCTTTTTCCTTATAGAATATTAATTCACAGTTAAAGCTTAAAATTTGTTTACCCTAATTATAAATGATTATGGAAACTCTTAGACTATATTATACGTTAATAATTAATTAAAATACGATATATCTTTTTTATTATTAAATAAAGTATACTTCAAAATATTTACATTTATTATATTATAAATATCGAAAATTCGATAGAATCAAACTTAAAATTTCGCATTTAGTTGAATGTCGACTTCATTCGATGGATCGCTGTCGTAATGTCTTGCTGTACATATCAGTAACGATATCGTGGGACAAATTAAATGCAAATTCACTATTCTATAAAATAATATCAGTAATAAATGGCGTTTAAATCCGTTATAAAGTATTTAATTGAAATGTGTGATACTCGCGTTAATAATAAAAACGTCAGTGTTATTGTTCTACAAAGTATTACATTGCCTAAGGTTATTTACTCAATGAGATCGAGTGCACTTTCTCCTCCGTGTGACCGCGTGTCTTGCCGCGTACCTACGCCGCTATTGCCAACTGATTTATTGTTGATGCCCAGGCGCTGTTTATCTACGGATACGTCTAGCCGCTAGCGAATCTCTCACCGATCGATTGATGTTTATTTTGATACGTTTCGCTTTAAGTAAGGGTATTTCTTTATGTTCTACAAAACCTTTTTAAAGATCCGTATAATAAATAAGTATCGCAAAGGATTTTCGTTGCAAAATGATCAGTTTCGTTCGTCGACAACAGCTTGCAGTCGAGCTAATGAATAGTTTTGATGAGCTTGATCAAACTGTCAGTTGGTACCTTTCATTCATTGATACAGGCCTCCGATGCTAGGTATGTAGACCGCGGCACGTATAAATGAATGCAGTTTACGCCACACAAGCGAGAGTTAATTGTCCTACGGTCATTGTTCGCACGTCCGTCGTGACGTCACACAGCAGCCCATGAGACGCCTCCCAGCCCATTGTCGTTGAGCCACTCTCATCGGCACAAGTACATGCATCGTACCCATCACATAGTTCGCCTCTGTGGTCCGCGGACGGGCGCCATTGATATGATATTGATATCTTTACAAATTCAATTTATATCCTGTCGTTTCTTATTATTGCCTTTAACGGGGACACAATACCGACAATTTTATGTCCTTTAATTGAGATTCAAGGAAATCTTTATTTATAAGTAGTTTCTTAAGCGAGAGCACTCAGTACACACGTAACACACGACATATAAATATATCCGTTTAGCTATATTGTAGATACCTAAACCATAATCGTTAGAGTTCGTACCGGAGAGCTCTCGATGTCAGCTCAGTGCACTTCAGCAATTGGATCACTTGCTGCCTTTGTGCTCAGATCGTAGTCGGATAGAACAGTTTGTATTGACACGGTAACATGCTGCTCTATTTGTGATTCTATTGCTCATGTTTCCGGTTTGATGTTTTGTACTTGACATTGGTTAGATTTACTCACAGTTAATTTAATATGAAATTAGAAGTAGTATATTCGTAACTGTCGTCGACATTATGGCCAGTTGACTGCCGCGAGTTGCTCAGAACTAGTAGCGGTATTTTGATATTACTATCAAATTACAAAGCTACAATTAATTAGCATGAATATCTCAATTAGATGTTTGCTCTGATATCATTGAATACCATAATTGTTGGGTCATCAATAGTGGCAAAATATATCAGATAAGCAATGTAGGTATATCGGAAGTGCAATTTGTGCCGCGCGTGCGCTGAATACCGCACACTTTGCTGGTCGTTTGTTGTATATTATTTACAGTTGGGATATCCGACTGCCGTCCAGGTACCTCGTATTATCATTTCTATCGTATAATTTCATATAGTACGTAATCACAGCTTGAATATGATTTGCAGACCGCGGTAGAGTTCATAGGTACTGAAATACATGATAAACTTTGATTGTGTAATAATACTTGACACATGGCATTACATCATGTATCGCTAACACTTTGTTAACTTGGAATAAAGGATCATTGTTCATATTGTTACATACCAATAATAATACAATAAAAATCATCCCATTAAGATCTCAAGTGAGTAACTTTGGACAGTGGGACAGTAAAACTGAATATCCAATTGTGTGGAATAGAAAAGAAAAAGCTGAAGATAGTACTTTCGAAACAATTTGCGGACTCCTTATTGATGTGCGGAGTGAGTCGACGTGATGATGCGTCATTGTACGTGGATACTCTCTCCCATGTCCTACTCTGTCTACATGTCTTGAGTCCAGTCCAGTGTACTACTAATACTTGTAATATAATGCTGTGATGGTATACACATGTATAATTGTATAATCAGTACCTTATTTTAAATAATAAAGCAGCAAAAAAGTCATATACACATATATAGGTATATACATATTTAAGTGCAGTATTGTTATATTACATGACTAACATGAACTCAACCGTTTAGTCAGCGCACGCTGATAAAATTGCGCATTTTTTCCGATTTAATTTACAAATATAAGATAACAATTTCGAATTGAAAACTACACTTTTCAAAACATACACTTATAGCTTAATTTTTTTTAGATCGCTTTTGTACAATAGTTCGACAGACGACTTTCTTCAAACAAATGATTACCTTCTTGCATATCCACATTGTGATTATTGCAGTCGTGATTACACTGAAGAATGCACTTAACGGGTGTGGCTGTTACTCGGAGCATAGATCATATTATTATCTACCTGAGACGTGTTCGGAATCGAGGCGTGGACGAATGTCCATATTGTCACCCTTTAGCTCATCACAGCCGACAAATACAAAATAAAGACACGTGCTCTGCGCCGTAAGTGGCTGGAGGGTCAGATGCGAGCTTTGTGACATCTAATCAAAGTATCGCTTGGAAACCGTATCGATATCTTTCTAGAATACAAGAGTTGCGGTATAAAAACAGGAAACGGGAAGCGGTTGTCGTGAATTAAGGTTCTATAAGCTTACGTATGTGCCGATACTATGTGAAACTCGATCACATTCTAATAGTTTCTCATTTTTTACCTTACCTTACCTCATCTCACTATATATTCCATCGATATTAAGAATAAATGTATAGTTATAATGTTTAGTTTAGAAGTAAAGACTTGGTCGCCGTACTATCAGGTAGCACACTCAATCTTGAATATTGATACTGTACTTAAATAATATTGGATATAAGCAGAGTAGTTAGCTGTTAGAGTATCGCAAGTATATTTCTTACGTAACTGGTTTCGTAACGTACGTGCTTGTGTAGATCGGATAAATTGCTTTACGTATTTGTTTCCTGTTGACTGGAACTGGCCAAATAGCCAGTAGCCGGGTGCAGTCCTCATACATATACATTATACATACACCTACTGATATAATGACGTAAAAACGGAAGTACCTACTGTGATGTACGCGATAATGTTATTGTTCGATTTATTTTTAATTCGCCTGGTTTTTATTTCTGTAATGTCGTTTAATAGCTTCGTTCTAAAGCTTGTGTCGACTGAAATACGAATAACTGAAATAGACAATGGTTTTCTACTCAGTAGGAGTATAATGTTTGCTGCTACTAGACGTCTGAATAAAATCTAATTAAAAAAAATATTGTTCGTATTGCGGTAAGCCGCTTTCAACGACACACTAGACTCTCAGTATAGTATTTATGTAGAATTTGAACTTGTCTTAAACATGCAAACATAAAATATAACAATGGAAGAAAGTTTAGCCTCATGATCGGACATTTGTATTTCTCTAACAAACTTGCATAACATTTACCAAGAGTTTATACCTATAATTACTATGTATATTAGTTAATTTATGATTTAAATCATTGCTGGCACCCCCACCCACGAGCGAGGTAGCGAGGAACACGAATTTTATTAACTTTCGCCAATATTTTCACTCGATGCGTGTCCTGCATCACAACAACCCTTTTCTAATGCAATCGCTGTTAGTAATTGCATACTTATTACATACTTTTACTTTTATTGTTCTTGTTTTAATCGTTACTCGTAATTGCACTTCCCGTTATGTTTCCGTGAACAGAAATGTTAATAGATTTAGTTAATTTCATGATTCCTTATTATATTTTAATGTCATTTTAATTAGTTTGGGAATTGAATGAATTACCCAAATATATCTAAGTGTACCAGCTATCGCGAACGCCCCCAGAACAAATTTACTCAACAAAGATAAACTGACTGCGATAAAATTCAGCGGTCTAATATACAATTACAAGTTGCTAAAATCTAATGATAATTTCTAACTGAGGAACTCGTATGTAGAAAATATTTTTGCTTGAGACTCGTAGCTAGAATTGCTATGGGAAGCTGGAAGGCAGTCACACCGCAGGCCGACGTCCTTGCGAAACCAGCGAAGGACGTCGAGTGCACGTAGCTCGTTGTCGCATATAAGTGTGGGTGGCGGACGTGCTTCCTCCTTAGCGAACACACCTCTATCCTGCAGCCTCGACCTTAACGCGGCCGATTCCTTCACAATTGTCTTGTCTCCGCTCTCCAACGATACAATTATCTATGGAACTGCGACTTGTTTAACTATGTAACAACCTTTAATATCCTATTGCACATTTCAATGGAAAACATTATAATCCTATATTTATTGAAACTACTCCATAAAAATCATGATAAGTTATTCATATTTGTCCAATGGTAATTGGTAATTCATCAATCTGCGTATATCCCCACATCCACTGTGATCTAGATTAACGTTTCACTTACACGCTAGCCTGGCCCTAGAGTTCCTAATAACGACTTGATAAATTTTAGTAGATAGTTTTAATTTGCGCATCGCTGGCAAATTCTTAAGTTTTCCTTGTATAAAAAGTATCCTAGGCTTGAAAGCTTGAACCCTGGATCTTTTTCGAAAGTTGAAGATTCATCAAATGCGGTTTAGTGATGTTACAGGGAAATTATAAACGAACGGTTCGTACAAATATCCGGTAACATATAGAGGTGTACTTTCAAGTATGAATCAATGTCTCCCATAGAAATACAAACTTAATGATCTCCAACATATTATGTAGTTCCTTTATATCTCAACAGGTCCTAGGTGAATGTTCACATAGAGAAACGAGTTAGTAAAATAATGTTGCAAGTGGTAGGGAGTGTTCCGCGAAGTTACGCCCAGTCTCAAGTGGCTCTCGTAACTTATCCAACGCAAACATTCGCTTATCATTGCTACTGGAAAATATTTGGAGCGCTTGTCGAGGTTACTCATGTATGTATGTCGTTGCTAGCTTACAACGATCTGTAGCGTCGTAGCATGCGGGGGTTCGAGAAGCTATTCCCATTGGAGGCGCAAAGATTACATGACTCAATCTGGCAAGCCTCAAGTTATATCTGTTGGATTTAGTGACAGATTGTTTTCTAATGATTTCAATATGGCATTAATAATAAATAGGCTTAAACACGACTCGGTCAAAGGTCACAAACAAAAGACGGTTCTACTGGATTCGACCCAGTAGTGAGGAGATACCTCTCTGCTTCCAACGCCGTCCGATTAATTATGTATTTGTTGATGGTGATAAGTGACAACCTCTTTTTTTTGCTTTTTTTTTATAATATGGTAATTGGACAGACGTATAATATGTTTCTGTACAAATGTAATTTTGAGATTTTTGTCAATGGTAAATATTCTTAATTTTTCTCAGTTTAAATGTATATCTTTCGAAAGTAAATCCGCATTCCCAGGTCCAATATATAGAAAGTAATTTATCAATAATAATAATTCTACATAAAATAATTTACTCTAGTGCTATAAATATAACGTAAATAATATGCCGATATTGTGTGGAAATCATAAACAATAATTACGTTAATGGCGGCCGGCGAGTACCTGCGGGGAATGTGGATTCCTACTGACACTGCTAATTGAATCAAGTCTGCCGTTCCGCATTTCGCAATTAGCGAACTGTTGTTATAGCTGCACTTAGGGATACGCAAAATTTCAAAAGTATCGATACTTTACTCGATACCAGTATCGTATCAAAAGTATCGAAACAAAAGTATCGATACCTGAAGGTATCGAGTAATTTTTAATACATTTATAAAAAACCTGAATGGAGAGTTAATAATAATATACACACCTCACACTAGGCAAATGAACGGTCATTTGGGTGTAATTTCACCAAGAACAAATATTATGTGATGAGCCCGTGCCCAGCAATATTTGCCCTGAGTGGTAATCGAACCCACGACCTCCGGCTTAGCAGTCAAGGTCACTAACTACTAATCCCCGAATCATGTCTTAGGTTTAGTACTGATATGACAATTTATGTTTTGTTTAAAATGTCGATTAACAAATTTTTCTTTTCTTTATTAGAAATGGGGAGAAAAGTGACAATACTTTGAGAAAGTATCTACATACTTGTGAAAGTATCGATACTTTGAGAAAGTATCGATACCTCTAAAGTATCGGAACAAAAGTATCGATTCCAAAAGTACATGGTATCGAAACAAAAGTATCGATACCCTGAGGTATCGATACTTTTTGCGTATCCCTAGCTGCACTTACTATACGTGAAAAATATAATATGTTTTCATCAAAAAACAATTACTAATAACTTTCACCGCTTTAAGGTTTTTGTCAATGATAGTACCTACTATTATGTGTGTGTTCGGACAAATAGTCAGCGCATGCAGGTACCTACTTTGTACATACATATATGATAAATAATTTCTCGAGAGTTTATTTGTTGTGAGCAATAAGTTTTCAGGGTATGTTAGGTTTCGAAACAATAAATGTATAACAACAACTTTTGGTTGTGCTCTCTTAGAGCAGTATTATTTCCTATATTAGAGAAAAAGTAATAGTGTAATACATCGTCTATACTTCTATAGCTCTGTCTGTCAATGACGCCTACGATACCATTGCTCTGAAAGATAGTGGTACGACTCCAGACCTATTTAAAGATAGTAGAACACGTCCAACCTCTAAGCTCTTTTATGATAGACCATGATTACAAATTTTGTTATTACATACGAAGCTTTTTGAATCAATTCATTCCTGAGACCTATTCCCATTGGAACATACTTCGAAGTCATCAACTAATCATCCGTAATGCTAACCTGATGACCTAAATACCATTCAATCAATTTTATCAATGATTATTGCTATTCACTGACAGTCGTCCATCTTGAAATGATAGTGAGTCACTTGTGATACACTATTTAATTACATATAATAAAGACAATTACAACGGTTATCGATTCTTAATAAGATTGTAATTGATACCGAAATAAGAACAAGTCTGTGTTCATCTCAGAGTAACTTCGACTGTTTGCAAAATATACAGTATACTTAGAAAATAACTATGAAATATTAACAATTTTACTTCAGAGTATTTAGAGCATGTCTTTGGCAGTATAGAACGGGCTGGCGGCAGTACGTAGATATTCTACATAATATGTATATCTATAACTCATTTTCAAATAGGTAATTTCTCACCGCGTAATACTTAGGCTAGAAAATTGTGATTATTTTCCTTAATTTTCATCCATATAGCTGTTTATGAGATGTTATTATTTCAGTTTAAAAATAATTGTGACGTCATCAAAATGTAGAATTTTTTTTCACTAAATTGCATTGCATCGATCGGATGGTTCCTGATGAGCGCGCGACTCCACTTGTAATGAATCGTTTTAAATAAATTCTTATTTCAAATTGTTTCCTCAATTTCCCATTTGAATGTATTCATCATATTTCAAAATAGAACTAACTCCAAATCCAAATCTGTCATAGAGTTACTAATTTAGAAATTACTCGGTTCTACCTCACATTTGTATCGTTCGGATCGTATTATTTATTATTATAACTGAACTCTTGTTCGTGATGTTTCTAGAATAATATCATCGAATTGCAATGCGCAGTTTAGATAAATACATCCAAACGTTATCATCTTCAGATGCGGGTTCGCTCAGTTGAACTCAAAGTGCAAGGCTGTCATTTATATTATGTTTGCTATCATATTTCATCTAATATTAATTGATCAGTTGTTCTCCTTCTCGGTTTCAAACAACACGTGTTTGTTTTCAATAATTATATTAGTTATCATGTGATTCTTATTGTACTAGGGTTTCTGAAAAAATATAATATTTTCTTAGGGCAAAAGGCAGCTTATGGTATTAACTTAATAAGGTAACTTATAATATTTTGTCATTAATTTATTTATTTATTTATTTATTCAGTAGAACGGCAAAACCAATTACACTACTAAAATTACAATTTCAAATAAAATAAGCATTAAAGTACAAAAAAAAAGAAAAATTACATTAAAATATATTTACCAACATTCATTCAAATCTTTCACAAAACATCAAACATACCGATAATAGTTCCTTCCATCCATCCGCAAATAAATCGCATTCAGGGTATTCATTTAAGAGGGCGTTGAGTGCACAGAGCAACACGGGCCACCGGCGAACCGGAGGGGAGTAGCCATACGCAGGCGTTCCCCTCTGTCAAAGTACAAGTCCAAATGGTCCTATGCGTATAATAAAACTAGTTGTAGCCGCACTTTTCACTAGACTAAATCCAGATGCGCGACTGAATCGACCTCCTAAAAAAATGCCGAATTGTTTGTGTTTCTTGTTGCGAAAAAATATCTGCCACGTCAAATTTACAAAAAGATAGCGTTACCTTTCATATGTAGGTATTTTTTAATCATATTATTACTATTTACTTCTTTAAAACTTAAAAAATTACAATATTATCGGTCGTGTTGTTTCGGATTTTTTTACCAACACAGTCGCTCGACAGATCCGCGTATTGTATGAGCCCTCATACAATACACGGATCTGTCGAGCGACTGATCCGAGTTTATTTCCGAGAAGTCGCTGTCACCGAGCGATAGTGTTGTTGTCGGATTGTTTTAAGTTATCGAAAAAAATGGCAAAGGAGTCTTCTATACAGAGACAGTTTTGAGATTAAATTTTCTGATTCAAATATTATATTGTGATAATATAGTTATATTGTTAAAATATAATATAATACTTACGCGCGTTAGCACATTTATTAAAATCACTTAGTGTAAACTTCAACCATAATGTTTTTTTTATTTCCTAAAAATCCAAAGGATATGGAAAATTGTGTAACCCAAATTTAATAATTGCGATATGATCTAGAAAAATTACATATATTTAATCTTATAATATAAAAAATCAGCTCAATTCTCAATCTGGGAGAGGGGAAATATGAGAAATATAGTTTTCCTGAGATTCTCGATTAATTGAATCGATTACACAATCACAAAAAAAAACCTTTGGACAAGGTAATTAACTCAAAAGTAATTAAATGCACTTTAAATACAATATATTGCATATAATTACTGTTATGTTATTAAATAAAATATAAATTATTAATTAAAGAAAATTAATATACATAATTATCGATTTTTTATCGATTAAAATCGATCTTTTATTTTAGTCTGTCGTTGGCATGCCGCATGACAGTTGTTTACTCTGTGCTAATTCGTTTCGTGTTTTCTACGTTTTGAGTCTGAGTGCTTTTCCGATTGTCGTCATTTAGGAATTGTTACGATTTGACAACTACAAATATCATTGATCACAGATTTATGATATATATGTCAATTATTGATTGTAACATAACCTTACTTTTACAGTTTACTACTTAAAACTCTAATAACTCGGCTCTCAGATTGTCAAAACTAATAGAATTTTCAACGAAGGACTGTTAAGTCTCAATCTATTAATTCACACCAATTTCATATTGTTACATTGGGGGCCCAAAGTTGTTTGTAATCGTTAAGGGATACATGGAATAAACATATTTTGTAATTACGAAGTATTTTTCAAATTATTTCTAAGATTTTATTATACCTTAGATGCCAACTCATGGTCCACTCTCCGTGACCTGCTACGTGCGCATTACCCGACAAGTTCATTTGTATTATTGTAGTACGTAATAAATTAACTCCATCTTTAAAATAAATAAATTAAGTCGAACTTATAAACCTAATTTCCCTAACCCAGTTCATGAAATTATCGATACTGCGTATCGACAGTTGTTGCAACTACGGCTAAAAGGACTTGTCAGTGTAGTTGCGCCATTTAATTATACTGTTATGACACGGAATGTTTAAATGTGTGTGTGAAATTGTTAGTGTATTTTTTAATTGTCACGGTGTGAGTTTCGTAGTGACAGACGATTGCTTGTGTGTGCGAACTTGAGTACGCACACATAGCGCAGGTTTCCCCCCGCAAAAAATGACAGATTGTTTGGTATCGGTAACGAACGCTATGGCTACTCCCCTCCGGTTCGCCGGTGGCCCGTGTTGCTCTATGGTTGAGTGCCGTGAGAGTCCGTGGGATAGGCGAGTTAGCTCGTGCAACAGTGCGGGAACTGGGTATAGCGAAAAGCCTATGTTTTCTGGATCGACAGTAATTGTCAGGGACAAATATTTGGAAAATTTCATTATGAAGCTCCGGAGCAACAATGAATTTTATTAATGAAATACTAATATTGTCGATGACGTCGAGAGACACGATACAACTATATTGCATCCATAATTAAATGCGCATCAACACGCAAGTCCACGAGCGGGTGCAATGAGATATATCGCAAACAATTAACTAAAAAAAAGATAAAAACAAAGTATTATTCGCCAAATGTTGCAATAAATGCTGGATGCCCACCACGGTCTGACGCACCGCAAAAAGTGTTAAACAGTTGATCAACAGCGGGCCGCGTGACGGAAGCCTTCGTTTTTGCGCCTTCCGCACCCACTGACCCAAATTACTCCTCAATTCATGAATTGTCCAAATACACTAATGTCCATGAGTTCCTATGTTTCAAGTTTTTGCTGAAATTCAACGATGCCAATACGTCAAGTTGTACAATTTTAATTTAATTTAAGAAATAGGAAGTAATTTAAATTAAGGTAGGGAATCAATGATACAGATGAAAATAGGGAACCGATGATATCTGCCTGTCCCAATGAAATATATAATTTTATAATTTTACAACGATCCTAAAAATATCTATTGATTTTTAATGCTATTATGTTAACTTCGATAATAGTTTTATTGGTTTTCCTTGTATATGCTCAGTCGTAAAACGTTTTATTTCGATAAATTTCAGTCGCAAACTAATAGATAGGACTTATTTAGTTATCCGTTGCTCCTATTATTTGTTGACGTTAACTGCAGTCACCTTGTGAGATAAGCGATTCATTTATCACTATTGTGATGACTCGCCTCACCTTCGCGTTGGACGATGCATTAGTATCATTGTCGCTCGTTGTAACCCGCTCCTATAACATAACCAATTTCAATGATTTGCGTCTGCTCCTGCTCTGGTGTAGATATTAAACCCACGTAATTGCTTAACAATTTGTTTCAATTTACCATCCACCTGAATATTGTACTAATATAAATTGACCGACTAATGGTGTCGAACTTTATATTCCAAAAATTAATTCGAACACTCCACGAGATGATCTATAATGTAATAAACTCGAGGTGCGATATTTGCGTGTTAACATGAGCTTAGTTGGTCGTTGACCTGCGAGACCCAGATAATGTGCTTGATCGAATGAACTGACTCGACATTTATTGTTTTATTTTGTTAATAGCGACGTGTAAAAGGTCGTATGTACAATGTACATAGGAAAGTACTAATTAGATTTTGAAACTTAAAATGTCATATTTGACCGGATACAATATGAAACGAATATTTACAATTATCGTGTACCTATACTTTGTACTTTTTATTTTTCTTTAAAAAAATCTTGTTACTAACTTCATCACCGTAATACTGAGAAGCCGAAAAATCTACGTGTACTAGTTCCCAATATGAACATCGAAGACGTGAAAGTATTTGTCCGTCCAACACCAGTGAGGGCGCTGCGCGTGCGCACAATGCATTATGAGCCTGACACAATCATTTGTTTACAAATTATCTTAAAGATATCAAAACTTTATGAATTTTTGAAATCTAAAGCAACTAGTAAAAAGTTAGTAGATACCTCTAAATCTCTCTGCGTTCAGACGGCAGTAGGTGTTAAAACTGTAATCAGAATTGAGTGCTGTTTAATTTATTCCATTCATTACGGCACTGAAAGTGACAACAATACATTAAAGTAAACCTCATTGTTAATTAGCACTTGTAAAAAAAAGTAAAGACCCGATAGAATCCGGTAAATTATGCTATTTTTTAATGGTATTGTTAACATATTTTTAATTATAAGGTATCTTATAATGCTATTAGGAAGTTGTATGTTCAAAAATAAGAAATTTTTATTTGTAGGTACCAAGTTTTAATATCATGTGTATATACGACCATTGATAAATTAAAATATAGACTAGGCTAGGCTCATTGTGTATTAAAATATAAGTAAATCAGCGGTAAAGGCCTTGTTTAAAATGTTACAAAGTGATTTATTTTAAGAAACGAACACGACAGAGTTGCTACAGAATGTACTGCTGCTGTTTGTTTAATAAATATCATTCCTGTGTTATTTGTTGCAATATTCATAATATCCCGATTCCTGATGCCGCGTCACGAAACGCGCGGCACTCGGGTAGTTACTGCTGTGTGCGTGCCTACTTGCCTCCGCCCTCCTCCGCACTCCTCAGTACTCAACGTATACATAATAATTTGTTGCGATTGAAATTAAGCACCAATATAATTAAGATCTGTTTCGTTGAAGTATGCCACAGTTGCATAAGGCTCATTTCTTTTGAAATTGTTCCGGTAAATCTGTTGCATAATTAGAATTGCAACGTTTTATATAATTATATTATCAATTTTCGTCAGGTTATCACTAGACAATCTGGTAACAATCACAGCTGGTAATATCGAAACAGTAAATCAATGTTTATTAATTATTTGTACGTAGGTAGGTTTCATGTACTATTTCAAAAAAAAAAAAAGTAAGCAATATATAGATAAAAACGTACGCTAATCGAAGAATAAACAAAAAATGATATAACTTCAACATTAGGGCTTATTTTTTAATCGAAGTCATCTCAACTTCATTCTAGTTTATATTTAAATTAAACACAACAGTATATAGAATAACTTGAGTGTACTCTGTTCCAGGTGGCGCGTTCGAAGGTGTAGAGGACCAGGTGTCGCCGTTCGGGTACGGGCGCGGCGAGGGCGTGGACGCGGGGCACGGCGACCCCGAGTGGATCTGCAGCAAGGAGAAGCCGCGCTACGACCAGATCTTCCAGGCGCTCAACCCCGTCGACGGCAAAGTGACCGGCGCCGGTACGCTCGCCCTCTCGCACCCTCCCGCCCCCGCACACACACCCGCGCTCACCCTACACTCGGTTCTGCTCGCCGCCACTCACAACTGCTCACTACTCACAGAACTCTGCATGACTCTAGATAGAGACGGGGACGCCTTCACCAAACTAACTGACACCTTGTCGCTCGCCACGAACAACTGTTCCGCCATTTCTCAGTGCTTGCTGAACGAGTCGATCTCTGACGACGGCATGTCCAGGGGTGTGTCTATTCACAGTGTTCACGATACCGTCAGTGTAGACGGGACTCACGATAGCCGAGACGACAGTCAGTCTGACGCTAACGATGAGGAAGATGGCGATTCAGAAGTAGATAATATTGAGAGTAGTCTTAGTGGTACAGCAGTACCTACACACCGAGGGGTGTTTACTTCTATTTGGTATTCCGTAAGGGTTATATTCATGCTCATAATTAATTTGATAGTGATTGTGATTCTAGCTGATTTTACTTTTGTCAGTATGGCTTACATATTTACTGACAAGTTGTATTTAGAGTTTAACGTAATGAAGTCACCGCAGAGTTGGTTCGAACAGGCCAAAGTCATGGCTTTTGGTCCCGAAGAAGAGACCGTCCGAATACATTCAATATTTCAGCTGTTCTATAGACACACCTTGGTCAGCGTCTTTAAACGTTTGCTGCATGTGCTAGCTTAAACAACATACTTCTTCATCACACGGGAACACATACACACATACATTTACTATGCGATTCAAATAAGAATAGGATCGACTTTGCGCCATATTGTGACACCATAGCTGTCAATTCAAACCAGTTAGATATGGTGAGCAAAACAACATTTTTTTAAAAATATTTTTTTTTTTTTTTTTTTTTTTTTAACTATTATGAGTAAGTGTTTGGCTACTGTTTCACCTGGTGGAAAGTGATAACGCAGCCTAAGATGGAACACGCTTACTCATTAAAAACCTATGCACACTTGCTTTGAAGCGACCCAGATTATAACTCGGCGGGAAGATGGACGCCGGCAGGGAGTTCCATTCCTTACAGGTCCTTATAATAAAAGACGATGTGAATCGTTTTGTACGACTGTGAGGGATGTCGATTACATAAGGATGGAGGCCCAACCGGTGTCTGGTCGTTCGGTTGTAAAAAGGTGATGCCGGTATAAGTTGGTGTAGTTCTTCAGAACACTCTCCGAAATATACTCTGTAGAGGACTGACAGACTGGCAACAGATCGTCGATGGTCTAAGCTCTGCAACTTTGCTGAGACGAGTGTATCATCACCAATTAGTCTCTTGGCTCGTTTTTCAATTGAGTCTAAAGCGGACAACTGGTATTGCGCAGCTCCAGCCCAAAGATGAGAGCAGTATTCCACACATGACCGAACTTGAGCTTGATAAAGGTTTAATAGCTGTTCTGGTGTGAAATACTGCCTGACCTTAGCTAATATGCCGAGCTTTTTTGCTGCCGTGCCCGCTTTTGACTCGAGAAAGGTTTTAAAATTTAAATCTGAACTGAGCGTAAGACCTAACAAGTCCAGTCGATCAGTAACCTTGACAGGTACATCTCGGAAGGTGGGAGTCAAGTTGAAAGGACTCTTTTTTGCACTAAACAAACACGCCTGTGTTTTTGAAGCGTTAAATTCGACCAGATTGGCACTACCCCATTCGGAGACCGCCTCTAAGGTCAAATTCAACCGCTCCACCATGGCTGTTCTTTCAAGTTGGATATGGTCCTGGCTTGCGCGTGCACCGGGAATATATCTATCTACAACTGTGCTGTCATCTGCATACCCATAGATTCCGGGTCCAAGCAGGTCATTAATGTGCAGCAGAAAAAGAGTTGCAGACAGAACAGATCCCTGAGGAACACCGGCGTTTATCGTCTGAGGGCTTGAAGTACACCCTTCGACAACCACGCGGATAAGACGGTCACTCAGAAAGTCTGATACCCATTGGCACAACTCAGGACTTATTCCATAAGCTGGGAGCTTGCTCTTAAGGCTTTCATGCCAGACTCTATCGAAAGCCTTCGATATGTCAAGTGAAACTGCTAAAGCCTCACCTTGACCATCGATGGCTTCTCCAAAGAGATGTGTGAGATGTACCAGAAGGTCCCCAGTGGATCTATTACGACGAAAGCCATATTGATGATCACTGAGGAGATCGTTACCTTCTAAGTACATAAGGAGCCGATTGTTCAATACACGCTCCATAATCTTGCAGAGTATGGAGGTGATTGAAATCGGTCGATAGTTAGTTGGTTCAGCACGACTGCCCTTTTTTGGTACAGGTTGTACATTGGCAAGTTTCCAGCACTTAGGAACAATGCCAGTGCTTAAAGATAGGCGATACAGGCGTGTTAGAATTGGAGAAATCTCAGGAGCACATTTCTTCAATACTATCGCTGGTATTTCATCAGGTCCACTCGCTTTGTTCACGTCAAGATTGCGCAAGACTTTGAGAACCTCTCGTTGGGTGATGCGAAATGAAGGCATTTCATATCCACAACGAGGTAAAGAAGGTGGAGTGCTGTTAGACGAATCTAGACGTGAGTTACTTGCAAAGAGTTCAGCAAAAAGTTCCGCTTTTTCTCCAGCAGAATGAGCAAGTGAACCGTCAGGTTTGAGTAGAGGAGGAAGTGAACTCCGACAGAAATTGGTTTCTACAGCCTTCGCCAGGGACCAAAAAGCTTTGCTACCAGATGGGTAAGAAATGAGCTTTGTCCCGATTCGGCGAATATGTTGAAAGCGTGCTAACTTTAAAGCTTTTTTATAGGACTTGGCGGCTAGGTTAAAGGCTTTCTTCTTGTCAGTGATATCGGGAGCTTTATTCGCTCGGGCTTCAGCCCAGTTCTGGTATGCTAATTGCTTTTTTTGCTCTGCAAGAAAGCATTCAGTGCCAAACCAAGGGCGAGCCTTATTCTTAGAGTACACATCAGCAAATGGAATAAAATATTCCATTGCCTGATGTATAACCTTAGCTACAGAATCAGCGCAGCTCGACGGATCTCCTGAAGAAAAGCAGGCCTGCCGCCAAGGAAAGGATGCAAAAAAATGCCGCATCTCATCCCAATCTGCTGACTGGTATCGCCAAATTCTCCTCTTATTCCCAGTACACGTTTCGGGTGGAGAATATGTAGACACAGATCTTACAAGACAGTGATCCGAGGTTCCTAGAGGCGATGACACCGTAACCTCATATCTGTCGGGATCTGTAGTCAGCAAAAGGTCCAGACAATTAGCTGTATGACCAGTAATATCGGGTACTCGAGTTGCTTGACGGACTAGCTGTTTCAGGTTCAAAGAAAGAGCGAAGTTAAACGCTTCTTTGCCAGCGTGATCAGTTTTTTGGTATGGGAATAACCAATCTTGATGGATTGCGTTAAAATCTCCCAATAGGACCAGTTGCGCTGAAGGGTACCTTTGTTGAATTGAGTCCGTCGCTCCACTTAGATATTGAAATAAGGCAGACGTGTCCTGATCTCCAGTGTGCGAGCGATACACATTGGCATAGACTATTTGATCTACGCCAATATCAGTAAATATCCAAAGAACTGAGTAATCTGGGTGTTCCAAGTGTCGGAGGCGTTTGCAGCAAATGTTTTCACGGGCATACACACATACTCCAGCTTTAGGGCGAAAATTGTGTTCGAGCACATAGCCAGGATAGTTGAGGTATGCCGTGTCGGCCGGGGGTCTTATTTGTGTCTCCGACAGAAAAAGCAAATGCGGTTTTGCAGTCTCTAGGTGGTGGTGGACCGAATCGAGATTGGAGTGCAATCCACGGATATTAGTGTGGTGCACTTTAAATGGGAGGAAGTGCAACCGCTGTAATAACTTGCTTTTTCTTTTTGGACCTTTCATATTCTTGTAAAATGTGAATAGGTTGGGAATAGGAAGTTGATCGAGGTTTTGAGTGGTGGTCGTCCGAAGCGAACTAAGATGATGAGCCGATGGGGACCTAGTCTGGAGACTGCGGGGACGCCCGTACCCCCCCAGATACTGCCATCGGGTCCTCCCATCCGGTCGCCAACCGGCACGATGGGGCAATTCCGGGATTTTTCGAAGGCGGCGGGGCAGCCTTTCACAGATGGCTTTTCTGTTACTTGGGCCCCCTACAACCAACGGTCGGCCAGCGGTTAACCGTGCTACGGATCCCGCTACCCTCCAAGACTAGGTGTACCAGGCGCAAACATCAAAGACGCGTCACATCGACCAAAACACTCAACACAGCTGACCATACCCTAATTCCCAAATCGGTATCACCTGGCCTCATGCCGGAACACGACAAAAATCGCTTGGCGGCATGTCTCTACCGGGTGGGTGGTAACTAACCGCGACCGAAGTCTACCACCAGTAAATTGGCTGCCCGTTTAGCACTGCCCAAGGGGGACACGTGTAGGGAAACTAGTTAAATATTATATTTAGCTAATTTAGGTAAAACATTGAGATTATTTTTTAAATTTGAATTAAGTAAAACTCCATTAAACAAAGTAAAATAAACCGTTAGTAATATGCAAACTGTACTTTTCAAGTGACATTTGACAGGTAGAGGTCATTGACGTTCCTATTCTTATTTGAATCGCATTGTACGCTTTCGTGCTTGAATTTGATAGTAGAAACAATAGCCGTAAACAATTCTTAAAAGAAATAAGATTATTTCCTTTAAGAAATTGTATATTAAGCAATTCGCTTCTATTATTAAAGTTATTTACACTTCAATCTTTATAATATACAACATGCTTGGTTGTATAGCTTTTGCATTTAGCTAGTTTTCTTAGATGTTAAGTAGTAATCTAAAGTGTGCTCGAGTTCTAACATGAATCTCTTTCATAAACGTATTATTCAAACATACAGAATTTTGCTTCTAATATTGTAGTATAAAACTTTAAAAGTGTCCAGTGTCGATCGGGTTTTATATCCCAACCGATGTTAAGACCCGAGCACACGACAGGGCGGGCGCCCGCAGCGCTAACCCGACCCGTCCTCCCAACAGCCGCCAAGACCGAGATGGTGAAGTCGAAGCTGCCCAACTCGGTGCTCGGCAAGATCTGGAAGCTGTCCGATATCGACAAGGACGGGTTCCTCGACGAGGAGGAGTTCGCTCTGGCGATGCACCTCATACACGTGAAGATCGACGGCCACGACCTGCCCACCGACCTGCCGCCCCACCTCGTGCCGCCCTCCAAGCGGAACTGAACTACCACCCGCAACACCCGCACCAGTCGCACCCGCCCAACAGCATAGTATTATATCCTTGGTTCTGAATCATACATATATTTGACTCAGTTAATCGAGCCCAGATTACCTCTATTGTGAACTCGGTTATAGATTCGGGCAAATATTTGTAAAAATATCAATAAAATTATAAAGCAAATACAAAACAATAAGGAAAATGTTAAAATAATACATTATATTCAAATACCACCAAATTCTTGATTGCAATCGACAAAACAACTAAAAATATTCGCGGAAGGTATTTTACGGGTAACATTCGTGCAGACATATAAAGTAAGATCAAATAAACACGCTTAACATACAGTTACTGACCCTACCTTACTTAGATATTGTAAATTCAAAAATATTACTTTAAATTTAAATGGAAGTCGCTTTATCTACAAGAAACCGTTCCATGGTGAGTACAGCCCCTGCCCCGGGACAGCGCCGAGCGAGTGAATCAGCCCGCCCTGTTGACGTTGACACAATAGTCTGTCACAGAAGACAGTCGCTTGTACAGTAGAACCTCGAACATCCGAACCAATTGGGACCGAGGTTAGTTCGGATAATCAGAACGCTAGAGATGTGTTACTTTCGCCCTTATCTAACTTCGACAAGATTTCCAAATTTGTTTCCACCGTAAGAACCAAGCGTTTTACGCTTGGGAGTTGAAGGACTCTACGTTGAAGCCTGGCACAATTTAATTAACAAATGAATGTACAAGAAAACAGGAACGATTTGACATTCACGTTTCTATCTGCTCGATGTAAGAAATATACTGAATCTGCGACTAAAAACGCTTGATGAAACAAACGCGTTTCAACACGCTCGATATACCTACACCGTTGCATTCTTGCAGATACATTGTTGCACGCGGCGGTGGCAACGAGCAACAATGTATCTTTCGCGCCAACGTTCGGATAAACCAAGTCATCGTTCGGATAATTGAGGGTTCGGATAATCGACGTTCTACTGTAATGTTTTGTTTGTGCTAACTAGATACTGTTTTCCATTGTATTTATTGAAGTAGTTAGTGTTGTGCGAGGGCGCCTTGCGAGCGGCCGACGAGACGCGAATGTTTTCCGCAATTATTAAGTAGAATTCGTAATGATGTCACAGTGCAATACGAAGGTGTTATATTTTATGAATACATTGAACGAACACTGCGAAGCTTTCAAACTATATAATATAATAATTATTTGTTAATATTTCATATTACAAAAGATATAATATTTTCTTATAAGGTTGATGATGTTATATTATATTATTAGTCTAAATTTAGTTTAGTTCATACTTAATTTATTCGATCATTCATTCACACTGGTGCTTCTGAATATTGTAACATTGATTAAATTGATTTTAAGAAAATTATTTTATAGTAAATTTTTTAGTTTAAAATTATACCTATTGAAGTCCAAAAATTTATAAATAAATAATTCCTAAATTGTATTTGTTAAAGTTTAGCCCATCTTATATCCTTGTAGGTATATACCTGTCGGGTGTCCTCTTCTTGCATCCATCAATTATTTCAGCATTTATTTAATTCTACGATTGATAGTGAGTGCCTTTGCATAGACTAGCTTATATTTTAATTCACTATCGAATCTATGCTATAATCATCGATATGTAGTCGGCGCATACACGCGACTGCAGGAGGGCTCTATATTATGTAAATAATTAATTTTGTATGGTTATGTTTTTGAACGAGTTCACGCCTCGGTCTGCGCGCGCCGCGGACGGAGGCGCGATATATTTTTACATTTTGCTACTGTGTGTACATACAATGTAACTGTAAATGTATTTATCATAAATTATACACAGAGTGTAATAAATAGTTAAGAAAAATATTTCACTTGTTTTATTTACTCGCCAGCCATCTTTTGGAAATATTGTTTCACAATATAATTATTTGTAAACCCATGACAGGAGAATAAGTTCAGTTGTTATGTAATGTTAAAACCTGTTGTTGCATCTTGAGCTTTAGCAGCGCACATGATGTTACCACAGTTTAGCAGTTTACCTATCTACAGTCTTCTATCGATGATACAGACAGTTCTGAACTCTCGCAGGCCACACAGACATATACATTTTAAAATATTCATCGATATAATTTAAAGAGTATTTTGATATTATATTTATTTAACACCAATATCTTACCTAGGTACAATTTCGTTTCATCGGTAATCATTATAAGGATGAATACCAATACATTGATACCACAGTACAATATACATTTGCAGAGACAGTTTTTGGCCTAACTAGACTTGTAGATTTGAAATAAAATGCAAAAGACAGACAAGAAACTCATTAAATGAAGTCCAGTGATAAATATGTACTGAAATATAAACAGTGGACACACAAAAGTATAAATCTTTAGATCTTCATAAAAATATAATTCTGATGTAGGAAACTAGAAATATTATTAAGGACGTCATAGGCTTTGCCATATGTCAAGTGATTTACTGTGCAGGTGGATTCCCATCTGGACCTTGAGGGGGACGCATCTGTCTTCGCAATTGTTCTACTAGCTCAGGATTAACAGCCTGCATTTGCTGAGCTAATGCTTGCCCAGCCTCCAGCAAAGCATTCACATTAGCGCCGCCCCCGGCAGCAGGTGCACCCGTGTTCGTGTTCATCAATCCTGATATAAGGTTTTGCATGTTAGGATCGGACAACATTTCTGTAGCCATGTTCAGAAGCGCTGGGTTTTGCAGCAAACCACCGAGGTCCATAGAGGGGCGGCCGCCGCGTTGAGCAATTTTTTCTTCAGCCAGACGCAAGTTTTCTTTATAGGACTCATTGTCTGGTTCCAGCTGCACCGCTCGAGCGAAGGCGGCGCGTGCTTCTACGTCTCTGTCTAAAGCGGTGAGGGCGATTCCGAGCCGCCCGTGCGCTTTGCCGTAGTTCGGCTGCAACGCTAACGCGGCCATACAATCTGCTACGACGGCCTCGTGCTCACCCAGCTTAAAATGTGCAGCAGCTCTGTTGCAGAAGTATACAGAGTTGTGTGGATCCAATAAGATTGCTCGACTGTACTTCTCCAACGCCTCGCGGTAACGTTCTGTCTTCATAAATTCATTACCCTCGTTCTTCAACTTTTCGGCCTCAGCACGATCGTTGGTGGCACTGACGGTCTGTTGCCGCATCAGCTGCAAGAGATCCACGCCCCTCGTGAGCTCGTCGGCTGATAATTCGTAAGCGGTCTCGATGCATTGCACGGCGACTTCTACGCTCTCCCGGGAGTCGACGTTAAGTGCATCACCATCGAGTTGTTGTTTTAAAAAGTTCACTATCCCAGCTGCGACCGCCTTTATCTCTGACATTTTAATATAGTAATGTGTTTAAATTAATACGAATATTATTAAGAACAGAAATAAAATTTCATTAAATATCGATAATGTGTGTACTTTGTTGACAAATGACAACGTCACAATGACTTTAACGTCTTCGATTTATTTTCATCTGTATTGTTGAATACTACTCGTTCATTTCAAGATTGCCGTTGAGGACCGGACACTTGTGTCGCTCGGTTAGTACCTAGGGATAGCAAAGCTGCCGTGATTCGTTTTTATTGTTATTAATGTTACGATTTCTGTTTTCGTTGAGTTTTGGTTTCTGTTGATTTGTTATTTGCTACGAACGTACTGTTAGTTTGTATGTTTGCGGTTTTATAAAAAAAACTATTTTAATATTATTTTTCACAAATATTAAGATGTGCCACTGATTACTTTTCGGACAGATATACCGCGTCGCGAATTAGATTAGAGACTGACTCAAAAAAAATAGGAAACATTGGTATTTATAACCATATATTGCTGATTGTAACCACATATTGCTGATTGACAAAATAATTTGGGTTCAACACAGCGTTTTTTTTAATTTTTAATTCCTTCAGGTTATTTCTAGGTTACATAACTTGAAATTTGTAAAATTAATTATTAATTTCTTACATGAAACCATCTTGAAACGGAACACAACGTTGGCTATCGAAAAACTTAATACCTACGTAGGCAGGGAGTGCACCTCTCAGACAAATAATCTTCTGAGGTTGTATCCATAACACAAACGACCAAATTCTCGTATACTCGCTTATTCAATCAGATAGATTTGTTCTTGTTAGAATTCGATCGTGCTTGTCGCCGAATCATAAATCATTCGGTCGGGGACGCACTCGCATTTACTTTTGTTTATTTTTGAAACATTACTAAATTAACCTTATTTCTGTAAATACAAAGAATAAAAAAAGGTTAATTTTCATTCTAAAAGGTTACTTTTTTAATAAATTAATATATCAAGAATAAAATTATAAATGTTACAAAACAATGTAAAAAGCACGTTACAAATGAAATTACGTACATTCAAGTTCTTTATAGTTTTATACTATATTTTAATACAAATGAAATGATATCTGTGAAACTTAAAAAAGGCAATATAGATACCTGTGCTCATAAAATTGCCACCCTAAAACTTAACTTTCTACAACGGATTTTAACCATTTTAGGTAACTTTGAACAAGACACTGCTGGCAACACTGGTTCAGCAATATATTATGTACTAGCGACCCGCCCCGGCTTCGCACGGGTGCAAAAAGATGAAAAAAAGCAAAGCCTATGTTATTCGCTGATAATATAGCTTTCTATTGGTGAAAGAATTTTTAAAATCGGTTGAGTTGTTTTTGAGTTAAATCGTAACAAAACCGCAAAAATTGAACAAAATGACATAGTACTACCTACCCCTCGCCGTATTGCTCGATGCCCTGCGTGGAGCCACAGCTGCAGCGGTGCGAAGCGGACGGCGTGTATTTTTTGTTTATATTGATATTTTTAATTTCGTAATATCTTTTGAATGGAATGTCCGATTTCAATATTTCAAAAAGTAATCAACAGGTATTGAAACAGTCTTAAATATGAAACATTTATTTGGATAAGAATTAATACAAAGGTATGGATAGCGAGGTCTGATTTTGATCGGCATTTCTATCAACTTTTAAAATGTAAAAAAGTAGTTATAGCATCATAACTACAATAGTTAGACATATGGTCTCGCGAAGTTTTTTGTAGATATTTATGAGTTCTATAATATTGTAGAACTTTATTTTGTTCTATCATCAATACTTTTCGCAGCGCATGCGACGAACAACATTTTTTGGCAAAATTTTTTACAACTCGGGTTGGTTTTAGTAGGAAATTCTAAGGATCTCTATTTTTTTCTAGTAATAAACATAGCCTATGTTACTCAGCGATAATGTAGCTTTCTATTGGTGAAAGAATTTTTGAAATCGGTCCAGTAGTTTTTAAGTTTATTCAATACATACAAAAATACAAATCTTTCCTCTTTATAATATTAGTATAGATATAGATAGAAAACGGCTCACTGAATTTGGCCCCACTTTTTTTGATTTTCGAACGTTATTTGTTATATCAGCTAATGACATTCTTTGAACAAGAAAAAAATGAAAGGGAACTAATTATTTCAGTGAGCGCTGAAAGTGATTACAGCGACACAGAATGGAGTGATGATCGTGATTCGTGATACAGAAATGAGGGATTTCGATGACCACGGTTGCTGAAAAGCTTCCGAAACAACGGTATAAATAATAAATCAATCGTTTTTTAACCCTTTGACCGCCAATATCGGATATTATGCTTGACAAACGCATGCGTGCGCTGTACGTCGGTGTCGGCTATGATTGACAGAAAACAGGTCACAGAAAAACAACAAAAACCGACTTCAAAACTATAACTAAAAAGTAAAAAATAATATTTTAATTACTTCAAAGCATTATTTATTAACAGTTATTTTTGAAGTCGGTGCCACCCAACCGATGCCGCTCCGTACCGTTCGAAAAGTTACAAAAGCAGGATTAAACAGTCCTTCTTTGCTGGCACCGACTCCAAAAATAACTGTTAATAAATAATGCTTTGAAGTAATTAAAATATTATTTTTTACTTTTTAGTTATAGTTTTGAAGTCGGTTTTTGTTTTTTGCTTAAAAATAATTTTTTTTCAAAATTTTTGTAGGGAGTGTAGGGAGTTTTTTAAGTTCATTAATCATTAATCCTTACATAATAATTTAGTAGACCTACCACTAAACGTGCTGCTCAAATGAGACAGCGCCGTGAAAGGAACTACAAACCAAAACATCATCCACGTATAAGATTTTTTTTGTTATTTTTGATTTTCTTAAAAAAAGCACCAAACCAATTTCGATAAAAATTATATGGGACCACCTCTGAAATATACCCTACCAAACAAAAGAATAATCGTCCAAATCCATCCATAACTTGTGGAGTTATCGCGTAACAAACATACAAAAAAAAAAAAGCATCATACAGACGAATTATAGAGAACCTCCTCCTTTTTTGAAGTCGGTTAAAAATACAAAATAAACATATTAAATTATTACTTTATTGTGTTTTATTGATTCATCTTAAAAACTGAATCTCCAGTTATTACTTTATTGTACCACAGCAAACAAAATTGCACAATAGTTATTCAAATAATTGATGATAAAAAACTACATTTTGAATGATTAAATGTTCCCTCACGCCAATGTCGTGTATACTCAGCTAGTGATGTGGTTAATGTCGAGTAATATTATTCTAAACTAGCAATGCGCCCCGGCTCCACACGGGTGCAATTTCGATGTAAAAAAATACACAAAAAATTGCCTTTGTTACTCGCTGATAATAATTAATTACTCAAATCAATAAACAGTATGATAAGTCTTCAACTCTGTAAGAACTTGAGTCAAAAGTAGTAAACGATTTAATGTTAATATTAATCGTCGATTTTTAATTCTAAAAGTATAGACAAAAAGTAAAATAGTAATGGTTATCGATATAATTTTGCAAACCCTATTTTTTACGTAGGTATTTATATCGATTTTCGGGCTTGGCGTACAGGGCACGGAGATGCCGTTTTGACGTGGCGGTCAAAAGGTTAACGTGGGGAAAGCCTTTTCACTCTGGATACAAACAAAATTCAGAAATTCAAAATAATGTTACCAGATTTCTGTACGAACCATTCGCTTATTTCCCGCGCGCATTATTAAACGCCCAAAAAATTGTACACAGACAATAAATTTTGTGGGAAATTATAAACTGTATTGTATTGTATAAATAATTATTTATTTAAAGAGTCATTTTTATACACAAGTATTCGATCATAGGCTGCGTTTCCATTGAGACGGAGATGAGCGGAGCAGAAAAGACACGACGTGTGCAGCAGGCGGTCCCCGCTAAGGGCGCGTGGTGGGGGTGGTGGGGCGGCGTGTTGAGCAGCAGGCGGGCCGCGTGTCGTGCAGCAGGAGGGCCCGCTCAGGGCGCGTGGTGGTGGTGGTGGGGCGGCGTGTTGTGCAGCAGGCGGGCCGCGTGTCGTGCAGCAGGAGGGCCCGCTCAGGGCGCGTGGTGGTGGTGGTGCGGCGGCGTGTTGTGCAGCAGGCAGGCCCAGTCGCGCAGGCGCGGCGCGCGCAGGAAGGCGTCCCGGGGCGAGGCGCGCGCTCCGCCGGCCGCGCCGCACAGCGCCGCGCCGGTCCACGCGCACGCGTTGTCCTCGCACGGCGCCGCGTGGAACTTGAAGCGCGCCACGTGCAGCCGGCCGCTGCGGACGGAGACGCATTGATATTGAACAAAATGCATTAGTGATGGTTATATAACTTCTTTTGTTTTTTTTATTAATTAAACTGAGTTTTTGTTTTGCAATGTTTTTATTGTATCTATAGCAATATTTCACATGACAATTAATAATTAAATTAATACAGTTTTCTGCCTTGCACAAGCGATTCTTTCTTATGTGTGATATATGTATAGGGGTCAAATTCAGATACGTAATATTATAGTAATATAATGTTATCAATTAAACAAAAACTTCAGAAGCAAAATGACCGCCTTGATTTTAACCCATTAACATCCCATGTTCATTTTCACATTTGAATAGATCGGTGAATAGTTGACGTATAGAAGCGGGCCACTCACTGGTAGGGGTACTCCGTGACGAGGTGCCGCAGCTCCTGCGCGAGGCGCGCCTTGAGGCCGGGCAGCGCCGCGCCGCCGCCCGTCACCAGGATGTTCTCCGCGAGCGCGCGCCGCGTGTCGATGGGGCACTGCCAGCGCACGGAGCAGAGTTACTCAGTGTTACACAACGATACGGATCCGAAACAGGGTTTGTACAATATATAATTTGATGTTGGAGAGAGGTGAGGAACTAATTCATTATAAAATTATCATTTCAGACGTGAAGCAGCAGCCGCTCGCTATGTTATTTAAAACTTATGAATCCTAGATTTGTTGGCCCTTCGAGTCGGATGAACATGGATGAGGTTCTTTATTGCATAGATACTAATGAGAATTTCAAAAGAAAATCCTATCTAAATCGTTGACGATCGGGCGAATTGCTTCCCATCCCTCACCATCTGTATGCACTGCAGCACGGCGTCGGGCAGCGAGGCCAGCTCCTGGTCGCGCGCGAACAGCAGCTCGGCGGGCAGGGCGCGCGCGCGGCCCGACACGGCCAGCGCGCCCGCCGCCCGCGGGTAGCGCACCGCGCGCACGGCGCCGCCCGCCGCGCCGCCCCCCGCACCCGCCGCGCCGCCCCCCGCGCCCCCCGCACCCAGCTGCGCCGCCAGCGCGCGCGGCGCCGCGAAGCACGTGCGGACTGCGCTCGGCGGCCGCGGGTTAAAATTGACAAATAATTAAATTTTGACGTTCGGTAGAACACCTGCCGTGCGCATCGATGGGTTATGGGTTCGAATGCCACCGGGATGACATGTTTATAATTTTCTGTAACCATGTTTCCCCACGTCTGGTAACTTCGAGCATAGATCGTGTGGGAGGAATATCGAGGGTAACGAATCGTTACTAACGATCCGTTTATAGGTGGAAAAATCGTTTGCGCGTTTCAGTTCTATGGATTTCTATCAGGTATCACCTCCCATCAAGTGAACCTCATGCTCGTTGGTCGATATCTAACATAAAAAAACAATCCATAGTCTGATTTTAGAATTTAATATTTTCATTATCATTTATAACAAATGGGAGGGGAGAGGACAGTGGGTGTCACCTTGTATGTCCTCGAGCACGGCGGGGGCGAGCCGCAGCGGCGCGCCCGCGTCCTCGTCCAGCAGCTGCGCCAGCCGCGCCCGCAGCGCGCGCGCGCCCAGCGGCTGCGACTGCAGCGCGTGCACCACCGGCACGCCGTGCACCACTGTCACACACACACTGTTTATGTCGCAGTACACGACAGCACCCTACAGAGACTACCGCTTGTACCGACCGGCCACGACCTCGGCGTCCCTCGCGCCGATGTCCACGACGAGCACGACGGGCGCGCCGAGCGTGGCGGCGCACGCGCGCGCGCTGTCCCACCACGTCACTCCCGACACCTGCACACCGACAGATAATTTACAAATACACTACTTACAAAAATTAAGGGATATTGGAAAACCCAAATTTTGAGGTGGTTTTGAACAAGAGATAACTCGGAGAAAAATAGTCGTACGGAAAATAAAAAAAGGAAATTGTAGATTGAAGTGTCTAGTTTTCAAATGTGGGGGTTATTTTTTTTGCTTCAGCAGTTTTCAAGTTATCATCAGAAATAATTTTTTTTCTCAATTTTTGCTTGGCTTCAAAATGGTCCGTTCAAAAATTTTTTTTTCATCATGCTACCATAAAACTCTTTTGGGCAATTCAATCAGCTTTAATTTGATTACTTTTTTAAGGAGCCCTGTATGATGACTTGGGGCAGAGTTATCATCGATGAAAGCAAAAAAGTCCATTCTAACATTGACAATTAATTACTTCGAAATTAATGATCATATAGAGAATGAAAGTTGGGTTTTGGAAGCTGTAAAACATTCTCTATAACAAGCAATTAATGGCTGTTTGTAAAAAAATAATTCGAAGTAATAATGTTGACTGAAAAAAATTTTAATTAAATTTGGTATAAATTTGGATATAATGCATAAACAAAAGGTCTCGTCGAAGTGTCTCCAAAAATCTCTCTAAGTCCAATGTGTTACATAAGTGTCCTTAAAGAAATTAATTAATAATGCCGTGGGCACCTGTTATTGACACATATACGGGACCTATTTATTTATAATATTGTTATTGTATATGTGTTATAGTCTATTATTGGCTTTAACGTCTATTATTTGTAACAGCTTTATGTATTAGTGTTGTAGAGAGACTTTTTAATAAATTAAATAATACCGACGGGTCCCAAGAACAAAATTGTATCTGTGAAGTTGTAAAGCTATCTGTCAGCGGGTTCATTTGACTTTTTTGTTTTAATATGTTAACAATGATAATTAATATGTGAAATTGGAACAGCAAATAAAAGTGTAGCTATAAGCACTTATTTCCTTATAAGAAAAACATATATCCGGTGCATTTAGCAATGGCAGTTACTGAATGTAAAATAATAAATTAAACCTCATAGAACTTAATTCCCACACACAAAGCTTTTTGCTTATATCAATTAAAGTAAAAAGATTGAAGACATATATACATTATACATACAATATCGAAGGGCAAGGGTACTACTTTCATTTCTTATGACTAAATTTATGACAATGACAATTTTAAGGAAAAATAGTTTAATGAATTGATTACCTCATAGTGCATAAAAAGCACTTTAGCAAGGGTCTCACGGAACTGTGTGGTGGTGAGCAGGGACTCCACTATCACTACCTTACGCTCTTTAGGATTCACTAGCACATGTCTGGAAATTAATACACACACATTTATTTAGTAGCAATTGATTAACTAAATGTAAGTTCATATTAGGTACTACAATATGTTTATACTAATTTATAAGACTATTGTGATATTGCATGCTAAAATATTTTTATACATTTAAATTGTTCATTTTATAGTTTTTTAAGAGCTTAATTTATAAGCCATATTGAGCTAAAATTTGACATATCTCAAGAAGAGATTTAAACTTGAATCAGTTTTAGTATGTGAAGACAGTCTTGAATAATATAATTTCTCACTTTATAATTATTTAATGCTTTAGAGCTACAGTGGAGTCATATTGTATCATGGAGCTGTTACCTGAAGTACAACAGATGCAGCATCTGCACGAGGTTGTCATAGAGCTCCTCTGTGGTGCGGTAGTCATGAACGCGTTTGTAGCGACGCTCCGCCTCGCACCAGAACTGAGACGCTATTATGCATCGCGGAGCGGCTTCACCCGTAAAACCAAATCTATTCGGATTACAGTTAGGATAGGTTGTATCCAAATTGGAGTCTCTTTCAAATTACTTGGTGATGATTCATTAGAACATTACCAATATATATTACTTAAATAATTTATAAAAGAGGGTACGCCTTATTGTTGGATAGTGAATCTTTAAATGTTTAATGCTAATTTGTAAAATACAATACATACTTTGTATAATCGGTTCCCAAATCCAAGACAACTGCTTGTTTCTCTTGTATTAACGCTATTCCTTCGTAAAGAGTCATTGTCAGGCATATAAATAGCACATTTCTTAAAAACCTAAGTTTATTTGATTAATATTTTTCAAGTTAAACTTTCGAAAAATAACATTTACTTACAATCGACATTAAATACTAATCAAAGAGGGTATATAATATATATAATGAAAGAAACGATGACTTAAGTGTTGTGTGATTCAAATGTCAATGTCAAAACTTCATTATTGTCATATTTTATGAATGCATTCCATTCAATGCATCGCACACTGGAACCTACTTCTTGAAAATCTAACGAACAGTAAACATATTTTGGTACGCGTCCGAGCCCAAAAAATAATAAAAAAGTACTGTATATTTTTTTTTTTGTCAGTTATTTTATTCAATCAAAATTTTTAAGTAACAGTCAGAAAAAATAAACATACGTACATTTTTTGAGGATTATTGTTTTTACATACAACTATTTCGTTGTTTCAGATTAATTCTATATCTATTTATTGTTGGTATATACTATATAACCGTTGTTCTTATTGCTTTGAGAGCTCTTTACACCGAGATTTTCTATACTTTAAATAATTTTTCAGTTCCAATCTGACAGGTATGAATATTCTTCAAAAGTCGATGGCAATATCGCAAGGAGCGAGCACAAGTACACTCTCCATGGTCAAGAAGCCAAGGTACCGACCACACCCAAGACCACCGTATGTCGCCTCTCAATTTAAATCAAACCCTCTCCCACGATACAATACAAAGGTATCAAACCGCAGATGCTGCGTAGGTTGTATGGCCAAACTAATCGACTCATTTCTCATGAATTATTCGTAAATAACTAAGTATTTTGGTTTAAAATTATTAAATTCTAGCAAAATCTCTGTCAGTGATATAATATGTAGATGTATCCTAGAACGCTACATATTATAGTAGGTATTTTATGTTTATAGAAATCAGGAGCCTACAAATTTATAATTCTCTTTTGAATATTATATCATAATACAGAAGGGATGTAGCAAGCAATTTCAATTTTATTTATTCATATTAATTAATTCTTAATATTGAAATTATTAATAATTTGTTAATTATCTAACATTGTTTTCTTGTATTTGAGACTCGGTAATACACTCTGTATTCCCGAGTCTCCCCAGTGAGACTTGAATGTCTCTTCACTGATTCTTTCAGGCAAAATATTTGTCGATCTTCTGAAGAAGGTAGTGCAGGATAGGTAAATAAAAAGAAGTTGTAACTAGTAACTATTCATTTTATTTTACACAAAATTTCCGCTATAATACATATTTACAAACGTAAAAACGAATCGAGAATGTCACATTATAAAAAGCTTGAGCAAGACGGCACGGCCGCCCCCGACCTACTTACACTACCGTACACTAACTTACACTAGTCGAGTGCCGCGGAGCCGCTCGGCTGTGCAGGGACTCGACCGCAGTTGGCGTCACTGCGTCACGACAGCACTGGGAACCGTTCGCTACTGCGTTGTCATCTTCAGCCACACACTTAGCTAGTTACGCTACTGTTATATATAATTATGTTTACAAAATACTCTGAATTTCGCGTGGATAAGCGTCAGAGAGCGATATATTGTTAGCTTTTGACATGGTTGAAAATAACAATTAGAATTTAATATATTTTAGGAAACAACAATCTCTTTATCCGGAAACGTTATGATATTTTATAAGAGTATCTATTTCTGTTTGTTTCAAAAAATGTGCACTTAAATATATTTGTTACAATATAATATAATATTCGACTGTCACATGTAAAATGCGAAAATATTAAGTAATCAGTACCTAACGCCTTCACATAAACTGGTTCAATTATGACCATACTCCAGATTTTTGTATTTATTCAGGCGGTCAGTCGGTCAGCCGCCTCCCAACCGCAAACATCGCTTACTTTCACACTTAACGATTAATTACTATTTAAATAATCTGCAGTGCTCTCGTAACCTCACCATTATTAATATCCAGTAGACTCGCTTTCCATAAATTACGTAAGTATCAACCGAACTAGTTGTGAGCTTAAACTAAATAGAACTTAATCCGTGTTGCAGTACATAAGCAAGCTTAACCGCGCACCAGAACATACATAACTTAAATAACATAAAGCGTAAATGCACACGGATATAAGTTCTAAGAAGTAGTCGGTGTCAGACGCGTAACTCGCTGTGGAAAGTCGAGATGCTGGATTTGAGCTTCTCCCCGCGATCGGTCAGTCGAGCTTTAGAGGAGCCTCTGCCGGGATAGCTGATCAGATCTCCAATTGAATAGTTATAATATAAAAATAAAAAAAATCGAATCCAAGCTTTGTACCGAAATTATGAAATACATTAAGCCTAAAGTTGAGTACAAAGTAGCAGTTGATTCATTAAAATCATCTTGGAAATTAAAAATCTAGCGAGTAAAAGTTTCACTTCGATATCAACGCATCTATTCAAAGAGAGATCCGATCTCGCTTCCGAGGCCTCGAAATTGTTCTAACAGCATTCATTTAAATGATGGAAGTGATCAGTCGCGCTTTGAAGTTGACTATCCTCTCGGAGGTCTGCGCGATGCGGAGGATGAGGTCTTGGACGAGGTTGGCGATGCCTCGGTTAGCGATGATGAACAGTCTGGTGATGGGGCCGGGCACACCCTCCGTCAGGTTGTCCCCCTTGGCACCCTCTTCACCTTCCACGTCACCGCCCGATGACGCGCCTGATGATGATCCCGCTACCAGCTGGAACGCGGAATAAATAACCATCATTTAGTAATGTAGTATTAGCATCACACTCTGCGATCTCTGAGGTGACTCCGAAACTTTTCTAAATCTCAAAGAGTTTCGTATTGAAATAATTTAATTTTCGACTTAGAAGTAGTTACAGAAAATATTATTACTTATTGAATAAAGTTATAACAAATCTTTACCATAAATAGAAAATTGTATTTGTATACTTAAGTACAGGTACTTACAACAAGCATGTTCTACGACAGCCACCAACATAGCACACTATTAATAACTATGCTTAAAACGAAGAAGGTAAGAGCAGATGTTAGTAAAGAAAGATGAAAATGTTAGTTGAAACGACCTCGACGATCTAACTACAAACAGGTTTCAGCGGTCACTACTCAGTACATACTACCAACACTTACGACTACACAAATCCATTGTCTACTAAACTACTCACTGCTAGTCTCATGTGTCCCACGACTCGTATTTTAAGACTTGACTTAAGATTTAGTCTAGTGTTTGAGATTTATCAATAGACATTTTGAAAAAGTCATTTTGACAGTTCTCAAGTGTAGATCGACTCGAGTGTTATCTTAAAATACGAGCCTCCGATCTATACATTTATGTGCAACAGTGTACGTGTGTAAAACATTGATATCGTGCTTGTACGTGTGTGTGTGTACTTGTGGGTTATTGGGGTCCAGGGTGGCGGAGTGTGAGGCGGTGAGGCCCAGGTTGAGCGAGTCGGTGCCCGCGAACAGTCGGAAGGCGGAGCCGGCCGCGCGCGCCACCATCTCGGCAGGACGCTGTAACAGCAGCCTGGTATTCGCACACAACGTGACACGCACCCACACATACACCCTCATCCTAACCGCATGGCTTTAGCGAACTGCACGTGTCGTGTTCTTATTATATTGTATAATTTTATTCACATTTAAATCAGTACACAACTACTCTGGTTTGTACTTGATTAAATTATTTGATTTGAATAAATTATAAAGAACTATCAATCAATAGTACCCATTACATCTAAATCTAAAAAAGTTGAAGGTTTGTACTAACATAAATTAAGGTATTTCCATTCGGACGATACTTCTGGAAAAACCTAGATATTATAATTAAAACAGGCTAGAAGTTAATGGTAATAATAACTAATATAAACTATAAAGCCATTATTCAATCCTTAAGTTTTAGGAGTACGTTACCCATTTCAAGAAATATTGTGTTGAAAAAGTATATTTGTGCTAGATAATACTAAAGAAAATGTAGTACCTACTTCATGAAAATAAATGTCATCTACCCCAGCCTTGAAATATGATTAAAGAGATAGTTTCAAACGTCATAATTAAGATTTGCGATTTGAAGTTTTTATGCTGAGATATTTTATCTAAAATGTTGGAGAACTTTCTTTGGAGATCTTTAACAGACCGTAATATCAGCTGCAAGAGAGAGGATACAGACAGTCGAATAGAAACAGTACAGAAAGTAAGGAGCAAGAGTAAAGAGTTAGTTATTATATGCACATACTCTGACGACATCGAAAAGGAAGTTGCCTGAACCTCCGCCGGAAGACGAGGCTCCTCCTCCGTAACTCAGGAATCTGTAAAGGTAAGGTAAAGGTAAGGTAGACGTTCCCATTAGAGTTCACGCGAACGAAGACTCCTCAGGAATTCTTATACATTTAGCTTCATATACATTCTTATACCATCATGCGAAAAGTTGCTGTTTACTTTAGATAATAGTTCTAGCTGATACGGTGAAGTAGGTACGGCCTACATTTATATGGCTTTTTATTTCTATATAAAATGGCTGTTTAGTGTTTATATAGAAAAATGAAATCCGGATCAAATATATTTGATCCGGATTTCATTTTTCTATATAAATAATCATGAGTTTCGGAGGTTATTAATATATATTAATAACCTCCGAAACTCATGATTATTCTTCAGAGTATAATAAAATATACCTAAGCGTTTCTAGAACATTTAGCTTCGTGGTTGTGTAATGCACTATATAGAGATACCAGCGTCGTTACAATAGAAGTTACATGAACGAAATGAACGTATTGTGCAGATCGTATTTATAAGTGAAAACGAAAAGAAATAATACTATCGTGCGAATTGACAAGTTCACAAAAAGGCGAGTAACGTTCTCGCTCTCAGAGCATTGTTACTGTTAGCTACTCGCCGCTGAATTGCGATATCCCCCGATATTGCAGAATGGACGACAAGTTGACACTCGGCCGCGCTTATTTCCCCTGGGTACGTTTGAATCAATTACATCTCAAATTAATGCAGATCTTATTAGTCGCGTATGTCGCTGGCCGGTGGTGATTACTTACCATCAGGTAACGCGGCTGCTCGGTTGGCTGTTCTGTAATAAAAATACCTCTTATTTCTGTTTTCTTCGCTCTCATCAGCATCATCCAGTGTAATCTCGTCGATGGAAGCGGAATTAGTTTGCGCGGCGGTCTGCTGATCGTCGCTGCTGGGCGCCTGTTCCTCACCGAAGGCCACTCGAACCTCTTCTTGTTGCGACTCAGCTCCGGACAGCAACTGGTTGTCTTCGGCGATCGCGTTCTGAAACATCGATAGATATGAGAGGAGGAAGGGGATGTGCGGCGATGATGGTGTGATGGATGACGTGCGGTCTGCGCGCGCGCTGCCGTCTCAGGGCAGGCTGTGATGAGCGATAGTGCGCGCATACCGGCAGGTAGTACAGCGCGCGCCTGCGCCGCTGCGGCGCCGCCGTCGTGGACGGGCTGGCCTCGTCCTCGTCCTCGTCCTCGTCATCGTCGTCGATCTCGACGGTGCCGCCGCCACCGTTGGTGTTGCCACCGTTGCGGTTGCCGAGGAAGGTGCGCAAGAATATCGGCCCGAATACTTTGAGCACCATGCTGGTTATCTGCTGTACCTTCTGTTCGATTATCTAGAACATACACCGCCCTTAGCAAACCCTTGTTGCTATCCCGATACTTTGCAATCGCATCCGGTTCCTTTAAGAAGATTAATTGTAATTATTTTCTTAATACGATTCACTTCAGATCTTGCTCTTGAGATTTGAAACTTACCATGAAATAAAATGAAATTAAAAATCTAAAAAATAATGTTGAAAATGATTCTGTAAACTTGACGTGTTTTGTACCTATATGTGCATAGTAGTTTAATGATGGTTGATTTCAGTAAATGAACTGTGCGGAGGCGAGTTACCGATCGCCAACAAAGTCAAAGAATAGAAAGCGCGAAAATGTCTTTTGTTAGAACCTTCTTCTTTCCACCTTCTTGTATATATTTCCTGATGTAGTTTCCATTGAATTCAATATCCACAATTCCTGCTGCTTCATACTGTTGGTGTAAGATTTTTCTAAATAATGTTGCTTGAAATGGTTTAGTTAAGGCTGATGGTTTTTTCGTGAGGCTCGGCTGTAGGCTTCTCGTGGTTGAGCTGAGTGAAGAAATATACCTGGTTGGCAGGAAGATGGTTGCAAGGAGGGTAATCAATGACACAGGTACAGCAACAGGTACTGATAATGAACGACGAAGAGAATCGTTTCCTATTACACTTATATATATGTATGTGACACTTTCCGAAAGCTAAAACGAGGGTACAGTAATACAGTTTTAAGACATTTTTTTGGCCCTAATGCCATTATGCTCAAAGTTGACTAGTGATAGTGAAGTGTGGCATGGACACACGCGGTATTACCTGAGTGAGTTGTGGGAACAGCTGGCGCAGGATGCCGATGGTGCGCTTGTTGCGCTCGCTCAGCTCGGAGCCCGGCGCGCCCAGGTTCAGCGTGGCGAGCGTCTCCTGCAACGTACATCACGAGACGTTACACGCCCGCTCTAATACGTGGGTTTGTGCGTCTTTCACAAGAAAATGTATAAATCAAAATTATAAGAGCGGTTTTGTCTATAATTTTTATTTCAACAATAATATTTCAGCGCTGTAAGAGAGTCAAGTCAATTACACAAAATTAAATGTTGCATACTGTACGTCAAATGTCCTAAAGTCAATCAAACAACGCTCAACAGTAACAAAATCTCGATAATTCCTTTACAATTTAGATATGAAGTAACTCATAATGGATTCAAAATATATTAACAGTAGTCTCGGTCAGAAAAACCGATGCAATTTATATAATTATTAAATCATTATAATGTTACATGATGACGTAACCAAATAATTATGATACTTTATACGTAAGGCCAAGGACTTGAACTCCGAAAATACTTAAACAACAAAGAGCAGCCATTGTCACGACTCCCACATACATAATAATTGCTTTTACGACAGTTTAGAGATGCTATCAACACGCGATGCCTTCATTTCCTCCACCGCTGCGGGTGTAATATCGTCCTGAGTACAGACGGTGTATTAAGAGGCATGTGAATATAAATGCTCACTTCGCTTATGTAATGTGTTGCGCAACTAGTGCAGTTGTCGGAACGATATGAAGCGTGACATTAAATTATGGTATTTTTGACAAATTTCAACACTTTGAAAGCATAAGTGGCTGGTAAAAATTTAAATTACATATTGCAGGTACATCGATCGGCAGATAACTGCTTGTTATTCTATCCGTGTCTCTCGTCTCGCAAACTATTATATTACCGAATATGCTCAGCATCGGTAATTTGAGTTGACCAATATAGTGCAACTAACATTGATTATATCTCATCTGTAATAATAAAATTATTTCTATTTAGTAGTGATAATCCCAAAGTATGTTGTAAATGATCTTAATGAATGTTAGGACTTTTGTAAGAACAACAACGCCATTACTTTATTTATGTGTAAAATATATTTTACAGATGATTTACAATTTAAAAATATACCGATCTGTAGGTACATATCTTTTACAAAACTTGAATCAGCCTTCAAATAACAGGTATTTATTGCTGAATTTATGCGGTTTGAGCAAAATAGCAATGACTTTATGATTGGTAAAATCGTTAGAGTCAATTACATAGATAACCCATGAACTCAAATTGTATGGAGCGATGATAAAATTGCATAATATACATACTTGTGCGTTGGCGGCGGGTGCGATGATCTCAATGATCTCTGGCTGTGAGTCGAGTGCGGGGTCGGGGTTGGCGGCGGGCTGGGGGTTGGCGGCCGGCTGGGGGTTGGCCGCCGGGGCGGGGGCTGGCGCGGCCGACGCCAGCGCCGCCAGGGCTAGGATGTACACTATGCTCCTCATAGTGCTGTTATCTATTATCTTCTACTGCGAGCTATATACAGTGCTGCTGACGTGATCTGTAATAAATAAACCATCTGTTAAAATGTATGTATATTGACTTGAATATTTTATGTAAGAAAAGAAAGATCTACGTAGCAGTTTTAGAAACAGCAGTCTCCATAGAATACTTGTGTTGCGAGTGAAACTCTCTCATTATCGTTCGGGGCTCTTTATAGCGGTTATAACCAATTGTGACAAAGTCAGGTAGCAAACTTAGACGAAAAAAAACAAGAGCAAATAGTCTGTAAGCTGGACAAGTTATGAGCATACAAATACATAGGCTTATCATTATTAAACATTTAGTTTCAAGTGATTGTTGTAGAGGGTAGCTGATAGTTAGTCTTTATTGGATTCTTACAGATTTGGTTGTTTCAATGTCTATTAGGCATCTGCAATGCAATGTCTCTCACACAGAGTACATTCTATATAGTCTCTCATTACATTAGGACCAATATATATTTGCTATATTTAGCTCGCAGGGTGTGTTTAAGCGCTAACGTCGTCGTGGCGAGCCGCGCGCCGCGCGCCGCTCGCTCGACGCGACTTTGAACTCAATCCAAATCGAAAGTGCGTCGGCTAACCTTCACGTTTTTATACAATTATTTTATTATTCGACTTTAATTTCTTAATAAACATATGTGTAAGTTACACTCCTTAATAAAATGTCGAGGTCAGTTTCCTTGTTTGGCCCATTCGAAACTACTACGGACTGTTGTTCATATTTGCTATAAATACAAAAAGTTCTGTATTTATGATATATTTCCGGATTAATTAATAATTAAATTAATTTAATAGGCACCCACCAACAAATCTTAAATCATGATTGACTTTTAAATAATTTGTCAAAATTTATCTGGTTGCTCAATAATAGGTACATTGCCTAGACAATGGATATTAGATCTCTAAGAATCTATAATCATCAAATGTCGTTAATTTATTATTAGTTACTCTACTCACCGCTACGCGGCGCTGACCGACATTCCATAACAATAATAAAACTCAGTTATAATATTATGTAATTGTTTTTAAAAGTAAATTTGAACTAAAATGTCAATTATCCAGATCGACCGGTTTAAAGGTTGTATGTTGGGCGAGTGGAGTGCGTAATATTTAACAAGAACACTTACAGCATCTTGACATTCTGTCTGAGAGCTTCCTCAAGCAAAGGTTTCACCTTGATATCTTGACGGTCGCTAAGAGCTTACCGTGATTTTGACAAATGTCTACACGTGAGTAGGTACCGTGCCCCACCCGTGTGTAGTGCTACGAGACACTTGCTACGAGTCCCGTAGCATTACATAATTAGATCCTGCAGCGACTCGCGTTCAGCAATATTATTGTATATGGCATTGGAATATTGATATCCACGTTATTACTAAAGTATAAGTAAGTTTTTAGAAACAAATGTGGTTTTTGACATTCGATTACTTAGGCATTGAAAATATTCTCATTCCTTGGGAATAAAAATATTTTGAAGATAGTTGATAGATGCGTTAAATATAGGTTACTTTATTTAACGCACATAATATATTTAAAATTTCATGCAAAAAAAATCATTATAATAACCACCAAAAATATAATTTTATTATTTTTAATAAATAATATTATTTTTAAATTATATATTTAAAAATAACAATATTAATGTTTATAATAGAATATAATATACGCAATTAGGATTGGAATTAAAATATATTTATTATGACGCATAATTCAATTTTAAAGGATTTTAAGTAGCCATAAACAATATAACCTTCAACAAATTAATGTTTATTACGCCTAAAATACAGCCTTGAATATTAAAAGTACATTTACTAACAAAAATATTATTTTAATTAAAGAACCAAATATAATTTTATTTATAACACCAGGTATTTTATTTCTTAAAAATATTATATTTCATCATTCAGTATTTTTTTGTTTTTTAGGAATCTTTTATGTGACTCCATTTTATTTGAGCCTTAATGCGCTGTCACCGTAACTACAGCATATTGATAGTTCACCTTTAATTTTCCAAAAAGTTCCAATATCTTAATAACACTAAAATTAACTATAAGAACTCATACTGAGTTTATAAAGCGCATACCATCCCGTAGGTATATGTAAATAAAAGTCGTAAATATACCGGCGACTTGTTTCCCCGTTTACGCGCCTTCCCCTAGTTTACGCACATTAAATGAATACCTTATGTTATTACCAACTATTCAAAGATTTTATCGAAAATTTACGAACGTAGAATGAATATTATGAAATATTGATATTAGTCTGTTGACTGAACTGCTGAGGCCACCGTTTAAATTAACACTTATCTAATATCTATTGGAGAGCATTGCGACACTCAGTTGCTCAATGAATATCTCCAATATACTCTAGGTTAATAAAATATACAGATCTTGGAATATTTGACGGACAACATCGCTTTATTACAACTTTATTTGGTAAGTTAGCGACAACTCGTCAGAAAATTAATTAATGAAAATAATGCTTCTAAAATTAAAGTATTAATTTTCGTTATTTACGCGCAGTGGCGGTCACTTTAGCCTAAAACGTATTGCGTATTGTTTGCAAAGCCACAAAATATTTTATTATAGAGTAAATATCTAATGCAGTCTTACGCATCGACGGGAAGTCGGTTTAATATACGCCATTATATGATGCTTTATACAAACTAATAATAAATTTGAGGCTAAAACTAAGACGTTTATAATTGTATAACTCAAATTAACGGCGTTTCCAACTATGTACTTACTTTATTAATATGTACATATTAATAAATATCGTTAATAAAAGAATCATAAATTTGATTCTTTTATATTCATGAAAATAGGGGACATTTCGTTTCCTTTCAATGAATGATTGAATCAACATCACGTTTTCATTATAATCTCGCTGTCAATTTCATTGTATCGCAATTACTTTTGCGTAAAAAGTTATATCGCGATACAACCTTAAGCAATACTGCCTTGAAGCCTTGAGTTGGACAAAGCTTATAGCCGGAAGTCATTTTCACTGAATTATATGGAAGGTTTCCACGAAATGGCTTTACGTATTAATTGAATATTTTAATTACGCTATGCACTAACCATATTAAGTTGCGATAATTCTATGAATTTGAGTTTAAATTTAAACGCAGTTTAGTTTGACACAGAAGGATTTTTTCTAAATTAAATTAAAAAAATATATAAATATAAAAATAGTACCGTACTTTCTTATACACTTTTAGTGATAATTTGTTTGTTATCATATACTCACTACTATTAAAATTATTTTTTAGTTAAATTCCTACCCAGAGGTTTGCCTGGTAGAGATCGCATTATGCCATAAGGCCGACCGTATGTTGTACAAAGCTTAAATTTTTATTTGTGTAACCTAGTTTTAAGCACTTTATGTATATTATTTCTTGTGTACAATAAATAATGTATCTATCTCTCTACCATGTTATGTTATGTCCTAGTCTGTAATCAACTGCCAGGAGGACTCGACTTGATATAAACTCTTGTTAAAAGTGACGACAGATTGGTTTCTTTGTGTATTGCGTTTTTAATGATAATAATGTGTTTCTTTGTTTTCCTGAACGTTTAAGTTATTGTAGAACAATAGACGTAAACTATTTAAACAGATATTGCAAGCGTCGCATCAGTCATTAAAGACAAGTTGAGGTAACAACACGTGTTATGGCGGTCCGCAAGCGATCACGACCTCGATTGCGCTTCACGTAACAACTAATGGTGTATTCTTAGCCACGTTCGGATTGACCTTGAAACATCATTCTTATGGTGTTTACAATGTTACACTTGCCAATTATATATTATACTACAATGTTTACGGTTAATATATATGAATAACATTGCGACTGCACTGCACTTATTGAAGCTATTCACCACAGTGATTCAGTCACTATTGATAATTTTTTCGCATTATTTCTAGAATATGTAGCGACATCTACGATCTGCCAAGAAACAAAACGAAGACGTGTAATCCTGAATCGCGCTATATAAATGTTTCCTAGCGTTTAGTATATATACAACATCTCGACATCAACCACTGAGGCCTTAGGGTCAGACAGTCAGAGGTTCGACTGGTCGAGGATTCTCCCTTAGGTTGGAGGAAGACCACATCTTCCTTTCTCCACAAACACTTTGTTTGATACGAAAATACTCACGTCGTGAATATCGTTCGTTATCGTTAGTCGTGAACGGCTAAGTGAAAGGTAGGCCGATCCTACTGACCTACCCAAATAAAAACTATCCATAATCCAGATCTTGTACCATCTGTAGTTACATACATGTACATTTACAACAGTCTCGTGACTGACTGACGATACAAAACGGTGAACTTATAAGACTGAAATTTGAAAATATGTATATTAAGAACGAATGACGTATTTTTTATTTTTTACCCCTAAGGACTATTTATTAAATAGGGAATATACGGGCGATTTATTTAGGAAAATCGTTATTTTTTTTAAATATTACAAGTGGAACGGGTTAGTTAAGTTATATGCAAGTAATAGGATGATTATAATTTCATACAAGCGACGACGCAATATATAATGTCACGCTCAGATTGCAAACTGTCGTAAACTCTAACAATTTGTGACATCGTCAACCAATCTCTTATGTGCAGACACGCGACAAGCATTATGAATTCAAAACTTCTATTACAGTCCATAACAACATATAGTGAAGGAGTAAATTGGCGTGCGTTACCATCTCAGTAGTGTTGTTTGTGCGGTCGAATGATCTTTGATACGAGCGTTCCCAATCACCTGAGCGGTTACTTCACCACGCCACAGCTGAGACATAATTTAGCCGTTGAGAAACTGCGGGCGGTCGCTTTATTGCTGCTTAAATAAATCTCTAGACAAGTGTTGAGAGGTAATACCTCTACATCATAATTTATGCACAAATCTTCCATTCTATATTAGTGGGGCACGGGGCAGACCCATTCCTGTATCTGTTTCACTGATCATTATTCTTTACAGGCAAGTAGGTGATCAGCCTTATGTGCCCTGCCTGACCGAAACATTATTTTTAATGTTGTTTCCCCAGGATTCGAACCCAAGACCTCAGAAGCTAAACGCATCGCACTTATCACTGAGTCAAGGAGGCGGTATAGTTCATTCTATACCTATATTGCCAATTAATTGATGATTTAAAAAATATAAATACCGCGAATGGAGATTTATTAAAATAAATAGAGATTATTTATGATAGAGATTAATTATCAACTAAGTTCTTATAAAAATAATCTAAGTTTAAATAAAAAAAGTAAGCAGCTACTTTAATATTTAAAAATGGCGATGTTGACAATTAGCACCGAGAATCATTGGATAATGATTCTCACGCGTGATCATCGGCGCGGCCTTGGATCTCTTCCACTACCTATCTTATTAACTAACCAATGAATAATTTAACTTTTAATTCACAATGAGTGCCTTTTAAGTCTTTTTGACTACATCACAGTATCTACTAATAGAGTTGTTGCATTTTAAACACAGTGTACACTCTAGTGTTTAATTAAGTTTTATAATTAGAGGCATTCTAGTATACGCTAGGTTATAAAATAATAAAATTAACTCAAATATCACTTTAATCTTTCATTTTTTTTTCAGTAGTACAATATTTAACAATTTTTTTTCAAATAAGGATTAATTTAAAAAATATCAAATATCAAAAAGAAACGAGTGTGTCATTTGTTCATGTTCATAATCTCAGCACACAGTACATAATATTGTAAGTCAGTTTCTGTATGAAAAATCTTACACCTTAAAAAATTGCCACAAAAAATAAATAATTTGCCACATCTACACGTGATACCAGATAGAACAGAAGAGCGAATTGAATCAGAAACATAGACGTACGACGACGTAGACCTATCACTATGTATATTGTGCAGAGACATATATATATATATATGTAATATAGGTACATACATATTATAATATAAGAGACCTGTCTTACGGGTGGAGCAATATCATGAGCGGACAGTGTTTACGTAACTTAATAATAATACATATAAATAACATTATGTGAGCAGACTCTTCGCGAATCCCTTCCGTAACTCTATCTACCTCTTTACTGATATTTCAATGTTTTCAAATATCACAATATGTTGGTGAAGTTAAAATTAATATGTTTCAGCATAGATTACAAAATTATTAAAAAAATAGTATGATCATAACATGAACCAATTATGCAGTTTCAACGTATATATATTTATACAGTTAGCGATCCGCCCCGGCTTCGCAGGGGTCTAGATTTTTTGACAAACAAAAGCAGGGGATGGTAATAGAAGAGTGAAAATATAGGGTTGTATGTATTTTTTAATGCCACATTATAAAAAAAAATCGTCCAAAAATTTAAAAAAAAAATTTAAGGGCGAACAACCCTTATCACTTAGGGGTATGAAAAATAGATAATAGCCGATTCTCAGACCTACTGTAAAAATCGGTAAAGCCGTTTCGGAGGAGTACGGTAACTAACATTGTGACATGGAAATTTTATGTATTAGAAGAGAAGATATAATTTTATTATTGTCCTGCACACCGAAAGTGACAGCGGTCACTCTAATATTGAGAACTGTGAAAAGTGGACCGCTCTAGAGAACAAGCTGGTGCATACATACGAGTAATATGTCTTCCAGATATAAACTCTAGATCCATGGATGTAAAGTATATGTTTTAACCGTTCCACTTACAATCGAGTTAACGCCATTTTCCATTGCGTAATCGAAGATCGTTGAAAGTGATTTACGTTTCTTTATGAAAAGCGCAAACAAATAAAAATAATAATTTATGTTCTTTACAAACACAAGTCAGCATTGCCTATTAGAGGCCATAAGTCACGGAGTTTTCACAAGACTGAGTCGTCCCAAAGTACATTCGTAACGAAACATTAGCAATTACCTCGTTTTCGTAAATGGGCTCGTTTAGCTCAAATATAATGAAACATTATAATCTGCATTGTAGTGCTTCGAATGGCCGCGGGCGTGTCGCAACGAGCAGGCGGAACTCGCTGACGAAACGCTCGCACGAACCTCCACGCTGAACACGCCGCTCTCCAGGATGCACGGACCACTGGCGCGGGACTCGGTAATCGAATCACTTGCAATATCTGAGCGCTTCTAAAGATAATTTCAAGTGTTCTAATTAACGCCTCCGAGATGCTTTACTTTCAATGATTATTTAGTATTAAATGTGAGCTAACTTGTAATTAATATTGTATTGAGGTCGAGTCGTAATGTATTCAAAAACTAATATTATAAGAAATCTGATGTATTAAATTCTGATTAAAAATTCAAATTACTCTTAAACTATTTTAGTTTTTATGTGAGATATCAACAAACTCTCTTATATCTCACACAATAGATTGTATCTTTACGTACATATATTCAGTTACAATATAAAGTACGAAGTAAACGATGAGTGGTTACTCAGTGTCGAGTGTATTTGCGCATCATGATCGGGCAGCGGAAGAGTTCGCGCTTCGCTAAAACAAGAGGTAAACATAAAGCGCATGTCGCACGATCGGCGAGCGGCTGACGGGGATGAGATTAGTGTAATGAAATAATTTGACAAGGCTGTGGGGAACAATGCAGCCTACATAATTACTAGTGTCGGTTTCCGCAGACGTACGGATAGACACGTGTCTTATTATCTGAGACACGGATGTGTCGACGACAAGAAGACATACGTAAGTAATTCAAGGAACAACTCGCTTCGATCCTAATAACAATTTTTTTTTGTATTTACTCGTACCATGATATACATGGTGGTCGTTGGAAATCTAATACAATATTTAATGTGTTATTTTCTTATAATTATATTGGTTTTTAGTGATAACACTACCTATTGATAATTTTTCACATTAGATATATACTTATAGTATTACATATACATATAGTATTGACATAAGTATATTGAAAGATGACTCTCAGAAAGTGTTCTTAAACATTTGAACATTAATCATCGCGACTATAAATTTATAATAAACTTGAGGCAATATGTTACCAATTAGCAGCTCGTCACTAATGGCGTGGGTCACATGGTGTAGTTCAGTGAACAGTCCCGACACGACAGGCTCGTTAATATTCGTTGCGGCTAACATTTTAGTGTAGGTATTGATTTGTTTTTGTCCAGTTTGGAAATTAGATTACTAACTTGTTTTCTGTAAGATATAGGTAAATTATATCTGCGGCTACCTAGATTATTTATCATGCATTAATTATCTGGAATCATCTCGGGCGTTTGCAAAACAACTTATCAACGTATCACCATATTCGGATGAATAGTTTAGGAGTGCATAAACGACAAACATAGGTCGATTTTTATTTATACCTATACATAGAGTAATATTTGAACTATTGAAATTAAAGCAAATAAAGTAGTTTGAGGTTTTATAGCGAACCTAAAATTCATTAATTTTAGCATAGTAAACATTTTCCCCGACGAAATAATGCGGAAGTTTCACAAAATAGCTTGTTAAGTTGCAGCCTGGCGACCTCCCACCTGCCACCTGCCACCGGCCACCGAACACACGACACTAATTACTGAATTATCGGTAACGAGGCTAAAGTCGATGTTAACTTGTAATTAAAATAAAATAAATAATTTCGATACATTGATAACAATTTTGAAATGTTTACCGGACGTTGTTTCTTGTAATATTTATATGACTTATAATATTAATAATCATTTAAAATCAGGTATTCATAATACTTCTCAATAAATTATTTAAACTTTATCTGCTCTTTTATTCAGTATTCAGTCATTTCTCTCCTAGTTAAATAGAGGGTGCCTGTACAGGAGACAGAGACTTGAACTCTGTTCAGAGTGATTAAGTCTGAGCTAAGGCCATTTGAAACAACTCATGCTAAGCTAATCGCGAAATGAGTGTCGGTCAGTGGAGTGTCGGAGTGTCGGAGTGTCGGAGTGTATTGCAGCGTAACGGATCAACTGTTTATAACAATATCAATACTCTCGACCTTGTCCCCTTCATTTGAATCACCTTGTCACACTTGAAACTACTTTTAAATACGATTATTTTATCTTGCAGTCAATAATATACTTACATTAATAAATTAATTAGGTTTTTATACCATATTTCTAATTCAATTTCAATTTTATCGATAAATAAAAAAAATACATATTTTGTCCAAAACAATTATATTATGATGTATGGCCAAGAACAAACAAAAATTATATAATGATTAAAATATTTCTACTAATACTAATATTACTACTCATAGTAGTATTCTCATACTCATAGCTTCGATTCCTTCATGACTAACGATCGCATTTATAGTTGAAACTCGAAAAACTTTACTGTACTACCTCTAACTAACAATACGTTACAACCACCATACAATTTATACGATGAAGCATAGAGTAATAGATTGATCAATGTCTACGAGAATGTGAGTTGCAAATGTAATCAATTACGAGTGTATGTGTGTGTTTGTGTGTGTGTGTGTGTGTGTGGTGTAACCGGCATTGTTCGGAGCCGCTCAGTTCGAACCACTTTGGATAACTCCACATTGCTATTTATTACGTATTAGCGACATTTTAGTGACTTATCTAATTGGATATAATCTTAATATTTATACTCGGAATATAAATTTATTATTAACTCTAACACTGGCTCGTAAGTTGTCATACAAACCCCAGGACATTATGAATTACCAATAAATAATAATTAACCATATTTAGTCCTTCCTAATTGTTTCTGTAGCTTTAAAAAATTGGAATTTAAAAGCTAAATATATACCTCAAAACTGCGTTTTCTTAATATTTTTACATTCTAATTATATGTTTATACTTTTTTACGTGCTACATTTATCAGCGAACCAAATTTAAATTTAAATATTAAATCGGTATTTTTATTGCATGAATAACAAAGCCTTGTGCTTAATTTTCCAATCATTAATCAGCAAACTTGATTAAAATCTAACAGTTTCCATTGGATCGCCGCCGGCTGTTCACTCGGAAAATTATTAATGATAATTAGACTAAAACAAACTAGTCAATAACGATAATGCTTTAAAAGAACACACACTATACAATTATGAAAAATCTTTACTACAATCTCTCAGCATAGGAAAACCAACAGACTCTATTTCATACAATAGACATCAACGCGCACAGCGTATTCGAACGAGCGATAATTTTATTTCATTTTATAACGTTCAAAATGATATCTTGTATTTGAGAATAAAATCGATAATCATTATTAACACATCTTGAACAAATTATGTGCATTATTTAGAATAAGCTTGAATAATGTCGGGGAATAAAGTTTTTTTCTTCATCTACTTTTAATCAGCCATCATCATTTAATTTGGTTTGCGTTGTTTATACTTGCATTTATTAGAAGGACTGCAAATTATTTTGTTAAATTTCAGGAATAGAACATTGTTTAATAAAAAGAATAACGTTTTAGGAAAACATCATTTCAAACGTATGAAAAAGAAACTTTATTCTATATCATTAAGAATATAACAATTGACAATTCGAATAATTACTTTAGTTCGTAACAGCGGGAACAATAATTAGTATTAAGTATTCATTTTGCATTGGCAAAAGTCTATTTTTATGAAACATATTTTCTTGTATCTGTTAGAGGCAGAACATCTTTTAGTAACGTGAGTACATCGAGTGAAAATAATATATAATGTTGTTATCGTTGACTGATAACGGCGCGGAATGTGCATTGTGCAGTGTCCGGGCGATGGCGGGCGAGGCGGCCGGCTGCTCGTTACTTAACCCGACTCCTTTCGCTTTCAGTGACTCACTGACCGCTTTGTGGCCTGCGATCGTGGCTGTCTGTGTATACTACACGAGGCCTAATTGACACATACTTGATGTCAGGTAATTATTATGTCTTCTCAGATGCAAATATGTTTATAGAAAATAATAAAAATATCAGACCCGATATGTTTATTATTTTTGAAACCCACGACTCAAATAGGTGTTCCACTTACCAAGCTAAGCAAGTGTGACAGAGTAGTTTATCACCAAAAACAATACTAATACTGTCTAAACGATTCTGGCTCCGCTCCCAATTACGTATGTATCAAATTTCTAAGTCGCTTTTAATGTATATAACAAAAAACTTTTAAGCAGAAGCTGTCTAAGCGATCCGGTTAATTTAGGTTCAGAAAAATTCAAATATATTTTTGATGTGACGTAAAAATAAGATAATATTCGCTATTGAATAGCTGACCTGTCGGAAGCCAACTGTCAGTTTTTTGTTAAATTCAATCCAGTTGTAAATGGTTGAAAAATAATATTAAGTTTTTATTCTGCCTTTAGTCTCGAGATTATTGACTATTTAGAATTGAATATTTTTATACCTAACTGCCGGCCGTGACATATCCGTGAATTGGGAAATTTGTTCTGACTTTATAATATTTTGGTGATAAAATAATATCTATTTGAACTGAAATTGTATTATACTCGTATATTACACGTTACAAAACTATTAACGTTAGATATAAGATTAAATTAAGATTAGATTAAGATAAAGGCTTTTTATTTTATTTTTATTACACGTTTCAATCTAAAAATAGCAAGTCTTATTGAAAATTGTATGAAAAAGTAAAAATTATCAATCATAGCCATTAGGTATACCTATACTTAAATGTATTATACTGACCGACTGGCCGGAGGTCGCAACTCGCAAGGCGGTCACTGAAATAGGTTTTAGAATATTCGACTTTAGTTTGAAGGTTTTAAATAAACAATATTCTCGGATATTAGTTATATCTTTAAATAATATTAGAATTACTAGTTATTTAATATTCCGTATTTATTACAGATAATTGCACACCTTCATCGGAGTTAACGTAACTTTTATGACCTCTGTGTTTAACACTCGTATTTGCAAATAATATAACATATTTAAGAGTAAATAATAATTATGAAGTATGATCTAGTTCGGCGGTGAAAGGAAACCGCTCGTTTAGAGTTGAGTGTATTTTGTAATTCCATTAAATACGTGTAATTATGTCGCGCAAGGTTGACGAGTTAAATTAAATCGAAACTCTTAATTTTGTTTATGAGAGGAAAGTAACCTAGCAAATAGTGACAGAGTCGCCCTACACTCTACAACCCGCAGACAGAAGTAATCACCTGCCAAGGTTAGTGCCGCGCCCAACATATCTAGATTTAACTTTAAACTGATAAATAAGTAAATACCATTAAGTATACTGTCGTATGTTGTGTAACATACGTGTTTACTCAGTTCAACATATTTACGAAAAGTTATCGTATTGAGTTCAAGTTTCCTTATACAGCAGTTCGTGCTCTGATTAACATATTGATACTCTAATTGTTTCTCTTTAGTCCGGTCCCGGTCCGACAGCGCCAGATACATATCAGCATTAAACCGCGAATGACAAGTGTTTAATTGCTACGTGATGTGTGATGTGACGCCTGTGACCTTCATGCACACATAATTAAGTGGTCCTGTTAATTTAAATTAATATTATTCTGAGACCTTCCTGTCAGAGCGTTAAAAATGTGTTTAAGATTTATATCAAGTTTTTTTTGAAATCTTTTTTATTACATAATTCAAGCTTAAATCGTTATTTAAATGAAGGTTGTCTACTTTGTGAGGGCAAAATACACCTGAGGGTATGAATAAGACGCACCTGATATGTTTTAGTTAAACTGTGTATGAAAACAACAGTATGATGTGACGCGACCGGTTATGTCGTGTGCTAAATTAGTTTTCCGCAAACTTAGAACTCTTATTTGTTTATAATGTTTTCACACTAGCTTCGATCAGACTAGACTATCACCTGCCACTTCGATCTGAGCAGAATAAACTAGTCTTCTGAAGTCCCTCACCAGAAATCTTTACTGAGAGTAAGATCAATATATAGTAAGGTGATGAGTTTAGACTCTAAATTAATAAGAATAATTAGTTATTGCCGGTGACTTCATCCGCGTGTATGTCAGTCTCTAAACCATAATATGACATGACACGATAACTAACAACAGGTTAGGTCAGGATTGTAACTGACGTAAGTACGTAGTAAACACTGTTTTACACCAACTTCAATATAAATACTAGGAGTGGGCATTAATTCAACAAGCAGCTTTTTCTAATGTTAACGAATTAGCTGCTGTTCGTTTACCGCAAAAGCAGCTTAATATATTAACTGTTTTATTTAACGATGTTCGAACGCAACGCGCGGATTATCTCAACGAATAGTCAATGCGTAGTCGCTAACTGCAAACCAGCTAATAAAATTAGCTGCTTTTTTAACAGGTTATCAGTTTGTAATTAGCAGTTTCATTTCGTTAACACAAAAACCGTCAACGACCCACATCTAATAAATACTAAATGTCTCTACCGTAACGCGGAAACTCCTGCTCGAGAGATTTATCGGGTGCAGTGTCTCCGGTCGCGGGATACACGTGTACACGGTGTACCCGTGTGCGTGTGTGCGGGCGGGCGCCTGTGTGTGCGAGTGCGGGAAAGTGAGCGTGACGCAACGGTGAGGTAACGGCGCGCGGCCGTAATCATATGCTAGCTCGTTCTAAATCCCTTTAATTATACTATTTATTAATAACAGCTCATATTTAAACAAAGTTTCAGTAAGCCGTTGGTTTATACATAAATGCATCGGACATATTTTTTGTATATCTAAATACTAGTCTATACTAAGCATATTTTCAAAATCTACCTCTGACAGTTATATAAGTAATCGATAAAATCGGTGGTAGATTTAAAAAAAAAACGAATACATCTTTATTAATCAAAGTTATTTCAGTAAAGATATTATTGAGTTTGAGTTTTATATTTGTGATGAATAACCGGTCAAGTGTGCTGTATATTGCTTTATATGCTCGATCATGATCGATTAGATTTGTTTTAATAACGATATTGCATGTCAAAAGCCATCTTTGCAAGAGGACGTCCAAGAGGTGAGGGTCACTAGCACACAACATCGCACCCACGACCGCGACGTCTCGCCTCACAGTTAAATGCTATATTATTATAACGTATATCTGTGGAACTGCGTCGACAAGTTCATGTCCAATGTAATGTTAGCACAGCGCGCTGTGTCGCCCGGCACGCACACACGGGCGATCGTCTTGTATAGATGACGGGCTCGTTGGCGCATCGATGGGTCGTGGGTTCGAATCCCACCGGGACCACATGATTATAATTTTCTGTAAGCATGTCTTCCCCACAACTTCGGGCATTAAACGGGTAGGAGAAATATCGTAATTCCAACCGGGTAACGAACCACCGTTCATAGATGGAAAAACCGTGAAGTGCTTATTTCGGTTTCAGTCTATGGATTCCATTTAACACACACGTTATCCGGACAAATAGATAATTCTTGTATATAGCTATACTTAGTATATAATTAACCAGTATTGGTCCACTTAAAAGGGGGTAAGAAAACAATTACATTTCGAAAATAGTGTGATACTTTGTGTGATTCTTTAAAATTACGTAATTAGTTGACCTTAATTATATATCATTAATTGAGGTTAATGCCGGTTTTAAAAATGTATGAATAATAAATTACTTCTCATTCTTTTATCGGAATAAACATAGCTAAAGTTCAATGTATAGAGCTCGCGGAGTTGGAGGTGAAATGTTGGAGGCTCGCGGCGGAGGGGCGCGGGGGGGGGGGGGGGGGGCAGAGGTCAGAGTTCAGGCCGAGGGTGAGGTAACCGCGCTTGCGACACGCGCTTCTGTCTTCAAAAAGGAATCAGTTTAACTTTAAGCACGTTTCGTTACAAACTCTATTAAATTGCTTCATATATAAACTTTAAAATGTTTTTAAAGAAAATTTAAAAACTGTTGTGATATTAATATTATTTTGTTTTATTTAGTAATAATATAGACTGGTCAAACGCCATTAGAGCTTAGCGATTTCATATACAAACTTCAGTTTTTATATATACTGATTAGAGAAGTAAACCAGTAGCAGTGTTATACGGGGAATAGGGGATAAAAGTATGTTTCAAGGAGGACGCGGCGAGAGCGTCCGCGCACGCGCTATTTCGTTCATACTCTGCCTAATTTGTTACGCTTTGACGATTTTTTTACATTTTCCTGCCTCACACGCGCGTATTTCCGCAAATAGAACAAAAATATTTTAATGATATAATTTTAATACTGAGAATTCCAGATCGCTCATTCAAACGAATTGTACTCGTATATCGCAATTATTTTGTGTACAAAAGACAAATTATATAAATGATATGGAATAAGTGTTTGACAGTAGAACGAAGAAACGCAAAAATGTGCTTTGGTAATATGAGGTAATGTTTGCGTGGCGCAAGAGTGATAAAGGAGGAAGTAGTAACGTGTGAGAGGTACAAATGGCGCAGCGGGTTAAGCAATGGCGACCGCTCTGCGCACGCGCAACCCTCTCCTAACTTTGTATCGCAAATAAATTGCCTTACATGATACTGCACCCTTTATATTAGCGATCTGCCCGGCTTCGCACGGGTGCAATGTAAACATACTAAAAACATAAAAAAAAATAAAAAATAGACTATGTTACTCGCTGATAATGTAGCTTTCTATTAATGATTTTTTTTTCTTAAATCGAGTAGATTTTGAGTGAAATCGTAATAAAGAAACAATTATTTATAATATTAGTGTAAATAATTGTCATCAAGTACACTGTTGTCGTTTTAGAATCGTTACGTGTAATTTGTAAAAAAATAGAGATTATGCGTTTAATTGTCAATCTACTTCTGAAAGGATCATTTATTATCATTTTAATTAGTCTATCAAAGTATAGGCATCATAAAAAGTGAAGTATTGTATCTTCTGATACCACAACACGTTGTATGATGATGAAGAAATGGATGAATACTTTTTGTATGAGGTAAAATACAAAGTAATAAGTTAAATAGAAATCTCATTTCATCAATTCGACCTCACTATTTCTACCGTCTTCTCTCACACTGCTTTCATTTATTAAATTGGCAAACGTCAAACGGAAGCAGTTACGATATGCTCAGCGACGTCGAAAGTACAATCGCATATTTGTACATCTAAATCATTGTACGTAATCTAAAACTTCACACGTATCTAGAATGGAAAACTATTATCGCGAAAGATCTTCTTACATAAATGTGTAATTTATTGTCAGTTCTGCAAAACAGATATTTAGTAGTGATTGTGGATACTGTTATTAACTTCCATCAAACAATAATCAATAATCTTTTTATTGCTTCGAGATACATTTAAAGGTAATTATTACAATAACTCGTGCCGGATCTTGTGCCACCGCAAATAACTCAATATTCAGAGCATGTCTGTATTAATCATACTACGCCAATGTTACTCGAACACCTCATATCGTTTTACAAAATAAAATTAATTTTGGATAAACTTAAGGTAAACATTTTCAATTTACTTAAAATTTATGAATAATTCTGTAAAGTGTATGATTATGTTTGTAGAAAATGTCTGAAGCCGCCAATAAAAATACATTAATTAACGATTTGTAGAAGGCATGGGTTTTTTTTAATATTTTTATATCAAACTGAAGCCTGCCATTGCCATAGTTATATTATAAAACAACAACCAGAATAGACGTATAATTATATCATTTGTAATATTAATTTGACGTCGGTAAAGGTGAGGAAAACCGCGTGTGTCGCAAGGCTCTCAGTATGCGCCGCGTGTCTAGCGTTTCACAACGAGCGCGCTCTACGAAGGCTACGCTCTGACCGCGGGCTCTACGCGTGTCGCCGGGCCCCAGCCCCTACGGGTCACTGGGTTCACTGCTCACTGGTTATGAGCCAATACGCATATGAGTCGTTCACTATTTCCTTGTAATTAAACGAGTTATTTACCCGGAAAATCTCAATGTAGAGTTCATATAGAGTTACATTACTTTTTAGATTCAAATTATTTATTTACAAAAATATACAATTTTTTTACTTTTAAATGAGATACTGAACAATTTTTGACAAATATTAACCAAGTAAACTGTCAATGGACGTGGAAATATCAAATAGGAACTAAATTTTTTAAATAAGACTTCTTCCAATCATCTACTAGTTAAAAAGATTCACTAAACTGCCCGCGTACGCCGCGAACTGTTACAAAACTGGGTGCAATCAATTTTGCAACTGTAGCAGCTGTTAGTAAGATCATAACGTTTTGAAACTGAACAACATATAGTTTATAGCAATATGTGCACTAAACGGTCTCCGGCCCTCTCCTCCATCATTGAGGAACAATTAACAGCCATCTATAAGTTTTTGCTTCGAGCGATCGAAATGTGTCCACATGAATTCGCAATACATATATTGATACAATTAGCAAGAAACTACAACATGTAAGGACTCGCGGGGGGAGGGGTGATGGAGGGGGCTCGGTGCAGTGTTGTAAGGTGGCCATTATGCAAGCGCGTTTGTTTCTTTAATCGAAGTGTAATCGAATATCAGTTCGCATAGAAAGGTGCGCTTATGTAAGTCGGAACTCGGTGACGTCACGCGCGACCGTCCGCGCGGGATTGCACTTTGTTTATTTTGGTTCCTAACGTTCCTAGACTTGTTACGTCAGTTGAATTCAATATGTTATCTTTTTCAGTGATTCATAGAGATTATTGTATTCCACGATACGTATGCAGCGCATAAGCGAATAATATTGTATTGTTTAATAAACCACAAAAAATAAATGATGATTTCATAGTAGAGTTCAAGTTTTCGGAATCTCAACAAACAATGAAAGGTTAAAAGGTGGACGACCTACACTAAAAACTCCGAATCATTATTTTTATTTTGAATGACTACGACATCTATCAACATTATAAACATAGAATTTCTAGTAATTTTTATTCCTAAACAAATCTGTTCAATTAATTTATATACATATTATGTATTTACTAGGAATTGAAGGGAAACAAAATCATACAAAAAATGTAACAATTTATCTGTTATTGTGCTAATCACCAAAACTGCTAAAAGGATTTTTATATTATGTTCCCAGGTAGATCGATACCTCTTTATAAGCAACATATTATAGGCTCCGATTTATCGAATTTGGATAGCGGGAAGAAAATATATAGTAATTTAAAAGAGTAATTACAGATTTTGTAAAAATAATCCATTGATTGGTTGATCCCCTATATTATTTTTCATTCAAACAATCGTAGACTGTAGCCATATAAACTTTTTTCGAAACATAAACGATGTTTTTTGTTTGTTTGTTGCATTTTACTCCTACTTCGTCCGTAATTGTATTCGTCTAAGGGAATGTTATATTATTGTAAAAAAGGAATATGATCTATTTTTGTTATATTTATTACTTTATGACGGCAAAACTTAATTTCTGAAAAAAGAAAACTGAAAAATCCGTTCAATACACATACGGTGCTACATTACGGTGAAATTTTAGTTCGTGATAGTAAGCTTTAGTCCACAATCCATTTAAACAATACAGGCCGTGGTTCTACATCAAGCCGCTCTTAGTTGAAAGTAAGTCACGTGTGGTGTTGGAACATAGTGAGTGTTGCCACTCGCTGTTAGCTCTGGCGCCGTGGCGAGCGCCGGCAGTCAGTATCGGCCGGGGCTCTTGCAACCGAGCGGCCGCGGCGCTCTCGCAACAGTAGCTTTCCAGCGCGATTGGAACTGGCTAAAATCGAATGTTCCGCCGATCACCGGTTTCATATCGACCCTATCCTTGACCTCACGACGTTTACACTACGAATTGTTTAATGTTTTTTTACTACTTATTTTAAAAATGAGACAATTACTTCATTAAATTTAAATAAATATAACACTTCAATAACTTATAAAATTCAAAGTTAGCCAACCGTTTGTACACAGACATTGAAAAGTGTTCAGATATAACGTCCCCCGGACATAGCGCACGAACGTGACCTTCAGTCTGCTCTTGCAATTAATGAAATCTGAGATAATGGTTTCGGGGAGAAAGTTCAAAATGTCAAAATATAAATGTAGGTTAAATGTATGATGTGCAATTAACAAGTACTAAGTGACTAACTAGTGACCGCACCGATATTTGCATACAAACACTTTTTTATCTAAGTGACGCGTATTTGCATATTCTATGATTGATTAAATATTCATTGGATTGTGAGAACATTTGCGAGTACGACATGCACTCGGTACCTTATCGAGTTCGGGACACTATCGGTATAGAAAGGGCCCGGCAACCTTGATGTGAACACAGCACAATTAATACACAGAATATGTTTAGAAACCGACGACGTTCTGAATGTATATCACTGTTTATAGTACAATAAGTAAGAAAGCACTGTGCCTTACCGGGAACGTAAGTCGGCACACACTAGGCCAGGCGGTGGCTTGTTGTGGTCAGAACGTCGTGGTTGCGTTGCGCAAGCGCGTACGTACCGGTCGGTGCGGCGGGAGCGGGCGAGGCGCGAGGAGGCGCGTGGTTGCGGCGAGCACGGAACACCGAGTGAGCCGGCGCACGCGCACCGCCAGCTCGCACCCTGCCCTCCCCGCCGCCGCCGGAAACTGCCTGAAACTGAACGCCAATGTCAAACGGAAGCCGAGGAGCTGTAATTAGCTGAGGCGTCCCAACAGGTGCTTCACCGAGACACTGACGTGAATCAGCACCATGGGCAAGTAGACATGCCTCGTGGGCTCTAATTCACTATAACGTGATTAGAGCATTAGATTTGGTCCAATTCGCAATCGGTTGATATATCCGCTCGAGGTAGAGTTATACTAGTTGATGTAGTGTATGCTACGAAGCATTACAACAATTGGTTTCAATAACATTTGAGGTGTGATGGAAGTAAAGCCAATGGTGAATATTTTCTCTAATAACTCATAGCAATAAGCATGTGACGTTAGGAACGATGTTTCCATCGTACAAACACGTTACAAAGTAGTTATTTATTTTCTAAAACATTGTATATATTAAGATGCACTGAACATCACTCAGCATCTCATTGCTTGTCCGATAGGCGCGCTCGTCGTTTGTTCTGAAAATGATTTTCAAATTATGGTTGTATTACTGTGACGATATTATTTTTAATCAATTTGTGGTAAACCTTGAGACGCTGAATCCGACCTTTCAGGCAATATTACACAAAATACGCAGAGCGGGTCTGGCGAAAGGTTGTACAAATTACTGATATATCACGGCCTTTTGCTGCCCTCAATTAAGTGCTTGTGACAAATTAAATCGAGCGCTTTAGTACATACATGCAGACATATTGACTAAGCCTTTACTCTATAACACTATATAATATGTTCTTTTTATGTTAGATATCGACAGACAAGCATGAGTTTCACTTGATGGTAGGTTACCTCAGCCACAGAACATCTGTCAATGACACGCTGTCGACCTAATTTTTACTTCGAGCATACGGAAATCCATAGACTGAAACCGAAACGTGCAATATGCACTTCACGGTTTTTCCATCTATGAACGGTGGTTCGTTACCCGGTCAGAATTTCGATATTTCTTCCACCCGTTCAATGCCCGAAGTTACAAGAATAGTTATAATGAGCTTACAGAAAATTATAAACATGTCGTCCCGGTGGGATTTGAACCCACGATCCATCGATGCGCACGGCAGGTGTTCTACCTAGGGAACACAATCCCGAGCATATTTTTCAATCCCGGGATTACGGGATTTTTGTTGCGTAATCCCGGGATCCCGGGGCTATCCCGGGATTAGACTTTATGATTATTATTTTCATTTGAGCCCGTTTCTAATTGGGCTCAAATGAAAAAAAATGTGTAATCGCTTTAAAAACGGGACCAGAAAACGGCCGGGATCCCGAATTGTATTCCCTAGTTCTACCGAACGCGCCATCGAGTCCGTCATACTATCAAACAAGTTAAATACTATCTCACACTTTTCTTCACTCGTCTGAATATTTCTGGAGTATTGATAATATTATAAATTTCATTTAATTTCAATTTCATTTCATATTAAAGAATAAGAATAACGTATTCAACGCCACATACTTACATAAATAATTACATTCTCAACGCTAACTTAAAAAAATATGTATTGTTTAGAAACACCCGACTTGTAAGAGAGACATTTACAACCTTAATAGAGTTAGATATCACCGATATGTCACGAGATAGCTGATTGAACGTTTTTATTATGTAAATATTTAATGAAGTCGTGAAATTACAAAAGAATATTACTTAGATCTCTTCTTGCACACTAAACGAACTAGTCTGCAATTGATTGACACATATGTTCCTGAGTAACGAGGCTGTTTATTGAAGTTGAATTACATCGGAGCATTGTATGTGAATGTAGTGAGTACTGCACATGTAATCAGATGACCATCGTAGCCGTCGTACGTCGTAAGTCCGTAAGCACAACAGCATCTGCTTTTTGATGTTTAGAGGCATAAACGTATCATAATAATATATATTATAGATAATATAATTTTTTTTAAAGATATATTATTATTTAATTTAAATTCTAATTGTTCTATGGCAGTTTACATTTAATCTATATTTATTTTACAATTACGGAAATTGCAATGTAAAACTTGAAAGCACGAGACTCTCTCAGACAGCTTTTTAAAAGCACATGTATCCTCAAGGTCGCGTCACAGTTAACATATATTTGCCAATCTAGTAAACAATAATATAGACTTTTATAGTTATATAAAATGCAGCAGACGTCGTCATAATACAAGGAATAATAATTGGATTTCTTTCCTTTTCGGCTTAAAAAGTTCAAAATACTTTTATAGGGCAAAGTATACGTTTTTTTTATAAAAAAAACCCTTAACTTAACTTCTTTAATCTTAATTTAAAGTAGCAGTTAAAATAAATATAATATTAAAAAAGGTTAATTATAATATTAATTACTATCTAGATCTAGAAGATAAAAACGCTCGGACGGAGTATATATACTACTACTACTTTCATTATTGTTTTAATTGTACATTGTGTAGCACATCTCTCACACATACACTTATCAGTAGAAGCAACACCCCGAGCCAGTGGTAGTCCTAAAAAATTGACGATTCAAACGTATGTACTTGTAAAAGTTTACTTGCACAAAGTTATATATTTATTTTTGGATATGAGCCTCGCAGGTTCGAATTTCGCCATATTTAATAGGTTTATAATTGCCTGTAAACAAGTTTTTTTTCTTACATTTGGTAATCCGTAGTGATACGGACATTGAAAGGGGTGTATAACCCGCCACCCATCGGAGCGCACGGCACTTGTTCTACCGAACGCGCGAGAGGGTTAATGTCCAAATGTGGGTAATGACTGAGTATTTTTTTCAAATACCGCATGTTAGAATAGTTTTATGTAAGTTTAGAATATATTTTTTTGTAATTAAATGAACAAGTTTGGCTATAAAAAATGATGTCATTAGAGTTTTATCCTTTCATTTATATATTGATTACTAGTGGACCCCGCAGACGTTGTTCTGCCACAAATAGAAAAGGGCTGTTTTTAGGGTTTTCCCGGAAATTATTCGATTTTTTCTCGCCTTTTAAACCTTCCCTAGACCTCCACGAACATTTCAAGACTAAGATAAGATAAATCCGTTCATCCGTTCTCGAGTTTTAATGAGACTAACGAACAGCAATTCATTTTTATATATATAGATAAATGCATAAAAAAGCGTTTTGTACTAGAATTATTTAAGTAGCATTCACTAAAAATGCTTATGGTGTTCATTTTATTTGATAGAATTAAGCTAAAACCAATAAGAAGGATAATTAAAATCAGAGTATGTTCTCTTATACATATTATATCGTAATCTCACTATAACACCCTGTAGAGTCCTCACACACGTGTACCTGTACAGTGTACAGTATGTAGCGCTCAGAGGTCAGATCTTATATTAATTTTGTTCTTCATAAAACTGATTTAGACAAGTTAAGCTGTAGCATAAATATTAAAGCCGGTGGCTGAAAAAAAGAAGATCTAGTTTCGCAATAGTTTATCATTGACCATTAATATAGCGTTTAAAATTTTAATGTGAAAGGTCAAATGGCGAAGGTCGAGTTATAGTTTTTAAGAAGGAATTGTAGGTCTAGGTTGAAACTGGAAATTTTAATTAAATCGGCTCAAATCGTGGCTTTAATAAATTAGGAATATTTCGTAATAGCCGTACGAAAGTAACGACTCGCTTTTGTAATACAATTATATTAATTACATTTTATAAATACATATTAACAAATTATATTAAATAAAATACTGTATACCGGATTGAAACGCGATTTATTATTTATATTGTTTAAATTATTTATCCCGACGTTTCGGATGCTTTTCAGCAACCGTGGTCGCGGGGAGACAGAAAGATGACAGTTGTCTGATATTTGAAATACAGTATTTTATTTAAATGTGTGATACTCGCGTTAATAAAAGACAATATTAAATTATATTATTCAAAGTTTTGAGGAAACTAAGGTAATTCCCATTCGCATGAAATGTACGAAAGTAAACTTCGAGTATATTATTCACAACTACAGCCTCTTTCCCATGACTCAGTCGGGGACATTCCTCACCCTATCCAATGTCACACCCGCCCACCGCGACCGGCGCATACGAACGTCGTCTGAATAACACGACAATCATTTCCATACGGAACCTATATTGCATAAAAACCCATAAACACTCCCTCTTGATGAAATATTTTGTATTGCTTTACTATTCTTATAATATTGTGTCAATTGACTCTACCTAGAGTCTTCTCTAGGGTGAGCTGGAGGATGCAAGAGAGGTTGCCGGGGCGAGGGGTGCGGGGGCGGGGCGGGCGGGGGCGGGGGTCAGCAAGTGAAGGTTGTGCGTGACACAGCTAATTGCTTTCAATACTATTATCGTTTGCAAGTTTCTTATAATAACGTGGACACGTTGAACAGCGACAGCGGGTAAGAAGTCGCTAGTCGGACAGGGGACCGCAAGTGAGCATAAATCTTATCGTCATCTTGTCTATGAAGCCAGCTTCATAATACATAGATGTTACGATATAAGGTACAAAAACATGTTACCACCGTAACCAACCTTCCATTTTAAAATAACTATACAACCAATATATATAATATTACCAACTATACAAAATGATTTTTAAATCTGTACAAACTGCAGTTATGTCAATGCAAACTGCGGACATGTCAACACAACTTAAATATTTACTGTAAAATAACACAAGGAACAGCAACGCCAAAAACTAACCGTCTACTAATATCAAAAATCTATGTTAAGTAATTAAAATATTTTTTTTTCTAAAACTGTTGCCCATCCTTTGTTATATTTTACAATCAGTAATCAAGTCAGTAAATCATATGAGTTCAAAGGAGAAGGCAGAATAAAATGTAAATAATTAGGAAAATATGGTATACAAGTATAAGAATCCTAGGTTTCATATAAGAACAATAGTAGGGTCTCATAGTTCCCAGATATATTGATATTTTCGAGGTAGCCGCCTTAAAGACAAGCACTGAGACAGAAAATGAACTTCATCAAGTAGACAGTTTCAATCCGACGTAGTTTAAGACTCACGAAAATATGAAATGAAATGAAATGAAATGATATTTATTTGTGACAAATAGGAATACATAAAAACACATAAGAAGACATTTTACATACAAAAGTGTCACAAAAAGGGCCTCAACTCAGCATTTTGCTGGCTGTTAACCAGCGCTGATCTTCCGTTGGGACCTCTCGGTTACGTCACGGCACACAAAATAAAATAATAAATATGTATATCAACTATACCCTACTAACCGTATATAAATTAGCTATAAGTACATACTGAAACCAAAAAAAAAAAAAAAAAAAACATACAAATTTTATCATAAAATAAAATACCTAAATAAACATGAAATACTCAAATAACGCTTGTGTCATGTGTCTGTGTAAATACTTACACTTGATTAAGTTTTATTTCTATCTATTTAGTACACGGCGCGGCGCGGGCGTCGCGAACTTGCCGTTGCTATCAACATTTTATGAATAGTTTATGCAGCACTATCTCATCTCATTATTCAAATTACACTAATATCAAGTATTCTTAAAGCTGAAGATACTGTTTAAAATGTGTATTTATAAAAACAAATTTATCCTACATATGTAGTAACACGCCCGGCTTCGGACGGGTGCAATATAGATGAACTGTACACAAAAATATGTTATATTTATAGTCTATGTTACTCGCTGATAATGTAATAAATCGGTCCAGTAGTTTTTGAGTTAAATAGTAACAAACACACAAACAAAAAATCACAGATAAAACGAAACACACATAAGTATATAGTATTTTAGTTTCATGGCCTAAATTGATGGCCTTATTACTGAAACATTATAACATAGTGACTATAGAGATTTTCGAAAAAACAAGACTTCTGTAAATAACTATTTCTTAGCTGATCAAGCTTTATTTTTATATCAATATTTGTTTAGTAGAACATCGCATTATGATTCCCGCTACCGCTTACGCCCCCGCGCCCGCTCCGCTCGTGGCGTGTGGTCGCCGCCGTGTGGGCATCGCACTACCTTGGCTTAGTTTTCTCCGTTGAGTGGTGTAAAACAAAAACCAGATTTGTCACAGAGTCATGTGCGCTTTGTACATAAATAATATATAACATGGCAAAAACAATTCAAATATCACCTTAAAAGGTACATTTCCGTTGTTTCGTCCGCGCATGCGCTATTCATACTTCATACTCCAGCTCTTAGTAAATAGTTACGAAATTAATACTCCGTCACATAATCGCATAAGTAGATACCAACTTTTTAAACTTAAAAATTTCCATTCATTTTTTTGTGACTTCGTAATATTATAAGTTGAAGGCTATAAAATTACACAGTCAACTTATGTCTAATTTTTTATAGGAATACATACATATGTAGGTATATTGATTTTTTTATGTTAGATACGAGACTGACGAGTATGAGGTTCACTTGATAGTAGATGATACCTCAGCCGCAGAACATCAATTAATGATGCACTGTCGACCTACTCTTTACTTCCAGCATTCGAAAATCCATAGACAAACCGAACGCGCAATGGAGCAAAACACCACGGTTTTTCCATCTATGAACGGTGGTTCGTTACCCGGTCGGAATTTCGATATTTTTCCCACCCAATCAATGCCCGAAGTTACCAGACGTAGGGAAAATATGCTTACAGAAAATTATAAACATGTCGTCCCGGTGGGTTTCGAACCCACGACCCATCGATGCGCACGGCAGGTGTTCTACCGAACGCGCCAAAAAGCAAATTAGTAAATTATACTCCAAAATATATCTATGTTAAATTGATCGATTGAACATGAATTAAGAAGAAGAAGAAGAATGTGTTGAGAAACAGACACAAAACTGTGTCTCACCGCGGGACCCCCACGTGGAGCTCTGGACCTCTCAATAAGTTAAAGTAAACTTTATATTTTTGCGTGTCAAAAGAGATATATTTTGAATATTTAATTTTACGGAACGGAAACCAAGCACTTAATAATAATTATTTAATTTAAAAATATAATTGTGTTTATTATGAGGTAAGGTTATATAAGTTAACCTGATTCGAGACAATCCAGTAATTCTGTAGTTTTGAGGATTATAATACCAGGGTGAATCAAAAAGTTCTTAGAAGTGCATATATATGAAACCTTTTTGGATCAAGTTCGATATTCAAATTAAAGAGTGTCTATCACACTATATTTATGCAGACTGTCACTTGTTTTTGTCAGTTCGTTCGCATGTAATAAATTTTTTTGTGCAACGAGTTGCTAAAAAGTCAAAATTATGGATAAAAGTGAGTTACGTGCGGTGATAAAATATCTCAGTTTGAAAAAAATGTCTACGAAGGAAATTTTTTTGGACATTCAGCAGACATTAGGGGGTGATGCTGTACCCTATTCTACGGTTGCGTACTGGGTGGCTGAATTTAAAAGAGGTAGATCAAGCTGTAAAGATGACCCGCGTTCTGGGCGGCCTTCAACCTCCGTTACAGAAGAAAATGTCAAAAAGGTTGAGAATCTGGTTTTGGAAGACAGAAGAATGACTATAAAACATATAGCTGAGATCCTAAAGATATCTTTTGGTAGCGTTCAATCCATTTTAATTGATTCACTGGGGTTCAAAAAAGTGTCTGCAAGATGGGTGCCACGAATGTTAACCGACGAAAACAAAAAGCGACGTTTGGTAATTTCCAAGCGTAATCTCGAAATGTTCCAGCGTGATTCGGATAATTTTTGCCGTCGTCTTGTCACCATGGATGAAACGTGGGTCCACCATTTTGATCCTGAAACTAAAAGACAAAGCATGTCTTGGAAACGACCATCCTCTCCATCCATCAAGAAATTTCGAGTTGCTCCTACCGCTGGCAAAGTTATGGCCTCTGTGTTCTGGGATAGTGAAGGAATCCTTTTTATTGATTACATGCCAAAAGGCCAGACGATTACTGGACCCTATTATGCAAATTTAATCCCGAAAGTGCGTGAAGCGATTAAAGAAAAACGTCGTGGAAAACTGTCGTTGGGCGTGTTGTTCCTTCAAGATAACGCTCCTGCTCATCGATCGGAAGTTGCGCTCAACGCAATCCGCTGTGCTGGCTTCAATCTCCTTGACCACCCACCATATTCTCCGGACTTAGCTCCAAGTGATTTTCACTTATTTCCAAAATTAAAAGAGGAAATTCGTGGAACAAAATTTCACGATAATGACGCGGTTATAGCTGCCGTAGAGGACTTTTTCGAGAGTCAAGAAAATAATTTTTTTTCACAAGGAATAAGGAAGTTAGAAACGCGTTATTCTAAATGCATTGCATTGGAGGGAGATTATGTAGAAAAATAAAATATTATTATTTAAATCTTTGAATTTTTTAATATTGATTCCAAGAATTTTTTGATTCACCCTCGTATATGTATTTTATAGTTATATGTTGTATATTTTACATTTGGAATATCAGTATGTATTTATTTACAAAACGGCTACCAAAAGCGCAATAATACGCTTCGTTAGCGTGTGCGTTTCGGATTCGATTCCCCACCGACATGTTTATAATATTCTATAAACAGTAGTAATTAGGTGAATTCCCGTAGCTCCTAGAAGGGCGTGGGGCAGACGCATATGTACTTGGATTTGTTTCGCGGATCATTTATTTACAGGCAAGTAGGTAATCGGTCGTCTGTGTCCTGCTTTTTTAAATTTTGTTTCCTCGACACTCGAATCCGGAACGTTTCTCTTTAACCGGAACCACTAAGAGCTCAGAACGGGTGAAAAATTATTGAAATACATACATATTAATACACGGAATTCTAGATAATGAGCAACCATCGATACGCGAAAAGCCGTGCTGTGATGGGAATTGATATGTAATATATGTTCAAACTCCTCTTTCGGTATATCGGACATTTAAAAAAACCTATTTAAAAATAGAATTTAAACATTTTTTGACAAATAAATTATAGTTTTGATTTATAGATAGCTTGCTATCTGAGTTTAGTAAACGGAGAGGAATCCTGCGACTCCTGCGGTCCGCGCGATGTATGTCGCCTCCCGCCTCCCGCTCACCACACAAGCGGCTACATCACTATCGTATTCACTTGAGCTTATTTAAAACTGTTTAATGATCTATAAATAATAGATATAACGTAATAGCTACACGTCCAATAGGCTCTTTGTCTCTCTACCTCTATTCGTATACTCTTCGGTTTCCCGTTGAAATTAAATGTTAGGATATTCTGTAAACTGTAAGTTATTAAATGATTTACATTAGTCGTAGCTATAATAATGTAATGTGTACGGTGGCCGCCGCGGCCGCGTGGAACACATAATTTATGCGAAGCACTTTTAAGTCGAATGTAGCTCAAGCGGAGCCGCGACCGACTTGTGCAGGCTCACGTAACGTCTCATAACATCGTATCGATGTCAATAACTCCTTTATGGAGTCACGATCGATCTTCTTGATGTTGATTGTATGGTCGGTGTCTCTGAGGTTCACACGAATTGTCTTGTCTCGTTTACAATATCCCCGAAGGATTGGACTAATGCCACTACACTTAAATTACTATTCTCTTAGATAGTTTAGAATCTAAGAAACATTTAGAAACAATGGTTTTGTTAGAGTTGTAGCGATGACGATACCGACTGTATGTCAGTAGCAAGAAGTAATCAAAACTAAAGCGTCATTAGCACTCTTACTCGTCTCCTAGAAATATAATACGCTGACGAGTGTTGCGGGGTGCTAATGTCGGCGACCGGCTGTGGAGTTGCAACAACTATATGATATTAATTGATATTGCATTAGATGCATCTCGTAAGATGATCAATGTAGGCTGTCATCTGAGAACGCGGGGTTATTATATATGCTTGTGTAATACCTGTGTTTGGAAAATGCTAACAGTCATAATCATACAGATGGATGAAAAAAATCGATTAATAACATAATTTATGAATATTGTAGACATTGATAATCTCGTCTAGCTGTGAGCGGGAGGTTATCTAGACCTGACCGATACACATTTACAATAAGTAAAGGCCATGATATTCACTTTACCCCTATATCGAGTAACTTAGAAATATATGGATGCGATAAAGAACACAGTTATATCTCATTTAATTACTTATAACTTGTACCTACACTACAATCAAAATATCTTATAGTAATATAATGTAACTTAAAAAAAGGAGACGCCAGTATTTTTGTTATGTTTTGTATGCGTCCGAGCGAGCTGTCAGCTGACCGCGTCCGAGTCACCGCATTGAAAAGCTTACGAGATGTCAGGATAAATAACAATAGGTCGGGGAGAGTCTTTTTCTATATTATTTTTATGAAGTTGTCATTGAATCTGTGTCATTCTGTGATGCGATGCGAACTGTCTTCGTGCCCTGTACGTGCGTCAGACATACAGAATATACGTTCAGGCTTAACACAAACATAACACGCAGGTTTTAAATAAAATTAAATCTCAGTACGCACTAATCAAGCCTTGAATAGATACGATTACTGTTACGCTATTAACGAACAATTTTTGATTAGATTTCTTCATATGATATATTCATATCCACTATTCCACGAATACACATTGAAAGCGGCGAAATAATCAAACTATTTCATTTACATATCAAACTGTTATTGACATCTGACAATTCGAAAAAGTTCGACGCGAGTCAGTTTGTATTGCAATTTGTTGGCACCATGCATTTAGAATAATCATTAAATGATGATATCTTTTCTTTCCGACAACCGATTTCGATGAAACAGAGCCTATATGTTGCCCCGGGTTGTGTGTATATGTGCATTAAAATCGGTACAGTATCTTCGGAGATTAGTTCGTATAAACAGACAAACAGACAGAGAATTGTTCTATTTCACTTCTGACATCCCCCTGATTCGGTTTTTAGCATTTGTTTTCTATGTACAGACATTTCACCTCTACAGTTTTATTATATGTATAGATGCAATTATTAGTCAAAATTAAATAGGTATAGGTAACTTCTATGCAATATTTGAAAAAAAAAATTAATGAAATAATAATTAATCTGTTAATTTGACCGACCTTCCCATTCTCCAGGACATCATGAAATAACTTGAAATCTATTCCGCTACCAACCTCGCCTTTACACCTACATAAGATGTATATCGATTCATTTTCCTTAACCGCTCAACTTAACCGTCATGTCTCATGTATTGCTCAATAATTCTAGATAATAAACCTGAAAGTATAATATTCCGTTTCGGGATTCCCAGTGAATAAGTCGGACCTGTCCAGTTCCTCGTAGTGTTATCTCGTACCTGAGTGTGTAACTGTGTAGTTGTGTCCCACAGACACGCAGACACACATACATACAGACACACAGACACACATACATACAGACATGCCGCTGGCGAAGCTAGTGTGAGTCAGAAGAATACTGAGGGTGGCAGATATTAATCACTCCCGAGGAACAATATTGTAGTCTATACTTCTATAATAATATTATAAATAGGAAAGATTTGTAAAAATACAAATCTATGGATTTTTGTATGTTATGAACAAACTCAAAAACTTCTTTACCGACTTTAAAAATTCTTTCGACAATAGAAAGCTACATTATCAGCGAGTAATATAGTGAGTACCATCTACATTCCCGTGTGTAGCCGGGGCGCGATGCTAGTCAAATATAATGTGGTACACATCATAACGTGTATTTATAACTATATGTATGTAACTTCACCCTGACACTAGTTATCTGTGAATGGCGGGAATCACCACGCGTCACTCTACTTTCCAAGGTATATTTGTGTAATCCATACATAGTTCTTTGGAGATCCGAGTATCCTAAATAGATGATCTATAAGCATATTCATTGAGAGGAATAATAGTATCGGATCCGGTCTGGATGGACATATTACTTTTGCCGGATGTGATAGCGACTGTGGATGGCCAGACAGATATAGCAATGCAACATATAACTTATATTTATAGCTTCTGGGGCTTACGTAAGAGCACTGTCTATCAGCGAACCTCACAGTCGCCAAACAGTCCAACTGGTCGTCGGGTTAAATTAGATTTCATATCTCGTAATATGAACAGATATACGTAACAATTTGCATTGAGCAAAACGATTTATGTATGTTAATTACAGCTTAGAACATTAATAATAAAAACTCGCGGGGGACTTGCGCGGATGTGCGAAACTTGCATCAAGTTGAGATTGCTCAGAGTTAAAATCGCATTTCCCAACCGAATGATTTATTGGTATTCGCTCTAAAGTTCACAAAGGAGATAGTAAACTCCGCTTCTACTGAACATGTCAATGTCGCCTCGGCTGTAAACAGTATTCAAGGTTTCCATATTATAACTGTAAATTGACAATCGTTTTAAGGATTAATTGCGTTGTGTTTGCACAATGCTATAATCGGTTATTATCATTATTAATATCGCAGTAAACTCTATAAAGGTGTAGTGCGTGCGGCGTCGCACTTTACTACTGCGTGCAGCTCCGTCCGGCGATCAGACATGTATTACTCAAGTTGTGTCTTCTATTTACTTCCGATTGGTTCATTCTATTTGCTAACTTTATAAATATTAAAATAAAAAACCACATACAGTCGAATTGAGAATCTCCTCCTTTTATGAAGTCGTATAAAAATAGTTTTTATTTCCTTTCGAATGGGCTGAATTAGGCACAAGCATTTTGGTATTCATAGCTCTGTATGAATGGTCATAGGTAGAATACTGATAACTACGCGCTACTCATTATCAACTGTACTAACCTGTACCTATTTTAAAGAAATAAAATATTAATAGTAATATTAATCAGTTGTGATACTCATAAGTTAATTACATAAGATAACCTTATTTTATTCAAAATTATAAATTATCAGAAGATAATTTCATGGAAATGTTCTTATGATTCAAATTAAAGATTTATGAAATGTAAGTTATATAAAAATTAAATTGTATAAATGTATAAAAATAATGTGATTCAAGTAATCATAATGCGAATGGATTATATAATGCAGCATTCGTGACGCGTTGAGGAAATATATAAGTAAATAGAACTTCTCAGTTCTCTATGAAAGTTGCTCGATAAAGGTGAACAGTTTCACTAATGTAAATGATGAGAAATATTCGTTAGTCAGTCGTGAATAAACATGTATAAAAATGTCCGGCTTTAGAATCCTGGTGTTTGCATCCTACTAAAATTCGAATGGCTGAAGCCACAAGTTTGACGTCGTCCTTAACCCAAGAGTCCTCACGCGACGCCACGGCCGGGCCGAGGGTCGAGTGTCGCGACCCCCGCGAACACACGAACCGAACGTAATGCACTTTATATAATATTTAATGAGTTTTTGTCACAAACTGTTGAAGGCAATTGTTAAAGTGTGACTGTGTGTCATTGACCCTAGGTTTATGCGTGTCTTACTTTCTGGAGGCTTACGTCAAACAGTGGATAAGAAGAGGCAGGCAAAGATACAGGCTGAAGGAGAACTAGATTGTAGTTCAAATTCTGTTTATGAATTGCTCAAAAGCTGGCAACAAAATATTTATTTATTTATATATTTACACCACATGTCAACTGCCATTACAGGTATCCCTAATGCGGCAGTGACGTACATAAAAATACTAATAAAATATAAGTTACAGCAACATTCTAAAATGCCAAAAATAAAATAAAAATAATACTAAAAAATAAATATGATTGAGGAAGTGTCTATAACGAAATTATATTTAAAGGAGATTTTGATTTTAATCACAAAACAAATAGTAATTTATACGAGAAAGAACTTATTTTAGACTAGAAATCCAGCTTGAAGTCACTTGCAACTAAATTGTATCGAATCGTCACACTTTAAAATATAGATAGACACATTTTATTTATTCACAGTAGACACACGCACATATACAAATAACTATGGACGAACATCAAGGACAAGAAGAAAATTAAAAAGTACAATTTAAGACTAAAAGTGTATAAATGAAATCGTATATTCTAAACAATCCGCACAAAAACAGGCTACTCAGCTTAGGAGAGATTTGATTTGATTTTGATCTGATTTTCAGTACAGCTTCCTGGCTGATCGGTGTGTTCTGTCTATTTACGAGGCAGTTAAAAAAAAATTGTAAAGTAAGAGAAAAACAGTATCTTTATGTATAAAAATAAAATAAAAATAGCAGGTATATAAATAAACCAGTAAATTTGGAAAACGTCACTTGTACGAAAGTTCAACATTTAAGACAGCGCAGCCACAGCACAACAGAACACAATTTTCGAAGACATGTTCTGGCTTTCAACTGAATATAGCTTATGTTATTCAGAAACATATTTAAGTATACACTCTTTCCCATAAGGGTAGACTGAGATAACGGATTCCCATATTCCTTGCGGTTTCGCTCATCATTTTCTATTACATTTGACTTTGGCCATTTGAAGAACGTCCCCGAATTACCGCGTTCGCAAAGTTCGACCACTCCCGACTCTTTTAGATACACCAGATTCATCTCATCTATATGGCCAACCAACTCAACATACCTACTGATGTTAGTGTAGATTGACGTTCATAAGTGTACCGTTGTGTTACCGAAATGAATAAATAAATGATTTGAATTTATCTGCATTATTTGTGATGATTAATTTTAAAAGTTAATTTGTAAAGCTACCACCGGTTCGGAATGTTACTTCTACCGAGAAGAGCCTGTAAGAAACTCTATAGTTAGAACATATATAGTAATGTATTGTACATGTGTATGTTGTGAATGTATTTCATGAGTCCAGTTTGTGTAACCGCTGGATAAGATCAGAGTCACTTCCTCTAATGCAGATTTATTGAAAGGTCGAGTTATGTAACAAGTGGTTTGTTCTGTGAAAGCTTAAAACTAATATTTTTAGTATATTCACATCTAGAGTATTATATAACCTATATTATATTAATACTATACTATATTACATAAGTAAGTTTTTAGTCATGTATGGTTTTTCTGTTCCCCGATTTCTTCCAATAGTTATTATGTCTGTATCCCTCCCGTGTAGGATCTGAACAACACTATTCAGACTTATTTAAGAGGTAGTATCATTTAATAAATAAATTTAATTGTTTTATTATTGTTCGTTGTTCGCCGATAAATCAGCCAAACTTTCTTGTGAGTTAACCGAAAACAAATACATATAATTATCAAAATAAATCATGTAGAGTGTTGCTTTTTGTTTGTGAAAGAGCGGTTGAGTAGCTCCAAGTATCAGACTCACAGAATTAAGAATTAAGAATTAAGTAAACTTCAGAAAATTAGCGCCGCATTGGAGTGGCTATTACAAAGTATTCTTAAAAAAATATTTAACTTGACAAAACCCTATACCCTTTTAAAACCTGGAAACTTACTATACTCTATATATTATATCGAAGCGCTCTCTGTCGCCACATCGCGTCGACTGAACGTTCGCGAGAGACAATACGCATTGCTGAACGTTTGGAAACCTTAACAATGTAGACCTGAGCCCACACATTGTGCGGATACTGTTTGTGGTTTCAGCTCGTTTCATCGCAATGAAGTAATTAGTTCCCTAGAGCCTACCTCTACCATTACGTTAATATAATACGTACTGAGTACTGTTGTTATGTAACATCATATAGTAATATGTACACATATCTTTCTTTATCAATTTTAGTATCAACATTTTTATTGAGCAAATATAATTTAACTTTTTATATTATTTAATTATTTGAAAACCATTAAATACGTCTTTTTATTTATTTATAAATACATTATTATAACAATATTATCCATTGCTATAAGTGAAAACTATAAATAGCTTAAATATGCTTACATTCTCTATTGTCTACATTTTTATTTATAAGCTGTTTGTTTTCCATGTAAAATAAAATAATATAAAATAATTAAATGAAAAAATATATGATTATATATGTATTTGCTTTTGCTATTCTTAATTCTTAAGGTGTAATAAATAATATTTACATATTATAAAAAGATGGATTGATTGTGTGAAGAATGACTTTCAGGGGTATCACTAATGATATAGTATGTACCAAGATAATGGAATAAGAGAACAGTATAGTGTACAGTGTCCATCCCATATAAAAAAGGGAACAGGGCAAGAAGAAAAATAAAAATACTAGTAAGTTGCATTGTCAGTGTAAAAGAGTTCAACGCGCGCTCTACGGTTCAATAAAAATTTTCATTATTCGTTTGATTGATTTTTACCTACTAAAACTAAAACGAAACTGTTTGTATCCTTTCCTGGATAGTCGTTTTTGTATTTGAAATGTGTTGTGAATGCTCAGCATGATTTGAAATAAATTCCAAAATCTAAAAACTATGTACCTTTAAATAAAATACTGTATACCGGATTAAAACTCGATTTATTATTTATATTGTTTAAATTATTTATCCCGACGTTTCGGATGCTTTTCAGCAACCGTGGTCACGGGGAGACAGACTGATAAATAATTTAAACAATATAAATAATAAATCGCGTCTTAATCCGGTATACAGCATTTTATTTAAAAGTGTGATACTCGCGTTAATAAAAGACAAAACTATGTACCTACTAGGTGCCTTGTATCATCTCAGCGTCACTAGTGTGTGTAACGAAATCTGAAATATTCAAGTTACGTTAGAGTGCGCCTGCGCAATTACCTTGTGTTAGCTGAAACATAACTCTTTGTTTCAACCTTTAACCTTTGAGCCACTAATTATAATCTTATTCAATTTAAATAACTTGTCAAAGTGCCACAGCTTTATAAATATTTCTTAATAATGTGAGTCAAGCGTTACTGGCGTCACCCTGACAGTTTCTCCACACTCACCGGGCGCTCAGCGGCCGCGGCGAGAGCCTCCCGAGCGACGACCGAACACAGTTACAATTTATAAAAATAGTATTGAAGTATGGATATGTATAACGTGTAAACGTGCATTCCAATAGGTCACGAATTCGAATCCCGCTAGATCTATGCTTATACATAATTTTCCGAAAACATATTTTCTTACGTCAAGACACAGCATTAAGCGGATGGCGGGAAAATCGTTGTCCCACCCGGTAACCACCGTGGAAAAACAGAGCATATTATTGGTTTATTGGTTTTATTTCCCTAAAACTTTGAAGTAAAACATAGGTATAGGACAGCACATTAGCGAAACTTGAGTTTCACTTTCGCTTGTAGTTATCGAACATAAGAAAATTAATACTCATAATGGTACATGTGCAAGCTTTATTTTAAATATAAATAGTTGCAACAACGGAATGTGTGATTGCGACCTTCTTCATATGTATATTAGATGCATAAGACATAAGTTTTAATTTATATACATTTTATATTAATATATTCACCTTTGTATAGTTAAGAGTATGCTGTTTATTAGTAAATAATCGATTTTCAAAATGATCGATACTAACGAGAACATGTCTTCCCCACGTCTGGTAACTTCGGGCACTGAACGGGTGGGAGGAATATCGAAATTCCGACCGGGTAACGAACCACCATTGATAGATGAAATATCGCGTTTTGGTTTCAGTCTATGGATTTCCGAATGCTTGAAGTAAAAAGTAGGTCGACAGCGCATCATTGACTGATTTTCTGTGGCTGAAGTATCACCTACCATCAAGTGAACCTCATGCTCGTCTGTCGATATCTAACATAAAAAAACATGTACCTACGTACAATGATGACCACGTAACTGCGAGTTAACAAAGTGTGCTAACATTGCTGATTACAACTTTAATTTTAATGTGTTAAGAAATAACTTTTTATGTTACGCCTCTTTGTTTTTCATATTATGTTTTGTTACAATTTAAAAAATAAATGACATGAATATGGTGGAGATTGTTTAGAGTTTGCAAATTTAAAGCACATCAAATAATTTTCTACACAAAATAATGTAAAACAAAATAACAATAATGTGTGCACACATCGACACAGCCATTGTGTTACCAATTACATTTGACGTCTTTAACAAAGAGATTTTAACATTTCTGTTATGTAACTCTACATGTAAGGTAACCTAGCTACGTACGGTGTACGCTAGCCCTTACAATATCGTATATCTATATATGTATAGTGTATACATAAACTGATTGTAATTTGTATTGAAAAATAATAAACAATCTTACAATAAAATAGGTACTATTTAATTTCTTAAATCAATCAAGTCATGTGATTGAAACATATCTTATTCTTACTAATATTATAAATGCGAAAGTTTGTGAGGATGGATGGATGTTTGTTACTCTTTCACGCAAAAACTACCGAACGAATTTTGATGAAACTTTACAGTAATATAGCTTATATATCAGAATAACACATAGGCTACAATTTATAAACAGTTTTTGTATATTGGCCATAATATAACGATAAGTATTAAGTAACTCGGAAAAATTCCTGCCTTCTGAGGGCTATCTTGGCGTGCGCTGCCTAAACGGTTGGAGTTACAAGAATATAATATATTAAATAGTTCTAAATAAAAGTCCGTGATAGCATATATCTATCTTTTATGTGGAAGCCAATATACTTTAAACTATGAGCCATAAATACATTTAAATTTGATTCATTTTTTCAATTGAAATTTTTAGAGTATTAAGCTAATTCTTATCAAAATTGATACATTTTTCGCTTTTAGTATTTAATATAGATGAACTTTGTCTTTTATACTAAGTAATTTGGACGAACGGTTTAAAATATATCACGATATTATTGACTTGAGTGCAGCGCCATTAAGCGGAGATTGATGAAAAAACAGTTCGGTTCAAAAATAAGCTACCCTTAGTACTAATTCTACGCAGACGAAGTCGCGGGCAGAGGCTAGTTTTAGCATATATGTTTCAATCACATATATGCGCAGCGTAACGCTCCGTATACCATTTGTACCCTGCCTATAATATATTATAATATGTTTGTTAGTAGTATAGTAAAATTACGATCTTATAGCATTCATTAGTTTCAATGTTTTGTTAGCCGTTTGCTTCATGCGACGATGTGTAACAGAACTGGGTCACTCTCTGCCCACTCTGATTACGTTTTGGGCTCACTTTATGGTCAAATTATTAGACTATTAATAATTCTAAATACAAAATATGGTGATTTCATTTCTTAAATCTATTGGTTACGACATTATCCTTATTTGACGATTTAATAAAACAGCTGTTTTTAATTAAAAAAACATTTGCTCAACTATTTAATAGTTTCCAATTAAAGTAAGATTAATTTTATTTGTTAATTCCGAAGTCACTTCGCAGAAAATTTAATTTTTATTCAAAATAAATGCCAACTTCTGGAATGATTCCCTATTATTGTCTTGTATTAACGCGAGTATCACACATTTAAATAAAATACTGTTTATCCTACATTGGGCAAACTAAACATAGCATTTCAAACCGACCGACCGAAAGCTTTAAAATAAAAGGAACACATTGCGGATTTTAAACACAGTTTTATTGTATAACTATTATATTACTCTAAGTCAGCCGTATGTGAACACACTCTAGATAAGCCAAACCACTACATAGTACGTTTCGGCCAACCGAAAATCCTTGCAAGAGAAAGTAGATTATTTCCCAAACTAGTTCGCGAGGCTATTGAAATTAGAAAAACATCCTAACTTCAATAGAGAAAAAGGTTGGAGACTTTCCAACACCTGGGATCCAGTAATTAAAAATCTAAAATCCCAAATCAAATATACCAAAAAACAAGAGGACACAGTCAGACAATATTAAAATATAGAAAATACAGTAAATATCAACTCTGTAGGAATAGATGGCGTTAATATGGCAACTTTGTGACATTTCAAAAATCAGACAACTGTCATCTTTCTGTCTACCCGTGACCACGGTTGCTGAAAAGCATCCGAAACGTCGGGATAAATAATTTAAGCAATATAAATAATAAATCGCGTTTTAATCCGGTATATAGTATTTTATGTAAATGATTTCTTATGTTTGTAATAGAAACATTAAAATGAGAGCAAACATAAAAACGAGATTTGGAAATATCCATTTACGCAATACACATTTACTGACAAACATTTGTAAGTAAACCTTCCACTCGCATATTAAACGCATTATAAACAGTTTATTTCGTTGATCCGAAGACAACAGGCTCTACCCGCTACCGCGCAGCCAGCGCCCGGCGCGGTAAAGCACATAACAAAACTTTTAAAATATTTATTTTTATTTTCTTATATTAATTCAGTCATAGTTTCTGAGGCCAATTAGCCTACGTAAAAACAAGGATGAGGTTTTTGTGGCTGGCGCGGACTAATTGCCCGTCAGTCTGTGTCCGAATGTGAGCGAAATATCCGACGTTACATCTAGGTATATATAGATAACATCAGATCTGGGCACTTAGCATTAAATAATAGTTGCTACCTTGGATTTATATAGGTATATTACCTACACTAGAAACGCGTGGAGATATATTTAAATAAGAAACTTTATTTAACTATATATCTACGCGTTTCTTTTCAACAACTAGCAACTTCGTAGTTCCCCAAATCACGTTGACCTCAAGTAACCGACCATGGCTATTACAATTAAACTGTATGCAAATGTTACTTTTATTAATACTGAAATAAATACACAGTACACCAGTGTTTTACATGTTTAAACTAAGTAGAATTATCAAGTGATAGCGTTTGTAACTTATTATTAATTACTATATATTTAAAACATAACAGTGTGCTACCCGACGGACATACACATGTATTATAGTTTTACATTTATTATACATGAAACCATTTATAATTAAAGTTATTTTTAAGAGGATGGAACAAAAGATAATTTTTTAACTTCGTTAAAGTACCTGTTACGTAGTATTGGTAACATCATCCAGATGACTATAGTAAGCACCCACTTCGTAGAAATAAATGGTGCCAGTGTAGGAACTTTGTTAAAATCAAATTTAGGCAGCACCTTTCAGTTTGCCTTGAAGATATCAACATGTCCGGATAAATAATGAAATAAACAAATCGTTTTGTAATCTGTTGAAAGCTTTAAAATTTAAGTTAAGCATATAATACGTTTTCTCTTTAATAAAAGGCAATATGAGACCGTTGAAGCCCGCGAAGGCTGGCGGCAACAACGCAACGGTTCAACAATTAATGAGATTTTTGTCAACTAAAACAAATATATTATAATTATATACCACCTTGCTTGCACATGCCCTTGAGAGTGTCATTAATTCGAACTAATAAATAATAAATATCTTAATTGGCAAAAGAGGTACGGCGAGCGTAGTCTATAGATAGCCGTATATTTTTAACTCGATAACCAGCCAGCTGCGAGCGAGCAACGCCGGGTGCTTGTGTAAGTTTATTGTTCTAAAATCTCGATCGAACGGATATCATTAAGTACTAACTGACTACTGCTCATCGCGGGCCGAGCTCCTCGCAGCAATGAAAGCTACTGTTCGCTACCGCTTGTGTCGCTTGCATCAGTAAACTTTAGTGAAAGGTATACGCCGTAGACGACGCGGACGTTTAGGTGATCACTTCCTCCTGAATACATCAAGTTGACTTACTGATCTTCTTTTCTGTTCATCAGGTTTCAATTACAAGCCGTATGTCTGCTAGTATATCTATGATACTTCTTTTAAATTCATTAAATACTTGACTATAAATAACAGAACTTGAAATCGGAAATACCTGAAGGTAAGGTTAAACTTATTTATAAAAACAACGGTCCATAGTCCCCGAATGAGACATCAGACAGATACACTAAACATTTTTTATAGGCAAGCAGGTGATTAGCATTTTGTGCCCCCTCGAGATTTGAGGCAAGAAGTTGAAAGTTCACTGAAGTGCTAAGCTCAAAACGCGTACCACCGAGCCACGAAGGCGGTGAATACAAGTTGCAAATACTCATACTGAGTAGTACAAGCCAAAGAGTATATAAGTAAGAGACGGCACTCCATACAAACGTCTCAGCTAGGGTGAATCATGCAAAACGATACCAACCTACAGCGAAACTTTTTCTCCATGTTGGCTTTACTGTTCTTACGTCAACGTCAAAGCGACATAGTGAGGGATACATCAAAACAAATGTACGATAAATTCTAGTGTTGTACTTAATATCGATATATTCTTATCGACAAAAATAATATTGCCTTTTAAGGTCTATAATAAAAAAAGGAATATAAGAAAACAAATAAAACAACATTTTTTATTTTGTATTTATTTTATCATATTCTGCAGATGCAAATACATATTTTACAGTATTTTCTTATAAATAAGACAATCTCTTAAACACATACCGTGTTTCATTTCTAAATTTATTGGACATATATTAAACCTTTTAAAATCACATCCCACAGATAATTCCAGTAGACAAGACATGTATATATTTATCATAATATATAAAATATATTCATATACATATATTTATATGTTACCATCATATTAAGCTGGTATAAATTTAAATATTTGAACCCCTTTTTTTAGGGAGATTATAAATCCCTTGACATGTTTTAGTTGTAACTGAAAGCTCCACTTAAGGAACTTACAGCTTCCAAATTTATTTAGATAATATAGCCACTTCTTAACATAATTACTAAAATGTCTTACCTCCCTTATATTATAATGCAAGCATGTGTATTTGTTTTTAAGAATTACAAAAGATCCTAAGCTAGACCTGTTTTGTTTACTTTTGCAATCTTAACAGCCATTGACCATTATACTGAACCCCAGATGTTGATGTTACCCATTCAAATTGTTTACAATACAGCTGGTCGTTCTAACAAATATAATTCTCCTAAGTCGATGTCATCATAAACGGTTTTAACTGTATATATATACTATGTGTTGGATATTGCCCAATATGTAGTAGGAAATCATCAAATAGACTCTCTTCTAAAGGTTTTAAAGGTAAAAAAGTTGGTACAGCATGTGAAGAAAGTCTGGTTCTTGTTTGATCTTCTTTTTGAAAATACTTAACACAACAAACTTCAGTTGATGGAGTTTCTCTATTAGCAAGTATACAAGATCTTCTTGACCACTTTTTGCGCTTTAATCCATTGTTGATACCTGAAAAGTAATACAAAAACCAAATTGTAATATTTATGTATGATATTCCGATGGAAATACTTTACAGGATACTATCCTACATAACTTTTTAATAATAGATAGAAGAGTTAAGAAAAGTTAGTTGTTGTTAATTGTTATACACCTTTACACTAAAACTGTTCAATAAATTTTGATATGGATACAAGGTGTAAAATATACTATAATATAGTATATTTTACTTTTATATTATAGTATATTTTACTTTTATTTTATTTTTATATTATAGGCTCCTTTTTATCTAAATACTGACAATGTATTACGTGAAGCGCATTCTGATTTAATATTTAATACAATATTTATTACCACGCTAATGGAATTACTATAACATACCTTATAGGATCGAGTGGTGATTGAGACAAGTGCAGATTTGAACCAGGTGTACGGTTTTTGTTACAAATAGCACACATTTTATGGATCCTTGAGAGTCTTTCCATCTTTATAATAAAAAAACACTAAACAATACACTTATGAACTTAAACGCGTTTCTAAAGGGAAGGCAAAGTTAAAGGCGATAAGATGTCCAATAAATACACTGGATTGAAAATATCGAGGTATTTTTAGCACTATTTCACAGTATAAGCACATAAACAACCACATATGAAGCAATTATAATTTCACCGATTGAAAATTAAGAAACGCCATTTTGAGTTTTGAAATTTTCTAACATTGAAATGACCAACATAAATATACTAAAAATTATTTTATTATATTGGCTATGAAGTGCAGTAATCAACGTTTTATGATTTGCAAATTGAAATGGACCTTACTACTTTGTAATAAAGTCGAACGTTTAAAAATCCTTGAATGAGATTTTCTGTTGTACCGAAGTGTCCACCCACTGGTACAAGCCTTCGGGGTACTCGGTGTACATTACGTACAAAGTGTAGAAGCTATGATTTGAGGATCTCACTCTTTATGCGTCGGTTTAAAAGTGCAAACTAGTTAACATAATGTAGGGTAGAATGTCAGTAGGTACACAAGTACATACGTGATTCGTATTTTTCACGTTTTGATGTTTCTTTGTTGTTTTGAGACAGGTTTTGTATTTAAAAGATAACTCCTCATATTTTTAATTTTAAAGGATTTAACTACTGACGGCGATCAGATTTGACATTTTACCCAATAAGATCACACAACGTTAATTTCGAGGTTCATAAAAACCTTCTCATTAGACACTTCTGACATTTTAAAATTGTATAGAAGTGAACTATCAGAGATGGACTTGAACCTCTCACACTTCACAACCGGCGGTGGTAATAACCTTTAGTAATGTTGGTCGCGTCAATTAGTATACATTAGAATTTATTAATGCATTGGCAAATCATAATTATACTGACGTTTCATCATTACAAAACGACTATCGATTAATTTGAAATCATCTTTAATATTTAACAGCAGCGCTTAATTATGCAAATTTATTATATTTTGTGGAATTTGTTATGAAAGTTTATTAATAGTTAGCTAAATGGCTTTCCCCTTGTGCAGAGTGACTACGGCCACGCCACGCCCCGCCGGGGACGAGGAGAATATAAAATTGATATTTAAATAAAATACTTTAAACCGGATAAATCGCGATTTATTATTTATCCCGACGTTTCGGATGCTTTTCAGCAACCGTGATCACGGGCAGATGGAAAGGTGACAGCTGTCAGATTTCAAATATCACAAGGTCGCCATATTAACGTCATATTATATTCCAACTTGACATGGGCTTCTAGATTTTTAATTTCTGGATCCCAGGTGTTGGAAAGTCTCAATCCATGTTATCTATTGAAGTTAGGGTGATTTTTAATTTAAATAACTTCCCATACTAGTCTGAGAAATAATTTAGTTTCTCTTACCAGGATTTTCGGTTGGTCGAAACGTATGTAATGCATTGGCTTGTCTAGAGTGTGTTCACAATTCACATACTGCTGATTTAGAGTGACGTCTGTGTTTGATATCTGCAATGTGTTACTAATCCTTAAATCGGTTCGAAATGCAAGGTTTAGTTTGCCCAACGTAGGATAAACCACAGTCACAATCCATTTTATAAACACCTCCATCTTACAAAGGAATATTACTTTTAGTTGGTCTCAAGAACCGTTGAAACCTCTTGTGCTACTTCAAAACTGTATTAATAAAAGCTCGTTGTAAGATTCTTCCAATCCTGTCTGTAGAATCTTACAACGGGTCGTACGACGTGCTCTCGTACAACGGGTTTGGTTGACTTCCGAGCTGTGATGGAAACTTTTGGAAAACTTGACGTCAACGTCACAGTTTCATTGGTAAAATCCATCGCCGGAATGTTACCGCAAGAGCGCTCGCTCATTTCCATGAATTCCTGGGGTTTTTGTAAATACCAATAATATCGCGATACAATATTTAACCAGTGCTACGATATACATATGTGATGATATGCTATTGTTTTGTCGCAATACTTTTTATTTTTTATTTAATAATTAGGAAATCTAGTACATAACATTATTGAATTAAATTAATTTAATTGTATATAAAGAAATATATCAATACATAAATAGCAAACCTTTTGAAAATTTTAATTGAGTGGACATCTCGTATATAACGTACGAGAGATACACGATAGCTTTAACAATTGCAGTACATTAATAATCATGTATTTGCAATTTTTTAATAATTCATATAAGGAAGATACGTAGGAGTTCTGTTATTATGAATATTCATTTAACGTTATTCGTAATGTTAATTTTTTCGAGAGCCTACCGCACGACTAGACGGGCTTCCCGCTTCGGGGCCCCACACCACGTCCCCTGTGACAGCTACGACGTCTGTCGATGTGTGTGTTGATTTACTCTTCAATTAACTGTTCATTTGCTCTAAGTTATTTGACAAGTACCACCCTTAGCTCCGTAATCCAGTACAGGAGACATCGGGGGCCACATTAGAGATTCTTGATTTTTGGGTGACGATATTAAATCAATATGTTTCTATTACCGCTTTTTACTGTGTATTGAATATCAGAGTTATCGGCGCATGAAGGACGTACGCAAGACGTCGCAGTTGCCTTTTTACTAAAATAACGCGTTATATTACATGTACATGTATCCTATTTGGAATAGCAAAAACCGAACAATAACAGGTTGTTGACCGACACTCGCATCTCCGGACACATATACCAAGCTTCGAGCAATGTCAAAAATGACAAAAAACGATTAGATATACCTCGGAACAATTACAATAATTTAATATTATATCCTTCATAATTTCATAATTATAAGTTACCTTGAGTGATGTGTGCGGAGGAAGCGCGTGCGCTGAGGATGGCTCGGTGCGTGGCGCAACCGCTCTCAGACCTTCAGTACATTACCTTTTTTTTAAGATTATTCACTTTCCTCCGCTGCAAATTAATTATTATTTAGTGAAGTGAGGCTGAGTTAAGTTAAATGTGTAATATCTAACGTACAACTATTTCGTAACTTCGTTGCGCGATACAACATACAACTCACTGGATTATACTGAAATCGGAATAAAAGAAGCAAGGAAAATACGAGTATAGCCTTTACACTTAACAAATAATGATGTACTGTGAATTCACAAAACTTTGTAAACGTCCGTACGTTTACAAAGTTTTGTGAATTCACTGTGTTCACTTGGTTCGTTACCCGGTCGGAATATAGAAATTCCTCCCACTTGATCAATGCCCGAAGTTACCAGATATGGAGAAAACATGCTTACAGAAAATTATAAACATGTCGTCCCGCTGCGATTCGACCCCACGACCCATCAATGCGCACAGGTGATCACCACCCATACCGCGCTTTTGCCCCCTATTATTAAAAAAAAAGATATCGTCGTAGGTGACATTCGTGAACAAACCTTTGACTGTGCTCTCTGAGCTGAACAGCGAACCGACTCAGGGCAGGAGGAATCTGATCAGACACCCCGCTCAGGCCGCTCCGCCCGCCCGCGGTACTCGCCAGGAGTTAACCTTGCTATTTGCGGATCATGCACGCTTCATTCGACTTTAGAACTATTTTATTAACTTAAATAACATAATCATATTGTGCACTCGAGTTAAAAGTGTATCAAGGCGAACTGCATCACAGCTCAGATATTAATAAAGCTGCCTACATAAGTCTAGGTATATCAAATTCACGATTGTTAGTTTGCTTTAATTTTAAGCATTATTTATTAATGGAATATAATATAGAGATATCCCCCTTTTTTTAGGGAGATTATAAATCCCTTGACATGTTTTAGTTGTAACTGAAAGCTCCACTTAAGGAACTTACAGCTTCCAAATTTATTTAGATAATATAGCCACTTCTTAACATAATTACTAAAATGTCTTACCTCCCTTATATTATAATGCAAGCATGTGTATTTGTTTTTAAGAATTACAAAAGATCCTAAGCTAGACCTGTTTTGTTTACTTTTGCAATCTTAACAGCCATTGACCATTATACTGAACCCCAGATGTTGATGTTACCCATTCAAATTGTTTACAATACAGCTGGTCGTTCTAACAAATATAATTCTCCTAAGTCGATGTCATCATAAACGGTTTTAACTGTATATATATACTATGTGTTGGATATTGCCCAATATGTAGTAGGAAATCATCAAATAGACTCTCTTCTAAAGGTTTTAAAGGTAAAAAAGTTGGTACAGCATGTGAAGAAAGTCTGGTTCTTGTTTGATCTTCTTTTTGAAAATACTTAACACAACAAACTTCAGTTGATGGAGTTTCTCTATTAGCAAGTATACAAGATCTTCTTGACCACTTTTTGCGCTTTAATCCATTGTTGATACCTGAAAAGTAATACAAAAACCAAATTGTAATATTTATGTATGATATTCCGATGGAAATACTTTACAGGATACTATCCTACATAACTTTTTAATAATAGATAGAAGAGTTAAGAAAAGTTAGTTGTTGTTAATTGTTATACACCTTTACACTAAAACTGTTCAATAAATTTTGATATGGATACAAGGTGTAAAATATACTATAATATAGTATATTTTACTTTTATATTATAGTATATTTTACTTTTATTTTATTTTTATATTATAGGCTCCTTTTTATCTAAATACTGACAATGTATTACGTGAAGCGCATTCTGATTTAATATTTAATACAATATTTATTACCACGCTAATGGAATTACTATAACATACCTTATAGGATCGAGTGGTGATTGAGACAAGTGCAGATTTGAACCAGGTGTACGGTTTTTGTTACAAATAGCACACATTTTATGGATCCTTGAGAGTCTTTCCATCTTTATAATAAAAAAACACTAAACAATACACTTATGAACTTAAACGCGTTTCTAAAGGGAAGGCAAAGTTAAAGGCGATAAGATGTCCAATAAATACACTGGATTGAAAATATCGAGGTATTTTTAGCACTATTTCACAGTATAAGCACATAAACAACCACATATGAAGCAATTATAATTTCACCGATTGAAAATTAAGAAACGCCATTTTGAGTTTTGAAATTTTCTAACATTGAAATGACCAACATAAATATACTAAAAATTATTTTATTATATTGGCTATGAAGTGCAGTAATCAACGTTTTATGATTTGCAAATTGAAATGGACCTTACTACTTTGTAATAAAGTCGAACGTTTAAAAATCCTTGAATGAGATTTTCTGTTGTACCGAAGTGTCCACCCACTGGTACAAGCCTTCGGGGTACTCGGTGTACATTACGTACAAAGTGTAGAAGCTATGATTTGAGGATCTCACTCTTTATGCGTCGGTTTAAAAGTGCAAACTAGTTAACATAATGTAGGGTAGAATGTCAGTAGGTACACAAGTACATACGTGATTCGTATTTTTCACGTTTTGATGTTTCTTTGTTGTTTTGAGACAGGTTTTGTATTTAAAAGATAACTCCTCATATTTTTAATTTTAAAGGATTTAACTACTGACGGCGATCAGATTTGACATTTTACCCAATAAGATCACACAACGTTAATTTCGAGGTTCATAAAAACCTTCTCATTAGACACTTCTGACATTTTAAAATTGTATAGAAGTGAACTATCAGAGATGGACTTGAACCTCTCACACTTCACAACCGGCGGTGGTAATAACCTTTAGTAATGTTGGTCGCGTCAATTAGTATACATTAGAATTTATTAATGCATTGGCAAATCATAATTATACTGACGTTTCATCATTACAAAACGACTATCGATTAATTTGAAATCATCTTTAATATTTAACAGCAGCGCTTAATTATGCAAATTTATTATATTTTGTGGAATTTGTTATGAAAGTTTATTAATAGTTAGCTAAATGGCTTTCCCCTTGTGCAGAGTGACTACGGCCACGCCACGCCCCGCCGGGGACGAGGAGAATATAAAATTGATATTTAAATAAAATACTTTAAACCGGATAAATCGCGATTTATTATTTATCCCGACGTTTCGGATGCTTTTCAGCAACCGTGATCACGGGCAGATGGAAAGGTGACAGCTGTCAGATTTCAAATATCACAAGGTCGCCATATTAACGTCATATTATATTCCAACTTGACATGGGCTTCTAGATTTTTAATTTCTGGATCCCAGGTGTTGGAAAGTCTCAATCCATGTTATCTATTGAAGTTAGGGTGATTTTTAATTTAAATAACTTCCCATACTAGTCTGAGAAATAATTTAGTTTCTCTTACCAGGATTTTCGGTTGGTCGAAACGTATGTAATGCATTGGCTTGTCTAGAGTGTGTTCACAATTCACATACTGCTGATTTAGAGTGACGTCTGTGTTTGATATCTGCAATGTGTTACTAATCCTTAAATCGGTTCGAAATGCAAGGTTTAGTTTGCCCAACGTAGGATAAACCACAGTCACAATCCATTTTATAAACACCTCCATCTTACAAAGGAATATTACTTTTAGTTGGTCTCAAGAACCGTTGAAACCTCTTGTGCTACTTCAAAACTGTATTAATAAAAGCTCGTTGCAAGATTCTTCCAATCCTGTCTGTAGAATCTTACAACGGGTCGTACGACGTGCTCTCGTACAACGGGTTTGGTTGACTTCCGAGCTGTGATGGAAACTTTTGGAAAACTTGACGTCAACGTCACAGTTTCATTGGTAAAATCCATCGCCGGAATGTTACCGCAAGAGCGCTCGCTCATTTCCATGAATTCCTGGGGTTTTTGTAAATACCAATAATATCGCGATACAATATTTAACCAGTGCTACGATATACATATGTGATGATATGCTATTGTTTTGTCGCAATACTTTTTATTTTTTATTTAATAATTAGGAAATCTAGTACATAACATTATTGAATTAAATTAATTTAATTGTATATAAAGAAATATATCAATACATAAATAGCAAACCTTTTGAAAATTTTAATTGAGTGGACATCTCGTATATAACGTACGAGAGATACACGATAGCTTTAACAATTGCAGTACATTAATAATCATGTATTTGCAATTTTTTAATAATTCATATAAGGAAGATACGTAGGAGTTCTGTTATTATGAATATTCATTTAACGTTATTCGTAATGTTAATTTTTTCGAGAGCCTACCGCACGACTAGACGGGCTTCCCGCTTCGGGGCCCCACACCACGTCCCCTGTGACAGCTACGACGTCTGTCGATGTGTGTGTTGATTTACTCTTCAATTAACTGTTCATTTGCTCTAAGTTATTTGACAAGTACCACCCTTAGCTCCGTAATCCAGTACAGGAGACATCGGGGGCCACATTAGAGATTCTTGATTTTTGGGTGACGATATTAAATCAATATGTTTCTATTACCGCTTTTTACTGTGTATTGAATATCAGAGTTATCGGCGCATGAAGGACGTACGCAAGACGTCGCAGTTGCCTTTTTACTAAAATAACGCGTTATATTACATGTACATGTATCCTATTTGGAATAGCAAAAACCGAACAATAACAGGTTGTTGACCGACACTCGCATCTCCGGACACATATACCAAGCTTCGAGCAATGTCAAAAATGACAAAAAACGATTAGATATACCTCGGAACAATTACAATAATTTAATATTATATCCTTCATAATTTCATAATTATAAGTTACCTTGAGTGATGTGTGCGGAGGAAGCGCGTGCGCTGAGGATGGCTCGGTGCGTGGCGCAACCGCTCTCAGACCTTCAGTACATTACCTTTTTTTTAAGATTATTCACTTTCCTCCGCTGCAAATTAATTATTATTTAGTGAAGTGAGGCTGAGTTAAGTTAAATGTGTAATATCTAACGTACAACTATTTCGTAACTTCGTTGCGCGATACAACATACAACTCACTGGATTATACTGAAATCGGAATAAAAGAAGCAAGGAAAATACGAGTATAGCCTTTACACTTAACAAATAATGATGTACTGTGAATTCACAAAACTTTGTAAACGTCCGTACGTTTACAAAGTTTTGTGAATTCACTGTGTTCACTTGGTTCGTTACCCGGTCGGAATATAGAAATTCCTCCCACTTGATCAATGCCCGAAGTTACCAGATATGGAGAAAACATGCTTACAGAAAATTATAAACATGTCGTCCCGCTGCGATTCGACCCCACGACCCATCAATGCGCACAGGTGATCACCACCCATACCGCGCTTTTGCCCCCTATTATTAAAAAAAAAGATATCGTCGTAGGTGACATTCGTGAACAAACCTTTGACTGTGCTCTCTGAGCTGAACAGCGAACCGACTCAGGGCAGGAGGAATCTGATCAGACACCCCGCTCAGGCCGCTCCGCCCGCCCGCGGTACTCGCCAGGAGTTAACCTTGCTATTTGCGGATCATGCACGCTTCATTCGACTTTAGAACTATTTTATTAACTTAAATAACATAATCATATTGTGCACTCGAGTTAAAAGTGTATCAAGGCGAACTGCATCACAGCTCAGATATTAATAAAGCTGCCTACATAAGTCTAGGTATATCAAATTCACGATTGTTAGTTTGCTTTAATTTTAAGCATTATTTATTAATGGAATATAATATAGAGATATCCTTCAGGTATTTTTTTCCTATAGGTACGTGAATAAAAAAAGATATGAAATGTTAGCGAAATCGAATGTAACTGTCTTCCGAAACAGCACTTTAAGTTATTAATATCCACACGGATCCAAGATCCAAGCCTATATAGTATATACTATGTACTCGAAACCTACAGGCTACTTGTGTACTATATACCAAACATGTGAAAAAAGAAAGAAGCGAGACTTTGTGCTTCACCCTGAGTTGTAATGCTTCTGTAGTCTGGTGACCGCGCTGGCTCTTCCCGGATAGCAGCTGTGAGCTGTGAACTCGTCGGTCTGCCGGCTACCGCCGCCGACTGGCCGAAAGAACATGACTTCCCCACATCTTGTAACTTCGGGCATTGAACGGGTGGGAAGAATATCGAAATTTCGAACGGGTTATGAATCCCTCATAGATGGAAAAACCGTGAAGTGCGCGTTTCGGTTTCAGTCTATGGATTTTCGAATGCTCGAAAAATGTAGGTCGACAGCACATCATTGTATGATGTTCTGTGGATGAGGTTATCACCTACCATCAAGTGAACCTCATGCTCGTCTGTCGATATCTAATATAAAAAGAACATTGCAAAACGTTATTAGTACTAAGTATTGGCAAAAGTCATTTAAAATACAAAATAATGGTAATCAGTTGGTGTTAGACGGTGAGGTGACCTCGGTCCGCGAGTCCTAGCTGGGCTCTTCGCCTTGCCGTGCGCCACCCCCCACCCCCGGCGGCGGGCGGAGCCACCGGGGCAGCGCCGGCGCCGCGCGCCGAGCCGCAGTGCCCTCTCCGCCGCCATGCTCGCCTCACGTCTGTCTGTGTGTCTGCTCCTCGCGCTCGCCGCCGCCGCGCCGCCGCCGCGCGTGCGCCGCCAGCTCGCCGACGAGAACGCGCTACAACCGATCGACGTGAGTAACACTTTCTCGATGTTATGTTTCATTTCGCCGTAGTTTCGCTTCGCCGCCACTGACCGAGTGACCGGCTCTTTTTATGTCATTGTACTTTATGTAAGTCAGAAAACATATTCAATATATGGTTTTACTTACGTAAACTATGTCCTAAAAACCTACTCATCATTTCGCTTTCGGACATATCGAAACCTCAAATAATATGACATCTATTTTCCGAGTAGCATTTTTGAATTACCAAACTTTGCGAACACTCTTTTGATCACCTCATTATTAATAAAACCATTTAGATCTTTACTTTCATTAGAAATGTAAGTCCTGGTATTTTTAATGATAGTTTAAGTCTTAAGATAACGTAAGTCAAACATTACAACAGTGTTTCCTAGAACGTCAATTTAAATAATTAGAAGCGGCTAGGTGAGGTTGTGAGGGTGAATGTCGAAACTGTGTCGCCCACCGTACGGGTCACGTACAGTCCCGCACGCAGCTCTCACAGCAGTCGAATCGCATCAGTACCGCGCTGCTGCGGCTCACTGGCGGTGAGAGTGTACGTGACGCAACAAGATGTCAATACAGTGCTATTATCTCACAGCTCTAACGCCCAGACCGACTCTACATTTCCCAGCTATTCATTTCTAACATTAAAAAAACTAGCACAAAACCCAAATGTTACGGTGAGCAAGACACATCGAGATGAAATCATTTCGAAACGATTGGGAAAACCACTTAGTGTATTTCCGCAGACCCAAAGTTATGGCCGCATTGGAATTTATTATTATTTCTTCAAAAATTTCGTAACCTGTGATTTATTAACACAGGTATATTCGGTTAAAATTAACTCCTGGCCTCGTAGCGAAAACACAACTCTTCACTTCCCTTATGTACACTTGTCGCACATAGCTCGTCGAATGCGGACGGATGGTCGCTCTTCTCCAAATAACTCTAACTACACTATGACATTTAAATGATTTCATACGCACAACACATGTAATTCTGTGTCGCTTTGATTGGCCACAGCCTATATGTTCACTTTCACAATTGTTCCCGCAATGTTCCCGCAGTGAACGGTAGAACCAGCAGGGCGGATGATACGTAATATTTGTTTAGCTTGATAACGATGAATTTGTACAAAATCATCTGTATCGATACAATATTAGAACATTATTCTACTCTAAATTCTTATCATTCGATGTGAGAAAACACGTAATTCTAGAAGCAAGGTAAAGCTCCATGTACACAAATTAATATTTTTCAAGTTTGTCGATTATGTCGGTAATAGCACGTTTTTCCTACTTTTACTATATAATATTTATATTTTATAAATGCTAATATTTTAAAATTACCTCAATCTCCGAATCCTATGTATTTGTAAACTATGTTACAGTATACGATCCTTGCGGTACAAGGTCTATCAATTTAGTTATCAATATCAACTAGGTTTAGTGAATGAATGGACGCGCGTCAAGTTGTAGAGCGACGCGGCCGCTGCGTAGCGAGACCATATCTAATATCTATCAGCTGCTGAATTATTTTCTTATGTATAAGTATGTGTATGTAGTATTCTTGACTATTATGTAAAAAGCTATTATAATATGTACATAAATATTGCTCTCAGCCTCTTTCCCACTTCGGTAGTCAAATTTCATATTATGCCGAATCCTTGCGATATCACTTCCGCCACTTATACTTTTACTAATAATAACTACTTTAATTTTACTAAGGTCATTAAATAAATATTTATTAATTATGACTTAAATTCCGGCCTCATATCATCGTCCCTGGACATGGTTCGAGGGACAGAAGGTCACAGGAGGCCTCTCAATTAAATGATTAAACACTTTTTACCACGACCAGCTCTCCTCGCGCGTGAGAGCGCGGCTGCTCCCACTCAACCGCTTCATATTACCATTGAACTAGGTAATTTTATAATTCCTTGTTTTTTATATTCATGAATAATCTTAATCTTGCTTTCGAAGTCAAATTTATAATGTATGAATTATTTTCGAAATAGATACAAAATATTACCCTGTAGGATACAACTCCGCCTCCGTGGCTCAGTGGTAAGCGCGATGCGTTAAGCACCGGAGGTCCTGGGTTCGAATCCCGGGGAAACAATATTAAAAAAAATTGTTTCGGTCGGGCAGGGCACAGAAGACTGATCATCTACTTGCCTGTAAAGATAAATTATCAGTGAAATAGACACAGAAATGGGTCTGCCTCATGCCCCATTAGGGGACTCGGGAACTCAACATATTGTGGTAAACATTTTTAACAACATTTACCACGTTGGTTTTCAGCCTTTCCCTTAAGAGTCACGTCACGGAATGTCAGACGTAAAATCTTGAAAATATTGTTTTAAAACAGCATAATATCAGATATATACTATAATAAACGTGACGAATATAATTAACATATTTTCATTACTGATAGTTCGGTCGGTCGCCCCACCGGTGCAGTGGTGTAAGTTGTGACGCAACGTCTGTCCAGTCGCGCTTCGATTCAAGCACATTTTTACCAATACTTTTGTAAAGTACAGGTGATTTGTGCCACTACTTACCACGCATATATAACAAACTTTCTTTCCTCCTAAGGGTGGAGAGCATGTAGCATTTCTTAATAAAATGCGTAGCAAATAATTCACAATACTGACGCATACGTGCTTATACTCTAGCCCTCCAGAGTACGTACTACTTTACATATTATCATACATCTTTACGTTACATATTCTCATTTACGTAGAAAATAATATAAGCATTAAAATCAGTAGCAGGAAGTAAAATGTTCGGTTCCAGTTTATAAATACGCACACGGCCAGCGCACTGCCGGCCGCGGCGTATTGACGATTATGTTGTATGAGTACCTTGAATGTCCCACACTGAAGTTCCAAAACCAACAACCAACCAACCGCCGCGGCCGCAGTGTATCTCGTGTCGCGATACGCGCGGTGCGAGTTCGATGCTCACACGTATATTAGCTTCACGGAGTATACGAATTGAAACGATGTACATTTTAGTAAAATATAATTTAAATGGACTTAAGCTTGTTCATAAAAATGGAAATAGTATAGAAACAACAACTCTTATTATGAGTTCGTAAAGTATAACTTGTCCGCGTCAAGGTGTTGTCACAACCACAGCACTCTTGTTTACATTCATATGTTTGTTTACATCAACAGATCAGTCGACAACATCTAAATGTTTTAGCATATCGTATCAGTAGGAAGGGGTTTTAGTTTCGAACCGATCTAATAATGATCTCATGCTTCTTTCGTGTTTGTCCCACGACCCCGCAACCCCCGACCCCCGACTCGTGCAACACAATAGTATGCAGTCGATAGATAATGAATGCACTTATGAAACTGAATAGCGAAGTTTTTACATAGAACGATTCCCGCGCGGTTACGTCATGAAGTATGCGCGGCGGTAAGAGACCTCCCTCACACACGCCGAACCAAAAATAAGTTTCTTATAATAATTCGTAGAATCGATCAGAACTTTAAACAATATCAATAGTCTAATAGTAGTAGTAAGTATACAAAAGGTACCTAAAAATAAAGTTGCGCGATAACACAGGTTAAAACTGCGTAGTAAATGTTAATTTTGTTAAACCAAGCAAAGGGCCACTTGAGACATGACAACTGCCGAATTTTAAATATTTTTTTAAATTTTAAATTTTAAATATTTATTGATAGAACACTTCTTCTGACCACGTCTGGCACGTCAAATGTAATACTTTAATGTCAAAATATTGGTAATGCAACATGAAACCCCAGAATGATAGCTTTTGTTTCAATACGAGATCTAGAACTTTGCGTAAGCTATGTGAAGTCTCCAGCATCCGTCCCCAGCCTCACGCGATACCAGTAATGAGACGTGGCGCTCGAAGGTCGCCGCTCACTCGCTCAATTACATGTATAATTTATCCGTCATTAACGTAAGCGCTGCGACCTTTAAGTGGCTCTAAATTAGATTTCCTTGATGTCAGTCTAATGGTCGTCCGAGCGCAAGAATATTAGCTTAAAATTATTTATCAAAAACGCAATGAAACAGGTTACTAGTTGCGGCGTACGGCGTCGCGCGGCAACTGAGCTCTATATATTATTTTATTTAGGATGTATTGTAGTGTGGAATTCCCTAAATGGTGGCGTCCGGGACACGCGCCTCCCTACCTGGGTTTGAGTTTATGTATAATCCAGTCGCTAATGCCCGAATCCAATACTCAAGTTTCAAGTTCAAGTTTTCACTATATCGAATGAGTGGTTTGATAACATGTGGGAGACGTGTTATCAAATGGACTTTCCCTTACATTTCTTTATTCAATTTGCAACTACGTCGTATAAGTATTAAAAAAAACGATACAATTGTCTCATCACGCATCTTCCTCAAATATTAAATACTTTCATAGGAAATTTCATGCCCTGTTTGCTCTTCAAGGGTGGAACTATAACATTTCATTATTTATTTATTTATTTTTTCTAAAAATTAATACATGTGATATGACAATAGATTTGGGGCCCAAACTAAGCAAAACTTGTATCTACTACTACTATTATTAGTACTAATGTAACACTAGCGACATCAGCTATGTGTTAACAGATCCGTAGTCAGCCAGGCGAGTATATAATATATATGTATATTTAGTAGACCACTAGGACCTAAATTAAACGCATAGCTATCATACAGACATACACTGGCAGCAGTGAAAATATTTATATCCAAATACAGAGCAGTCGCAGAGTTATACCTAACAGTGTATGCAATTCCGATCGCAGCTCACATTAACTTTAAGATGACATTGACACGTGAGCTTGTGGTTGCGCGACGCGCGGCGGGCGTCTAGCGGGTAGCGGGTAGCGGGCCCTGCGGCTCTCCACCGACCGTCCGCGACCCTCGTCCTCTGCGGACAATACCTCCACGGTTTCATACAGAACATTATATTATCACCTGTACTTTACAAAGCATGTTCACCTCAACCCACATTGCGTTACATTCGCAACATTATAGAGACAGAGCACGTAGTTTTGATATCTTCACGACACGAACCGTAGTTAGGAGTCACTACGAAAGGAATTTAAAAATATGTTTGCTACTTGTTGTTAACCATAGAGCAACACGGGCCACCGGCGAACCGGAGGGGAGTAGCCATACGCAGGCGTTCCCCTCTGTCACAGTACAAGTCCAAATGGTCCTATGCGTATAATAAAACTAGTTGTAGCCGCACTTTTCACTAGACTAAATCCAGATGCGCGACTGAATCGACCTCCTAAAAAAATGCCGAATTGTTTGTGTTTCTTGTTGCCAAAAAATATCTGCCACGTCAAATTTACAAAAAGATAGCGTTACCTTTCATATGTAGGTATTTTTTAATCATATTATTACTATTTACTTCTTTAAAACTTAAAAAATTACAATATTATCGGTCGTGTTGTTTCGGATTTTTTTACCAACACAGTCGCTCGACAGATCCGCGTATTGTATCAGCCCTCATACAATACACGGATCTGTCGAGCGACTGATCCGAGTTTATTTCCGAGAAGTCGCTGTCACCGAGCGATAGTGTTGTTGTCGGATTGTTTTAAGTTATCGAAAAAAATGGCAAAGGAGTCTTCTATACAGAGACAGTTTTGAGATTAAATTTTCTGATTCAAATATTATACTGTCATAATATAGTTATATTGTTAAAATATAATATAATACTTACGCGCGTTAGCACATTTATTAAAATCACTTAGTGTAAACTTCAACCATAATGTTTTTTTTATTTTCCAAAAATCCAAAGGATATGGAAAATTGTGGGCCCAAATTTAATAATTGCGATATGATCTAGAAAAATGACATATTTTTAATCTTATAATATAAAAAATCAGCTCAATTCTCAATCTGGGAGAGGAGAAATATGAGAAATATAGTTTTCCTGAGATTCTCGATTAATTGAATCGATTACACAATCCCAAAAAAAACCTTTGGACAAGGTAATTAACTCAAAAGTAATTAAATGCACTTTAAATACAATATATTGCATATAATTACAGTTATGTTATTAAATAAAATATAAATTATTAATTAAAGAAAATTAATATACATAATTATCGATTTTTTATCGATCTTTTATTTTAGTCTGTCATTGGCATGCCGCATGACAGTTGTTTACTCTGTGCTAATTCGTTTCGTGTTTTCAACGTTTTGAGTCTGAGTGCTTTCCCGATTGTCGTCATTTAGGAATTGTTACGTTTTGACAACTACAAATATCATTGATCACAGATTTATGATATATTTATGTCAGTTATTGATTGTAACATAACCTTACTTTTACTACTTAAAACTCTAATAACTCGGCTCTCAGATTGTCAAAACTAATAGAATTTTCATCGAAGGACTGTTAAGTCTCAATCTATTAATTCACATCAATTTCATATTGTAACATTGGGGGCCCAAAGTTTCCATCTTCTTTAAGGGATAAATGAAATATATATAATAACGAAGTATTTTTCAAATTATTTCGAAGATTTTATTATGTACCAACTCATGGTCCACTCTCCGTGACCTGCTACGTGCGCATTACCCGACAAGTTCATTTTGTATTATTGTAGTACGTAATAAATTAAGTCCTTTGTATCACTTATAAACCTAATTTCCCTAACCCAGTTCTTGAAATTATCGATACTGCGTATCGACAGTTGTTGCAACTACGGCTAAAAGGACTTGTCAGTGTAGTTGCGCCATTTATTTATACTGTTATGACACGGAATGTTTAAATGTGTGTGTGAAATTGTTAGTGTATTTTTTAATTGTCACGGTGTAAGTTTTGTAGTGACAGACGATTGCTTTTGTGTGCGAATTTGAGTACGCACACATAGCGCAGATTTCCCCCCGCAAAAAATGACAGACAGTTTGGTATCGGTAACGAACGCTATGGCTACTCCCCTCCGGTTCGCCGGTGGCCCGTGTTGCTCTATGTTGTTAACAGTATAGTAGATGCGTAAAGTAGTGACTGAAGTGAATACTAAATATTGGTAATATCTTGGGGAATTAATTTCTAAGCCTCTCATTGTACCTTAGATCCTCCTGGTTCAGGAGTTTAGAAGGGAGAAAAATATTCCCCACGATACTACTGTGTAGTGCTACTAGTAGTGCTAGTGTAGTTCAGTAGTCAGTGAAGAACGAATGTGAAAAAAGTTGAAGCATGTAGATGCATTAACGGTGGTGGTTTAGATGTGGTGTGGCATGTGGTGCAGTGTGCAGTGTGCAATAGTAGTGGTCTCCTTGGTGTGTAGTGTACAGGTGTGTGTATGTGTGTGCAGGAGGAGGCCGAGGAGCTGGCGCGGGAGAAACGCAAGCTGGAGGACGCGACGATGGCGAAGTACGGTGTCAAGAACGCCGTGCTCGGCTTCGTGTTCGGCGTGAGTATCCCTCGTCGTAGAGCCCGCTGTGTCCCCGCGTCCTACCGGTAGTAACGGGTTGTTCTTTTGTAGAAAATCAACTCGTTTATCGACGCGAAGACGCGGCTGGTCGCGTCCCTGGACAAGAAGAACATCGAGCTGAACAAGCAGTACGGCATCGAGCCGCCGAAGGACGGCATCTCGTCGCTCTCCACCGTGGTCGGGCAGGTCCTCGCGCCCAAGCTGCAGGCGGCCTCAGGTCTCTTGGGCAGTCTCTCATCCAGCTCGAGCGGCTCGGGCCACGGCTCGGGCTCGGGGCTCGGCTCGATACTGTCGCTCGTGACGTCACTGTCCGGCTCGTCGTCCGGCGGCGGCGGCTCGCCCGGCGGAACCGTCGAGACCATTGACTCGGACGAAGACTCGTGATCCCCTCTGCCGACAGCCGCGCGAGACCCCCGGCTCCGTGCACCTCCCGAGCCTGGTCTCTGTCGTCTCGCCTACTGCCCCCCCCCCCCTACCCCCTCCCTCGCCCCCCGCTCCCCGCTCCCCGCTCCCCCTGCACCCTGCTCCAGTGAGGCCGCCTGTACAATCGAACAGCTCACTACACCATGTACAGTGTACAACAATCTATATTTATAATGTAAATAGTATTAGGTGAGTTTGGTGATAATTAAATATTATGTTTATTTTTGTATCTGTTTGTTTTTTTGCACCGCATGTATCGTAGACTTGGGACACCCGAATAAACTATAGTGATAACAATATAAGGTTCCTGCGTCCAGAGAACGGGACGAGGAGTCGCCGCGGCGGAGGGAGGGAGCGCGTGTCGGTAGCGGCTTATGTCGTGCTCTGTGTATAAATGTTTACTAACAGCTCACTCGTCTGTATGAACCCGATAAGGTTGAGATTAAATTACTCGGTCTTACTCTATCGTAACTCTTCTCCAAGCTTTGAGGTCGATACTGTTCCGCACAGTTGAAAGGATTAAAATAATGTTAACTTGTAGAAGAATACGAGCTTGTATAAAATTAAAAAGGACTTAAAAAAAAATAAATGTGATTTTTTCAATAAAATTTCACAAAGTTGCTACACGAACTTGATACCTACTTGCTATACGTACTCGGTACTACTGGCTAACCATGGCCTCTTGTATCTTAGTAGGTATGACATGGGGTTCAAAAATATAATCAAACCATATTATAGATTTTGGATATTTTTAAAGATTAGTTAGGTAAGTATATTGTGTAGTGCACCGATAAGTCATATTTTCAAAAAGTTTTATGAAATGTTTTTGACAATCATATGTAGTTTTATGTGTGGTTGCGTCACTGCACTCGGCCCCACTGAAGGTGAGCGCAGTGACGAAACGCAACGCAGAACCAGATCGCACACAAACGTTGCTTTCTTCTCAACAAGATTTTAGGGAAATAGTTTTATGATCAATAAGCAATAATCATATTACAATATACCAACAACGTCTAAATCTTAAAAAACAATTCCCCCACCCGACTCGCGGTGCTCTGCTACCTCCCCTCCTTTTTCGGATTCAGGGGCTAACCTTAAGCCAATCGAAGAAAAGACTTGTAGCTTCACATAGCCCAGGGCCCCATGGGGGGGCTACGGACGCCTCAGGTGAGCATGAAGCTGGTTAACTAATGTGTGCTAAATGGGTTGTACAAAATACTTACGAGGTCAATGGAATTTTATAATTATTCTGTCATCTTACTTATCCTAAATATATTTGTATGCGAATTAGATTTCTCGTATAATTAAATACATTCAACATCGTACATCTCTGTTTGTATATATAAATGTAATTGTAACAGTTTATATAATTATCAAAATTAGACACCTTAAAAGCGCGATGATCTGCAGCGCGCTTTTAAGGTTCCTTCCACAAACACATTGTAATTTAGAAATCTTTCTTCCATTGCTGAATACAACTTCTTGACTTCAGTACTGGGGGCTAGCGGCAGTCACTGATCAGACCGCTCCAGAATCTACCCTTTACATTGGAGGAAGAGCACAATTTCCTTCCTCCACAACGTAAACTCAACCATTTATTCAGAGCAAGCCGATGAAGAGTATTTTCTTAATTAAGGAGAGAAATAATTACAAAATTAATATCTAAAATAAAACAACGATGTGCTACTCACTCGCGATCAGTTCTGTAAAATATACCAAAATAATTGGAGGTTAACACTCAACTTGTGTCGCAACGTTGCCGCAACACCGCGCTGACCTCCCGCCACACACACACACACACACACCCTCACACGTCGTATATGTAACGTTCTCTAGTGAAACAATTGTTGTAATATCCTTTTACGATGTTATTTTTTAAATAACCTAAAACCAAAACAAATACCTATAGTATATGTGTCGAGAATTAAACTTCTCTCATGTATATGCAACTGCAACTAAGATCTGTCTAACCTCAAGTAAAACTACAATAAATTCACAATATTTCGTCATATTGAACAAAAAATTCACAATTTTGTAAAACACATTTTTTGTTCAATATGTTATGTATATTAAATAAACTCGATTTTCATAATCAAACAGAAAGTATGACAAAAAGTAACTGTCCAGTATAATATTCCATAAACACTTATTAAATATTCTTAATACAGTTATCACAGTAATAAGACGCTTCTGCAATAAGTGCCCTTATTAATTATTTCCATTGAACGTGAGGAAACTATCCTAACTAATGGGTTTCTCCGTCTAATAATCAGCAAAAGTATTCGTATCGTCGAGCTGTCATTTGTATGCAAGTGATGTCTCATACAACTGACAGATGAACGATTAGAATACTTTTTCGAAAGTTATTCGTGCTAGGCCCTCAGAGCGAATGATTCATTCAGACGCCTTCGTAGATCTAGTACGTTTTTTAAAAATTTTAGCATCCGAATCTAGAGCGAAATAAATTTATAAATGTTTCGTTGGTATGTTAGTTTGTGTTCTGGGGGGCTAGCACGAACAACTGTCGAAAAAGTATTCGTATCGTCGAACTGTCATTTGTATGAAATTTAAAATTATTTCTCATACAACTGACAGTTTGACGATTCGAATACTTTGTCGATAGTTGTTCGTGCTCGCCCCTCTGTATGCTTTGGCGCTGCTATCTAGTACCAAACAACGGGTTACTCTGGCGACTAGCGAGAATCGCGAACTGTCTGCTCGAAATGTCATTAGCGATTATTAATATTCAAGTCGAAAAAGTATAGTAGTACTTAGTAGTTGCAGATGATTCGAATACCCTGATCATTCGCAGTCGCGCATCGCTGATCAGCGGCGACTCTGTTGATGTGTACATATAGCGCCATCTAGTATCCACTAGGTGTTACAATGTTATTTTTAAGAGACTGAAGAGACTGCCTGCTGTTTAGGTCAGGGCCTGAAACTGGTTAATTTTTATTTTTCAAAATAGGTATCTGACTGAGATAAATTGATATGATATTAAATAGTTATAAAGAGTAATACACACTAAATTTACCACACTATTTTTTTCAAGTATATGACAAAAAACGAAAGAATATTAACAAAAACCTTAATTATTTCGATTAAGCTCCTACAAATTAACCGGTTTCGGAGCCCTGATTTAGGTTAAGGTATTGTATATAAAGTTATATTTTGACTAACATATTATTTTAATAAATCAATTCTAATCAATTAAAAAGTATTTACGTTGTTCTGGCGGCCTCAAGAGTCCACCGAACGGTTCAATAAAGAGCGGTTCTGATAAAATTGAGCGGCATCGAAACCCGACAATTTTAAGTATCTGTATTTCACCGGTTCTAGAGTCAAGGGAGTTGGGACCTGGTCCGCCTCACGCAAGGCCGTCCGTCGATTGGTGAATCCTTCGAAGAGAATATCAGACGAACATGAGGTTCACTTGATGGTAGGTGCTACCCCAGCCACAGATCATCGGTCAATGATGCGCTGTCGACCTACTATTTACTTTTATTTCGAGCATTCGGAAATCCATAGACTGAGACTGAAACGCGCAATGTGCACTTCACGGTTTTTCCATCTATGAACGGTGGTATTCGATATTCCTTCCACCCGTTGACTGCCCGAAGTGACCAAATGTGAGGAAGACATGCTTATATAAAATTATAAACATATTGTCCCGCGCGGCGGTGCGCAAAGAAGGTGTTTTAGCAAAAGTTGAGCGGTAAATTTTAATTCGCTTGTATAAAATTAATACAAATAATAAATAATCTACAAAGATCAAAATATATCTATACTCTAAAGTGTCATCTAGTAACCGAAATCATAACTAAAAGATCAAATATCGGAATCGAAATTAGAACCGGTTTTCAATCCGTTCTACCGATGACGGTGAAAGTCATACACGTCGCTTGTATTATATAATTAGCAATGTCTCGGCGAACAACAGACAAACCGTAAGTACTTATGATTAGATAACTACGATTGTTATAAGACATAACAAGGATTATTAAGAAATTATACGTAAGATATGTATATCATAACATTTCATAATAAATAATAAGCAACTATGCATTTAGAAATTGGCGAATGCAACATCTCAGTACCTAGACGCGAGTATTGTGTCAGGCTGATGGCGTCGCGGTCGCTCCGTCAATATGTTTACGATCTGCAATATAAGATTTAATAATAGCTGCTATTATAATGTCACATATCGTATTAAAAAATTAATCAAGAGATAATAGTCCACTTTAAGGTTCGAAATAAAAAGAAACGAACTCTTTTAACGTCAATATCAAGTTGATATTACGATACGGAATCCTTTAAGACAAACAATATATTTTGAATATTTAAAAAAAAAAAAAATACAACGCGCTAATGTGGCAAACAATAATTCACCAGAAGTGTAATAAACACAGTAGACTAAACATATATTTGGTGCCCAAATGAAGAGTCGGGTTTATTCTGGTTGCAATTCTAGTTCAAGATGAGTCATTTAACTAAAGATTTTGTCATATTTGTATTTGTTCTCACCGTACGAGTACTGTACGAGTATGTAGTATATGTCAAGCCACTCGAGTCTCTACGGACTGCTCTCTACATCTGGCTCTAAAATAAATGTTTAAGTTTAAATAAAATAATACCAGATTAAAACGCGATTTATTATTTATCCCGAGGTTACGAGCGTAGATGCATTTTAAATTAACGGGTCATTGTGTTGGCAGGATGGCGCTACGTCGCGCCTCCCGCAGCTGCCGTCGAGCACAGGAGAGTCCGGCTCGAGGCCAGGAGAACTCAGTTTGCGCACGAGAGACCTCACTTCGATCCCGAGAGACCTCACTTCGAGCCCGAGAGACCTCACTTCGATTCCGAGAGACCTCACTTCGAGCCCAATAGTTACACGAGGCCTGCGGCAGGCGTCGAAGGGTACGGGGGATATCCCGGTGTTCGACCGCAACAAGGTCAGCCTGGAGCTGCCCGGGAGCCTGTTTGGACCATCCGTGTCGCTCCTTATCAACACCACTAAGATCCTCGGAAGCGTTATACAGGTGACTCCACGCGCTTTACTGTTCTATGGCTGCTGCATAGCTCCGTTCGATACAACACGAATATCCGATTTGTGTAATATTTTAAAATAGTAGAACATTATTGAAATTAATTACCAATTTCAATTTTATTGTATTATTTATTTATTCAGTAGAACGGCAAAACCAATTACACTACTAAAATTACAATTTAAAATAAAAGAAGCATAAAAATACAAAAAAATACATTAAATTATTGTATATTTACCAACATTCATTCAGATCTTTCACATAACTTCAAACATACTGATAAGAGTTCCTTCCATCCATCCGCAAATAAATCGCATTCGGGATATTCATTTAAGAGGGCGTTGAGTGCCGTGAGTGTCCGAGGGATAGACGAGTTAGCTCGTGCAACAGTGCGGGAACTGGGTATAGTGAAAAGCCTATGCTTTCTGGATCGACAGTAACTGTCACGGACAAATATTTCGAAAATTTCATTATGAAGCTCCGGAGCAACAATGAAATTCCTTAAAATCTTACAGTGTCCTGACTTGATCAGTTTTCCTCCTAACTTCCAATGAGTTGTAGCCCAAGCAACCTAAAAGATATTTTGAAGGATACAAAAATGGATAATAACCATAAACACGCTTGTAAAGATATCTTACGAATACTTTCTGTACCTTTTCAAGCAACAGGATATATATACCTTCATAAGGAGACCATACATTTATATAAACGTATGAATACATAATGTTTCAGAACTCCGCGGTTCGCTACCAGACCTTCCTCCGCCTCTTCCGGCCCCTGTTCCGAGGCCCTTTCGAGATCAAAGGTCTGGACCCACCGACCACCACCACCACGACCACCACGACCCCCACAACCACCAGCAGCCCACCGCTTGACGGAGACAACGAGATTCGACGCAGATGAGACGTTCGGCGGACACTTCTCACATTGTGCGATGTGACACAGTTTACACTGCACATAGTTCACTTGTAGTATACAGGTCATTGTTCACTGCCATTTAGTATGATAAGTAAAAACGAACTCTCCCAGATGTGAATATCAGATTATATGTCAACGACAGCCTTAAGTTCTAGAGATATGGCGCGGCGGCGACGCTGCACTCGGTGAGTCTATGTTGAGTCGCCGCTGCGCTGTCGGGAAGACGCTTCATCATCACTTTAATCGATGCTGACCTGATAATATATTAAGGATTTTTTTTAAATATATTTTTGAAATTATGTACAATACATGAAATCACTGTTTAATAATTCTTCATGGTTTTGTGTTACGTATATGCTGCTAGCTGACGATTGAGGATTATAATAAAAGATCAATAAGGATTTATCTTTATCTGGACTATTTAATCTTAAAATCATCACACTATTTACCATCAGGCGAATCTATTTATCCAGTTACTAGAACAATATCTTAATAAAATCATAAAATGGCTATACTCTGTATTATAATACCTACTATGTACACTCTGGTCCTCGCAGCTAACTGGGGCTCTATAGTTATTAAAGTAAAGTAATGCTAAGTACTGAACTAGATACCAAAATATATAAATAATAAATATAATTAAGTCAACAAAATTGTATTTTATGAGTTGAATGATAGTTCGGGTTTGTGGTATGTTGGTGTTTGTTACTATGATAAATAATTTCTAATAAATGTGTCTTTTATTTATTTATATCTCACCTCACCGAGCCATAGATCCTAATATATGTAATAACTAGACGTCGTTATCGCGGGGGCACGAATCATTTATAGATTACAAGAATATTAAAAATTGCATTTATGCATTCTGCTACCCTTCTTTTATCACCCCTCTTAATTTCTGGTAAAAATATTTAGTGAAGCGTAATTTCGATCCTACTCTTTTATTATATGTATATATAGATATGAACAGAGTGGACAAACGAAAGACCTAATAAGCCTACATCCCCGGCGACTATCGCCCCGGGGCCGTGGAAAGATAAGCTATGAAAATGAAACAATATATAATTTTGAAGACCATACAGGATGCTGCTATTTGATACAGGCTTTCCTCTATGGTCCCCTTGTCGCTGTAGAGTTCCCTACGGGTGTGTAAAGTTTATTAACAACAAAGACGCCCAATTGAAAATACAAATTTACAAACTAAAGTGTAACAAAAATTATAATTAAAATTAAAATTATTGAATAAACAAAAGGGACTCAATGTCAAATTTAAAAGATTACAATTACATAAAGAAAATAAAATTAGAAACTAATATTACAAAGTATTAATTACTAATTAAAAATATACAAAGAAAACTAGGAAATATTAACAAGTGAACAAGGAGAAGTAGAAAAAGAAAACAGAAAATTTTAATTTTATCTTACAAATTATTATAAAAATTAAACTAATTAAAAATATACAAAGAAATCTGGGAAATATTTACAAGAGAACAAGGAGACATACAGAAAATTTACATCAAGTTGAATTAAACGACTTGATATGATTTATGATACTATATCTGATATGGGTGTCGAAAGATTTGGCTGAACTAGGGTGTGAGATGACATCTGTAATGATGAACGGATTCAACCCAAGGAAGAAACAAGTTTCTTCATGGGCTAAACGTGTGCGGGTGAAATGATGACAAGTGGTGACTAAGTGATCCAAGTCCTGATCACAGGGACAGATGGGGTCGTCGGAAATGTGGAAACGATGCAGGTATGATTAGGCGTAGGAGTGTGCAGTAAGAAATTGGGTCATGTGGTAGGAGGTCGGAATTGCTTGGAAAAAAGGTGGGATATCATTTATGTTGCGGAATATTGTTTTGGTGTGGATACCAGTTGGTTCTAAAGCATATCTGTTTTCACATTTCTGTCGAGTGTCTTCCCTTATAAGTCTTTTAATATGGGATAAAGGGCAAGCTATGACTTCAGGTGATTTGTGTAATTTGGCTGCCTTGTTCGCGGCTTCGTCAGCAGCTTCATTGCCCGGTATGCCGGAGTGGCCCTTCACCCAGTGAAAAAGTACTGTAGTGTTTGAGAATGTGGTGTTCATTATGTGTATGTGTTGGCGACGAAGGGATGCGTGTTGGATCTGTGTTTGAGTGCAGCTATGGATGATTGTGAGTCAGTGTGAATTATAGCTTTGTGAATTTTGTTTATTAGTATGTAAGTGCATGCTTGTTGTATGGCGTATAGCTCGGCCTGGAAGACCGAGCAGGTGCGATGTAGTTTGAATAATTTGGTGTGTTGAATGATAATGCGTGATCATATATCAAATCGTATAATTTCTTCTTATAAATCGTGCGCTGATTTTCTTTGTTCGTGTTCTTCCTTGTAACGGTCGAAATCGAATGTGAAAATTAACGGTAAAACTTGACAGTGTAGTAAGAAATGTCAAGTATGACATGTGATGTTTAAACATATTCCCGGCCTTGGAAGTCCTTGGAATTTCAACATTGTGGCAAGGGACAAATCTTCGAGAACGCGCGTCTGTATACTCCTTCGGCCACTCGTACGTCAGCCACTCTGGATATCCCATCCGCTCCAGGATATGTGGCCTTGATGCGACCTAAAGCCCACTTTAACGGTGGCAGATTGTCGTCTTTTAATAATACGAGTGTACCGACTTCTAAGTCCTTATTTGAGGTCTGCCATTTTGTCCTAGCTTGAAGTTCCGACACGTATTCCTTTGCCCACCTAGCCCAGAAATGTTGTCGAATTTGTTCCACTCGTTGGAAGCGCGTTAGCAAATGAAGTGGCTTGTCCAGATGGTCTTCGGTAGCGGGAGCACTCAATGGACGTCCAATGAGAAAGTGAGCGGGGCTGAGCGGCAACAGGTCTTCTGGATCAGACGATAAGGGACTGATAGGGCGTGAATTCAATACGGCTTCAATCTGAGTTAAGACTGTGTTAAACTCTTCGTAAGTAAGGTGAGCGTTGCCAACTACGCGTCGCAAGTGGTGCTTACAAGTACGTACTCCCGCCTCCCATAAACCTCCAAAGTGACTTGCATAAGGCGGAATAAATTTAAAAACTATATTTTGACTTAATGCGAAATCCTTAATTTTATCTGAGCATGTTTTTAAGAATTTATCAAACTCATTACATACACCTACAAAATTCTTTCCATTGTCTGAGTAAATCTCAGCTGGCTTTCCACGTCGTGAGATAAATCGTTTCAGTGCGAGAAAATATGCATCAGCCGACAAATCTGTTACCAATTCGAGATGAATTGCCCGTGTGATAAAACATACAAATAAACAAATATAGGATTTAATTATTTTAGCGCCTCTACCTTTGCGATTCAGAATTAAGACAGGACCTGCGTAATCCACTCCACACTTTATAAAGGGAAAGCCGGGTTGTAAACGCTCTGGCGGCAAGTTACCCATAATAGGAGGAGTGACCTTAGCTCGCATGCGCGCACAAATATTGCACTGGTGATAGACAGCTCGAGCTAAGTTTCTCCCACCTACTGGCCACCACTTATCCCTTAATGAATATAAAAATACTTGTGGTGCTGCGTGTAATAATGTTTTATGTTGATATCTAAAGAGTAATAAAGTGAAATGATGTTTTGATGATAACAAAATAGGATGTTTCTTGTCAAATTCAAAAAATGTCGCGTTCGTTAAGCGACCTCCGACTCTTAACAGGTTTTTGTTATCAACAAAAATGTTAAATTTTAATAAATAATGTTTGTTTTCTAACCGCTGACCTTTCACCAAAGACTTATATTCCTCGGGAAAGGACTCTTGTTGTGACATGCGTGCTAGTAAGGTAAGAGATTCCCTCAATTCATCCGCAGTGAGTGCACCGTGCCTTCGTGATGTTTTATTGCGCGTATTGTGAATAAAGCGAAGTAAATATGCGCCGGCGCGCTGCATGCGGGAGAAATGAGAGAACCTGGAAAATGGAAATAACGTGTCTTGAGAACCTTGATTACATATAAAATTATTAACGTTATTAATTTTTATTTCAGGAAAATTGTTCGGATCTAAACCTGTACTAACGTATGAGTCATCATAATTATGATCGTACAAAAATCTAGGTCCGTTCCACCACACTGACGATTCACTTAGCGCGTCTAAGTGCAATCCGCGCGATACTAAGTCAGCGGGGTTATCCCTACCCCTAACGTGACGCCAAGGATAACCTTTTGTTAATTCGTGTATTTGTGAAACTCTGTTCTGGACAAACGTTTTTAATAAGTTTGGAGACATGTGAATCCACCCTAAAACTATTGTGGAGTCTGTCCAAAGAATAATTTTATCAAAAGTGGTTTTAAGGGATTTTATTATAGTAGAAAAAATGCGTGCCCCTAGCAGGGCTCCACACAATTCTAATCTAGGTATAGTAGTAGGATTAAGAGGTGCGACTTTACTTTTAGCATATAACAATTTAACTGAAACGACTGAATTATTATCAACGCTACGTACATAGGCACAAGCGCCATACGCGACCTGAGACGCATCCGTGAATATATGTAATTCTTTTGACATTAAATTGTTATCAGAAAAAACATAGCGAGAAATACTTATGTGTTTAAGATGTATTTTAATATTATTTATAAATTTAAACCACTCCTGTGATATTTCACGTGGTACCTCTTCATCCCAATCCGTGTGTAAAAGCCATAGCTTCTGTAATAAAATTTTAGCTAGTATTATAGTCGGGCTTAATAAACCTAACGGGTCGAATATTTGAGACGTCACCGACAAGATAGTGCGCTTTGTTGGAGGCGAATCACATTCGTTTATTTGCGTGTAAAAATGTAAATTGTCAGATTTATTATTCCAGCCTAAACCCAGCGTTCTATTATTTGTGTTTTCCCCTAATGATAATTTATTCAATGTGTCAGATTCATAACTATCATAATCAAAATTAAAAACCCATTTGCGAAGAGAAAAACATCCCTTTTTTAAAGTTTCTGTAACCTCCTGACATAAGGATAATAATTTAGATTTATTATTTGCGCCACAGATTACGTCATCGACGTAGAAATTATTATTAATAATGTGCGAGACTTCATTATTATTACTCTCACATGCTAATTGTTTTAAACATCTACAACTCAAAAATGGCGCCGATGCAGTTCCGTATGTCACGGTATTTAATTGATAAATCCCGATTTCATCTGTCGGGTTATCTCGCCATAAAATAAGTAATAAATTGCGTTGACTAAGATCAAGTTGTACCTGCCTATACATTTTTTCTATGTCTCCGCATCCTACGTATTTATTTTCGCGAAATCGTATTAAAATAGAAAGTAAATCTCCCTGTAATGCTTCCCCAATCAGCTGTAAATCATTTAATGATTTACCGCTAGATGTCGTTGCGCTTGCGTCGAATACTACGCGGAGTTTTGTAGTGCTACTGTGTTCGCGATATACTCCGTGATGAGGAATGAAACAATGTGGATTACTATACTTATACACACGGGTCATATGCCCCAAATGAACATATTCATGTATGAAATCCGTGTATAATTTTTTATATGTAATGTTGCGTGCTAAACGTCTTTCTAAAGCTAAAAAACGGCGTTCCGCTTGTGAGTAAGATTCACCTAAATTATCAGGTGATTGTTTAAATGGCATATAAACAAAGAATCTACCTTCAAAATCCCGTGTGGTTGTATTTATGAAGTGTTCTTCGCATAGCCTTTCATCTTCAGTGCGTGTGTAAATGGATTTTAAAGTACCTGGTTCCTCGATTTCCCAGAACTTCCGTAACTGCTTGTCTATACTTTGTGTATCTGAAATGTGCGCGTCTTCAGTTTTAATAAAATTACAAGATATAGACTGCAAAGATTTATTACTATTTTTAAATATAGGACCGGACACGATCCAGCCTAACTTTGTGTTTTGTAAATATGGGCCATTACACAAACGTAATTTACCGTCTTGTAATAAATCCCAAAAGTAATCCGCCCCAATTAACATGTCAATTGCTTGACTTTCGTAAAACTTAGTATCGGCTAATTGAATACATGTAGGTAAATTTAAATTATTTTTATTTAAAGAAATAGTTGGTAAATCCGAAGTTATTTGTGGTAATATTAAACAAGTAATGCGTATGGAAAATAGCCCACAAATTGAATTTATTTCTGTATCACATTTTTGCGTGCTTTTTGTGATAGAATTACCAACCCCGTGTATGAGCAAAGAGGACTGTATTTTATTAAGATTTAATTTACGACATAACGATTCTGTTATAAAACTACGTTCGCTGCCGCTGTCGAGAATAGCACGAATTTGATGACACATACCTTGATTGTCTTTTATCTCAACTATTGTGGAGGCTTGTGATTAGTGTTATTGTTAGCGGCTAGATTGCAGTGAACTTTAGAAGATTTCTGAGTGTACGATGAATGGTGTTTGTGGGAGTGATCGAATGAATGCGATGTATGACTGTGTTTTGAGTGTGAAAGTGATAATGTTTCTAACATGTCCGCTTTGTCCCTTAAGAATTTCATTAAATCATTTAAGGTTATTTTAACTAATGAATTATCTGAAGGGAAAAGTGAACTTTTGTAACGTTCCCAATCACGTTCGGTTGCCGGGTCTAACTTGGAAACAATTAAATATATAATTAGCGTATCCCAATGATCTGTTGGTTCGCCAAGTAGTTTTAGTGCGCGTATGTTTTTTAATATTGTGTCGATTAGTTTCCGAATTAAAGCCGACGATTCCTTGTTAACGTTGGGCAGGGTAAATAATGACTTGACGTGATTGTGGATTAAAAGTCTATTATTATTAAAACGATTAGTCAATAATTCCCATGCAATATTATAATTTTGTTCAGAAAACTCAATGGAATTAATGACCAACTCGGCACTCCCTTTTAAAGCTGATTTTAAGTAATGAAACTTTTGTACGCCTGAAATATCTTGACAATTATGTACTAAAGCTAAAAACGAGTCTCTAAACTCCAGCCAGTGTTCATAATTCCCATCAAAGGTAGGTAAAGCGATAGTTGGTAATTTTACTGACTGAAAAGTATTATACTGCTGTGAAATATTGAATGATTTATCACAGGGTTCTTCATTACTTATCATACACTCTGTTTGTGCTAAAACACTATAATAATTATTTTCAAACGTTTCTCGCACTAAAAGCTGACTATCAAACTCAGTTTCAGGCACTAAACACTGAATTTTATTTTGAATTTCATTGAATTCATTATACAAGTTTTTTGCACCTTGTAATCTTAACTTTAATTCTGTGCGTTGTATATTAGTTAATTCTTGATTTAACAATGAACTTACATAATTTTTAAAAACTGTAAGGCGACCTTTAATGGAGCCTCTTTGTTTGTTAAGATCTCTGATAGTCAAAGCCTCTTCAGATTTAGCCACCTCATTTATAGACATTTTGAAGGTTTATAGAAAGCAGTAAGTACTTACAGTTAGAAGCACAAACCCACAACAATGCAGCGACAACGACTTCTCCAGTTTCTTTGTCTGATGACTCTCGATGATTCTTGATGCCCTTTTGCGCGTAGGGTCCTGAATCCAGCTCGATGGTCCAAATGTTGAATGATAATGCGTGATCATATATCAAATCGTATAATTTCTTCTTATAAAGATTACAAAGATATTGTATAACTAAATCGTGCGCTGATTTTCTTTGTTCGTGTTCTTCCTTGTAACGGTCGAAGAAAATCAGCGCCAACGGAGCCGTCAGTGTAAATGTGATGGAATTCGTTGTGTGTTAGTGTTTGAGATGTTCCTTGAATAAAAGTTTCCGGTCGATTATTACCCCGAGGAATTTGAGGCTGTTGGTGAATATGAGTATAGTGTTGTGAAAGTGAATCTGTGCGAGGGTGGATGGTTGTGTGAATGAAATGCATTGTGTTTTATCGGGTCCAAAGTGCAGTTTAACGCTCAAGCCCCACTGCCGAATGGATTCAAGTGCTGTGTCAGTAATCAGTTCTAGTGTGGATGTGTCTTTGGCTGAGATTATGAGTAGTATGTCGTCTGCGTAGGCTTGGATGTTACAGCCGGAAGGTAGTGTAGTGTTGTTCAGCAGATCATTCACGATAATATTCCAGAGGATCGGGCCACAGGCTGATCCTTGGATGCAACCCTTTTCCGTGTTACGTGTGATGGTGGTGTTTCCGAAGCGGAGGATTACCTTCCTATCGGCTAAGTAGCTTTTAATTATGTTGAAGATGTTTTGGGGGCATTTAATTTGGCGGAGTCCTTCGTATATGGCGGGCCACCAGGCGTTGTCAAAGGCCGCCTTGATGTCTAGGGAAATGGCAATAACCTGTTGTTTGCGTGTTTTAGCTGTCTGGACTATGTTAAGTGCATTGTGGATTGCTTGTGTGGTGCTGGTCTGTTCAGTAAAGCCGAATTGCATTCTGTTGAGTAATTTGTGCTTGTGCGCATTGTAGGTGAGTCGTTTGGTGAATAGCTTCTTAAGCACCTTGCCGAACACGGAAATAAGTCCTATGGGACGGTATGAGCTGAGCTGTGTGTAGTCGATTTTGCTAGGTTTAGGTATAATTTTGATTGTCGCTATTTTCCAGGGAGTTGGAAAGTGCGCGATTACTAGTAGAGCTGTAACAAACCGTATGTATTCGTTACTGAGTAACGGGTACGCCATCTAGTACCGAGTAACGAAACGTTACTCACGAATACTTTTCGTTACTCGCATGTTTCGTATCATGGTTACATACGCTGTTTCAATGACGCAATGTAACTTCAAATATTCAAAACAAAGTTTTCTTTAACAGAGTAGGTATGCAGTAAAAAAAAGTATATACTTACTTGTGAAAAAGTGTTTTCTTTTATGTAATAGTATGAAATAAACGAAAGTGAAAGTTTTAGTCTCTCATGAAATTCTAAAATTATTTCACTGTAACTTAATTTTCAAACAATTAATTAAATCGCACGCCCGCGCGCATCTTAAACTAGTTCTGTAAATTTGTTTCTCTAGCATAACATAGCATGTTATAAGGTATTAGGAGTAACGAGTAACGATACGATAGTAACGAGTACTGAATAACGAGTAACGAATACATACGGGTACGTTTTTTTTTCGTTACTTTTACACCTCTAATTACTAGGCATCGGTTCAGCAGTTTGGTGATTAGTTCAGGGTAGGCCTGTGTGACGACTAGACAAATATCGCTGGTCAGGTGGTCATGACCGGGGGCCTTGGTATGGCTGAAAGAGTTAATAACCTCTAGGATCTCCTGAAAAGTGAAAGGGGGCTCGTTGTCTGTGTCGGGGGATGTTGAGGAGTTATCTCTGAGTGCAAGGTGCCTGGGTTCTGTATCTTGTGTGTCTAGCGAGTTGAAATGATTTAATTGTGCTGTCTCTTGTTCAGTGGTGGTGTATTTGTTGCCGATCATGAGTGTGCCGAGTTGTATGTTGGTGGAAGTGTTTTTGAATATTTTTTTTGTGATTGACCACACATCTTCCTTGCCCTGAGCTTCACAGAAAGCCTTAAAGCTGTCTGTTGAGGTTTGGCGCATTGCAGAGGCATAGGTGGGCTTAGCCTGGCGGTGTTCGTTTACAAGTTCGGGTGGGGGGGTGCGGTTGCCTCTGGTGGAACAGTGCAGTTTACGGTGGAGGTATTTGCACCGGTTTTTTAGCGTTTCCAAGTTATCATTCCACCAAGGGACCTTGGTTTTAACGTGATTTGAACGAATTTGGAACGACTCCAGGCAGGCCTCGTTGATGGTATTTGTTAGTAGGGTGACCATGTGGTCGATGGTGTGAGGTGTGAGGCTGGAGAAGTCTGTGTCTAGTATTTCTGTATGTGCGATTTTTGTGTGGAGATGTTCTTTAAAAGTGTGCCAGTTTGCGTTCTTAGTTTTGTATTTGAAAGTTGTGTTATTGTGTGCTTTCGATGGTTGATTTTGTTGGCAGTTGAGTGTGTGTAACTGATCTTACGAATAAAAAGTTCAAAAACGTCATCAAAGGAATCTTAATTAAAAAAGCGTATTATAAAATCCAAGACTATGTTGACGATAAAGATGTATGGCGCTAATTCATCTCTGCATGTGCGGCTTCCCTGGCAACTTGCGCTGTGCAAGTGTGTGTATCTCATTTTACACTAATAGTAAAAACTCAATTTTCTTTTGCATTGTATAGAATCTCTGTATACCTTGCATTATATAAACTTCTCAGCCGATTATTACTATTGTAACCGAGTCTTTGTAAGCTAAACCATTGTTGAAAAGAGTGTCCATGGAGTTTCTTGCCGGTTCTTCTCCATGAGACCCACTTTTTGGAACCGTGCAACTAGACGTTTCATAAGAGCCTGCAATGGCCTATTTGAAATAAAAAACTTTTGATTTTGATTTGATTTTTGAGTGTGAACGTGATGGGATTGTGTTGTGTGGACGGAAACATGTGTTGGCAGACTTTCCAATTCTGGATGTTGTTAAACAGTGGTGACGTGATAAGCGTTAGGTCGATAATGGAAGATCTAGTTCTCCCGTGTGTAATGGTCTCGAACGTAGGCGTATTTCCTACGTTGCACACGTTGAGATCTGTAGCATGGATAACGCTAACTACGTCGTGTCCACGTCGGTTGTGGCGAGCGTGAATTCCACAGCCCCAGAGGGGGTGCCATGCGTTGAGGTCGCCGCCAATCAATGTGTGTGTATTCGGATTGTATGTGAGGAATTTCTCCAGTGTTTGTAGGGTGTTGTTGTTGTCAGTGTCAGGTTCAATATAAATCGATGCGACGTAGAATGTTGCTGCATTTGTGGAGATGGCTATGATCACCAAGTTATTGGTGGTGTATTCTGTGAGAATGTGTGCATTGATATTTGTTTTGGTTATGATGCAGGCTTTCGTGGTTCCTTCCTTGTTGGTTTGAAACACTCGAAGGCCTGTGATGTGTGTAACTGTGGACTGCTTGCCAGTGTAAGGTTCTGATATGATTGCGATGTCTGTGTTATTGTTGTGTAAGTGTAGTTTGAGTTCATGAAATGCAAGGCGAGACCTATCGAGGTTCGCTTGTGTGAATGTGAGTATGGCTGGCATTATATGTAATAATTAACTTTAGCCTCTATTCTTGCGCGCATGGCCTTAACCTTAGGGCAGTTGTAACTGTCCGCACGGTGAACAGAGTCGGCCTTCCCATTGAATTGGCGATTATGCTCGTCGCAATTCACACAGCACGGGTTTTGTGACTCATTTTTGTTGCACAAGAAAGTAGAATGGGTTTCTGCACATTTGGCGCAAGTCGGGTTAGGTGATGGACATCTGAACTTAGTGTGGCCAAAGCCTTGGCAGTTTCGACATTGTATAAAATTTGTGAAATTCTCGGAATGCACGCGTTGATAATTTATAGCAATACGACCTAGTTCTATGAAACCATGCCATGCGGATGGAGAGGTTGATAGAACTATATTATATAATTTATCATTTCTGTTTTTTCGGAGAAATTTAATTTTAAAGGTTTTGTCCTTTAGCGAAGGATTTTGGTCATGAATAATATCTATCAATTCGTCATGAGGGGTGCTTAACGAAATCCCTTTAAGACAGATAAGAGGATCGAATCGTCTTTCTTCTTCAGCTATAATAGAAGGGGATTTTATTAATTGCTTCAGTGCATCCGATTTATTACCATCATTTTCAAAGGTAATTTTAAGTTTACCTCTTGATAGTGGGGTTATTCGTAAAGGTGCATAGCCACCTTCACGAAAATTTATAGAGTTTCTGAAAGTTTCAATGATTTTCTGTGGAGGAGAGTCTGGGTCCCCACTAACGATAATCGTAGGGCTCTTTGAAGCAATTTTTGGCAACGAAGCAACGTCCGCATAGGAGCGAGAATCATTTTTAGGTTGTGAAATAGTGTTAAAGTTCTTGTTAAATTTATTAACATTAGCCATGAATTTATTCAATGTGGATTTATTTTCTTCTAGTAGCTTTGAATGTTCTTCCAGTTTAGATAAAAGAGTAGCATCATGGGAAGATGGCAATGGACAAGGAATAGAGGAAACATTGGATGAGGATGGAATCGGAGCCGAAGATGATTTATCGGGAGATATTGACGTTATAATTTTAAATAAATTCGCAATACTTTTAGCAATAGTGTATTTATATTCTTTTTCATTGGCCAGATCTACCCAAATTTTAGCTTCTTTATAAGTTGGTTGATTTGTGTTAAGTAACAGGGGAAGCTTAGGGGGAGAGGCAGATGTAAAACTTGGATAAAAAACATCATCCAAAGATTTAGTAGGAGAAATGTCAGTCATATTGATAAAATGAAAACGATTTGAGAAAAAAAAAAAAAAAAAAAGGTTGGGGCCAAAAGATTCGCCAACAGAAGGCGAATAAAACAAGCCCAAACACGGGGGGTTTTGGTGATAGGAGAGGGAATAATCCAATAGGGGGTGAGGTAGAAAAATATTCGATAGAGGGGGGGGGGGGGGAGAAATGGGTTTCGTGGGATGTATAATGGAAGGATAAAAAATGAGGGGGTCTGAGGGGGTCTTGGGGTTTTGATGGAAACCAATACTAAATATTACCTCAAAACTATAGAACCCAAACACGGGGGTTCTACGAGGTCAGGAACACCAAAAAATTAATGGGGGTGTAAGGGGGTCTAAGTATTATGACAGATAATGAAACAGTAGAGTCTAACGAAACTTTAGAGTCCAAACACGGGGGTTCTAAAAGGCTAAAAAGTAAAAATTTAAGCCTGCCCAAACACGTGTATATAGCGATGAAAAAGAGAGAAAATAATGAGATAGGTTTAAAAATTTGTGTGTATGAATGTCTTAAATAAAGTAGTAGTAATGATGAAAAACTAGAAAATTCTGAAAAATCCAAAAAAATTATACGAAAACAACAAAATTTTGAAATATTCTATTGAAATCTAGAACAAATTGAAAATTTTATGAAATCTGTTCTTGAAAAAATGGAAAAAATTAATGAAAATTAAAACATAAATTATGAACCAACCCAGTATCTGAGCCTTATAAGCCAGGTATCAAAAGAAGCGTAATTTTATACAGAATCTATTAGATATATTCCTAGACCAAAATTAGGGCTCCCGAGGGAGTACAAAGCAAAGATATAGAGTACAAAATATAAACTGAAAAAGCAGATATTTGGTAAAATAATAGATTAAAATTTAAAATTTTGATAAGTACAGAAAGAGTTAATCAATAATAAAATATAAGAGTAAATTGGAGTGTTCAGGACACATACAGACTGAACTACAGCAATTACAAAGTTAATGTGTAGTTGACAAAATCAAATGACTAAATTAATTTATAAATATCTTTGTGAATCTAAGAGATATAAGAATAAAATTTTTAATATATATAAAGCATAGCACGTAGGTAGGTAGGTAGGTAGGTAGGTAGGTAGGTAGGTTTTTTTTTTTTTTTTTTTTTTTTTTTTTTTTTTTTAATTGTTACCTAATAAGCCTACATCCCCGGCGACTATCGCCCCGGGGCCGTGGAAAGATAAGCTATGAAAATGAAACAATATATAATTTTGAAGACCATAGAGGATGCTGCTATTTGATACAGACTTTCCTCTATGGTCTCCTTGTCGCTGTAGAGTTCCCTACGGGTGTGTAAAATTTATTAATAACAAAGACGCACAATTGAAAATACAAATTTACAAACTAAAGTGTAACAAAAATTATGATTAAAATTAAAATTATTGAATAAACAAAAGGGACTCAATGTCAAATTAAAAGATTACAATTACATCATTTAAAAAGAAAATAAAATTACAAACTAATATTACAAAGTATTATAAAACTAATTAAAAATATACAAAGAAAACTATGAAATATTAACAAGTGAATAAGGAGAAGTAGAAAAAGAAAACAGAACATTTTAATTTTATATTACAGATTATTATAAAAATTAAACTAATTAAAAATCTGGGAAATATTTATAAGAGAACATGGAGACATAGAAAATTTACATTAGGCTGAATTGAATGATTTAATGTTATGAATGATATGTCTGATATGGATGTCGAATGATTTGGCTGAACTAGGGTGTGAGATGATATCTGTAATGATGAACGGATTCAGCCCAAGGAAGAAACAAGTTTCTTCATGGGCTAATCGCGTTCGGGTGAAACGATGACAAATGGTGATTAAGTGATTCAAGTCCTGAGTGGATGAATCATCACAGGGACAGATGGGGTCGTCAGAAATGTGGAAACGATGAAGGTATGATTTGGCGTAGGAGTGTGCAGTAAGAAATTGGGTCATGTGAAAGGAGGTCGGAATTGCTTGGAAAAAAGGTGGGATATCATTTATGTTGGGGAATATTGTTTTGGTGTGGCTACCAGTTGGTTCTAAAGCATATCTGTGTTCCCATTTCTGTCGAGTGTCTTCCCTTATCAGTCTTTTAATATAAGATAAAGGGCAAGCTATGACTTCGGGTGATTTATGTAATTTGGCTGCCTTTTTCGCGGCTTCATCAGCAGATTCGTTGCCCGGTATGCCGGAGTGGCCCTTCACCCAGTGAAAGAGTACTGTAGTGTTTGAGAATGTGGTGTTGATTATGTGTAAGGTTTTGTGTGTGTTGGCGACGAAGGGATGTGTGTTTGATCTGTGTTTGAGTGCAGCTATGGATGATTGTGAGTCGGTGTGAATTATAGCTTTGTGAATTTTGTTTATTAGTATGTAAGTGCATGCTTGTTGTATGGCGTATAGCTCGGCCTGGAAGACCGAGCAGGTGCGATGTAGTTTGAATAATTTGGTGTGTGTGTGCATGTGTGTGCTGTGAGTGGGTCGGTAAACAACCAGCGAAGCGCCAACGGAGCCGTCATCCTGCTTGCTGCCGTCAGTGTAAATGTGATGGAATTCGTTGTGTGTTAGCGTTTTGTAAGTTTCTATGCTTGTGGTTTGTATTGTGATGCGGTCTGCTGGGTGAAGGAGCTGCGGAGCGGGGATGGGTGTCTCGATGGGTATGTTTGAAGGAAGTCTAGATGTTGTTCGAAAAAGTCGCACTTTTTCAATTTCACACATTTCCAGGACCTTGAGGTCTAGAGGCGTGAATCGAGCGAGAGCAGTGGCGGCATTTGTTGAGATGGTCCTGAAGCCTCTTATGGCTCTAATGGCGAAATTTCGCTGGAGACTGTTAAGTTTTATTCGAACCTCCTTTTGACTGGCTATATGTCCCCAGATGCTGGCTGCATAGGTAACGATGGGCTCTATGACTCTTTCGTAAATGGTTCGTATGTTCTCAGGATGGGGTCCCCAAGTTGCGCGTGTATAAATTTGTAATTTGTGAAAGATTTTGTGTGCTTTGTCGACTGTGTGTCTGAGATGTTCCTTGAATAAAAGTTTCCGGTCGATTATTACCCCGAGGAATTTGAGGCTGTTGGTGAATATGAGTGTAGTGTTGTGAAAGTGAATCTGTGCGAGGGTGGATGGTTGTGTGAATGAAATGCATTGTGTTTTATCGGGGCCAAAGTGCAGTTTAACGCTCAAGCCCCACTGCCGAATGGATTCAAGTGCTGAGTCAGTAATCAGTTCTAGTGTGGATGTGTCTTTGGCTGAGATTATGAGTAGTATGTCGTCTGCGTAGGCTTGGATGTTACAGCCGGAAGGTAGTATAGTGTTGTTCAGCAGATCATTCACGATAATATTCCAGAGGATCGGGCCACAGGCTGATCCTTGGATGCAACCCTTTTCCGTGTTACGTGTGATGGTGGTGTTTCCGAAGCGGAGGATTACCTTCCTATCGGCTAAGTAGCTTTTAATTATGTTGAAGATGTTATGGGGGCATTTAATTTGGCGGAGTCCTTCGTATATGGCGGGCCACCAGGCGTTGTCAAAGGCCGCCTTGATGTCTAGGGAAATGGCAATAACCTGTTGTTTGCGTGTTTTAGCTGTCTGGACTATGTTAAGTGCATTGTGGATTGCTTGTGTGGTGCTGGTCTGTTCAGTAAAGCCGAATTGCATTCTGTTGAGTAATTTGTGTTTGTGCGCATTGTAGGTGAGTCGTTTGGTGAATAGCTTCTCAAGCACCTTGCCGAACACGGAAATAAGTCCTATGGGACGGTATGAGCTGAGCTGTGTGTAGTCGGTTTTGCTAGGTTTAGGTATAATTTTGATCGTCGCTATTTTCCAGGGGGTTGGAAAGTGCGCGATTACTAGGCATCGGTTCAGCAGTTTGGTGATTAGTTCAGGGTAGGCCTGTGTGACAACTAGACAAATATCGCTGGTCAGGTGGTCATAACCGGGCGCTTTGGTATGGCTGAAAGAGTTAATAACCTCTAGGATCTCCTGAAAAGTGAAAGGGGGCTCGTTGTCTGTGTCGGGGGATGTTGAGGAGTTATCTCTGAGTGCAAGGTGCCTGGGTTCTGTATCTTGTGTGTCTAGCGAGTAGAAATGGTTTAATAGTGCTTGTGCTGTCTCTTGTTCAGTGGTGGTGTATTTGTTGCCGATCATGAGTGTGCCGAGTTGTATGTTGGTGGAAGTGTTTTTGAATATTTTGTTTGTGATTGACCACACATCTTCCTTGCCCTGGGCTTCACAGAAAGCCTTAAAGCTGTCTGTTGAGGTTTGGCGCATTGCAGAGGCATAGGTGGTCTTAGCCTGGCGGTGTTCGTTTACAAGTTCAGGTGGGGGGGTGCGGTTGCCTCTGGTGGAACAGTGCAATTTACGGTGGAGGTGCTTGCACCGGTTTTTTAGCGTTTCCAAGTTATCATTCCACCAAGGAACCTTGGTTTTAACGTGATTTGAACGAATTTGGAACGACTCCAGGCAGGCCTCGTTGATGGTATTCGTTAGTAGGGTGACCATGTGGTCGATGGTGTGAGGTGTGAGGCTGGAGAAGTCTGTGTCTAGTATTTGTGTATGTGCGATTTTTGTGTGGAGATGTTCTTTAAAAGTGTGCCAGTTTGCGTTCTTAGTTTTGTATTTGAAAGTTGTGTTATTGTGTGCTTTCGATGGTTGATTTTGTTGGCAGTTGAGTGTGAACGTGATGGGATTGTGTTGTGTGGACGGAAACATGTGTTGGCGGACTTTCCAATTCTGGATGTTGTTAAACAGTGGTGACGTGACAAGCGTTAAGTCGATAATGGAAGATCTAGTTCTCCCGTGTGTAATGGTCTCGAACGTAGGCGTATTTCCTACGTTGCACACGTTGAGATCTGTGGCATGGATAACGCTAACTACGTCGTGTCCACGTCGGTTGTGGCGAGCGTGAATTCCACAGCCCCAGAGGGGGTGCCATGCGTTGAGGTCACCGCCAATCAATGTGTGTGTGTTCGGATTGTATGTGAGGAATTTCTCCAGTGTGTGGAGGGTGTTGTTGTTGTCAGTGTCAGGTTCGATGTAAGTCGATGCGACGTAGAGTGTTGCTGCATTTGTGGAGATGGCTATGATCACCAAGTTATTGGTGGTGTATTCTGTGAGAATGTGTGCATTGATGTTTGTTTTGGTTATGATGCAGGCTTTCGTGGTTCCTTCCTTGTTGGATTGAAACACTCGAAGGCCTGTGATGTGTGTAACTGTGGACTGCTTGCCAGTGTAAGGTTCTGATATGATTGCGATGTCTGTGTTATTGTTGTGTAAGTGTAGTTTGAGTTCATGAAATGCAAGGCGAGACCTATCGAGGTTCGCTTGTGTGAATGTGAGTATGGCTGGCATTATATGTAATAATTAACTTTAGCCTCTACTCTTGCGCGCATGGCCTTAACCTTAGGGCAGTTGTAACTGTCCGCACGGTGAACAGAGTCGGCCTTCCCATTGAATTGGCGATTATGCTCGTCGCAATTCACACAGCACGGGTTTTGTGACTCATTTTTGTTGCACAAGAAAGTAGAATGGGTTTCTGCACATTTGGCGCAAGTCGGGTTAGGTGATGGACATCTGAACTTAGTGTGGCCAAAGCCTTGGCAGTTTCGACATTGAATAAAATTTGTGAAATTCTCGCAATGCACGCGTTGATAATTTATAGCAATACGACCTAGTTCTATGAAACCATGCCATGCGGATGGAGAGGTTGATAGAACTATATTATATAATTTATCATTTCTGTTTTTTCGGAGAAATTTAATTTTAAAGGTTTTGTCCTTTAGCGAAGGATTTTGGTCATGAATAATATCTATCAATTCGTCATGAGGGGTGCTTAACGAGATCCCTTTAAGACAGATAAGAGGATCGAATCGTCTTTCTTCTTCAGCTTTAATAGAAGGGGATTTTATTAGTTGCTTCAGTGCATCCGATTTATTACTATCATTTTCAAAGGTAATTTTAAGTTTACCTCTTGATAGTGGGGTTATTCGTAAAGGTGCATAGCCACCTTCACGAAAATTTATAGAGTTTCTGAAAGTTTCAATGATTTTCTGTGGAGGAGAGTCTGGGTCCCCACTAACGATAATCGTAGGGCTCTTTGAAGCAATTTTTGGCAACGAAGCAACGTCCGCATAGGAGCGACAATCATTTTTAGGTTCTTTAACGGCGAGCGACTGTTGTGAAATAGTGTTAAAATTCTTGTTAAATTTATTAACATTAACCATGAATTTATTCAATGTGGATTTATTTTCTTCTAGTAGCTTTGAATGTTCTTCCAGTTTAGATAAAAGAGTAGTATCATGGGAAGATGGCAATGGACAAGGAATAGAGGAAACATTGGATGAGGATGGAACCGGGGCGGAAGATGATTTATCGGGGGATATTGACGTAATAATTTTAAATAAATTCGCAATACTTTTAGCAATAGTGTATTTATATTCTTTTTTTATATTCCGTGAATTTTCGAGAGCTTCATTGGCCAGATCTACCCAAATTTTAGCTTCTTTATAAGTTGGTTGATTTGTGTTAAGTAACAGGGGAAGCTTAGGGGGAGA
>FR989969.1:10631554-10657640 GCA_905404175.1 Anthocharis cardamines
TTTAAGTCGTATTTTTCTTGACATATTTAATTTTTATATTTAGTTTTTTGTACTTTTTATGTTTTTGCGATGTATAATAATTATGGAAGTATTTTAAGTTTTTATGATTTTTTGTATATATTTATTTATTTTCTGATTGTCTTTATTTGTTTGTTATTTAACTTCCATTGTGAGTTGTTTTATTTTAAATATGTTGTTTGTTTTTATTTTGTTTGGAGTTCTTTTATATGTATTCTATCCCGGTCCGCGCGATAATGTCCCACTTTATGCGGATGGGGCACTGTGCGTCAAATGCGTTGTGATTAGCTGATTTTGTGTTTGAGTTTTCTGCTATGCAGTTTGCGCATGTTGGTATTTTGCCTTCTGTGAACGCTGGGCATTCATTCTTCTTGTGTTTTCCGCCACAGTGGGAACATTTTTCGTGTTCTTCTGTACATTGGCTTTTGCAATGGCCGTATTTTAAGCACTTAGTGCATTGCCTGAGAGGTGAGTGGTCCTCTACTTGGACTTTTTGTAAATCTATGAAGAGTGTACCACTCTTCATAGAGTAGTCCCAGATTTCTTTCGGAGTTCGTATGACTACGTGTTCGAGTAGTGGGTCTTTAGTTTTGATTCTAAACAATATCTTGAAATCTTCCATTTTGTCCTGAGGTAAGTCTATGTGATTTTGGTGTTTTAGGGCTATAATTATGTCTTCCTGTGTGGTGTTTTTTATTAAATTTTTAATTTTTATGATAGGTGATTTATTTTTAAGGTTAGTGGTGATGAATTTATTTTTGTGTTTTCCGAGTGTGTTTTTAATTTTATCTATGTCCGTTTTGTTTTCACATGCTATGGTTATTTGTGCGTCTTTTATTTTTCTTACTTTCACTATATTGAGTCCTTGTTCTTTGGCTTTAATTATGTTTTTTACTATTCCTATTGTTTCTTCGGCTGTATTGGATTCATCTTTGGACTGTACTTTTATAGTGTGTAGTGTAGGTCGAGTTAATTCTGCGTGTTTTGTTTTGAGTTTTTCTGCGTACGTGGGAATTTTATTTGTGGTTTGTGTTATTTGTGTTAAGTGCTGTTCCAGCAATTTTTGATGATTTTTAAGTTGTACTATTAGTTCTTTTTCTAAGTTTTCTTTGCTATTTTCTGTATTTTGGCGACTGCTAATGTCTCTAGTTTTTGTTTTAATTGGAGTGGATTGAAGTATTGTGGTAGAAGAAATTCTTAATGCATCCTCCATGATCGATGTTGTTTCATCCTCTAATTCCTCCAATGTTTTCTCTATGCATATTATGTTTTTTAGTATCATATCTTTTAATTCTGTCTTTAGATTTCTCGATTTTTCAACTGCTGTCATTATTTCGCTCATACAAAATGTTATTTTTTCGAAATGCATTTTCCTGCTGCCTTTTGTGGGTCTTTTTATGATTGCAGAAGGTTGCTCGCAATCTGAGTCTAAGTAATCGTTGGATGTATTTGGGTCTGACATTTTACAAGTTTTTATTTTTAAACAATTTTTATATTAAGAAGTGTGTGCAGGGATAGGGGGGGTAGGGGGGGAATTTGTAGGGGCCAATCTATTCGCCTTGGTTGGATGAATAAAATGAGCCCAAACTCGATGGGTCTAGGATGAAGGGGGAGGAAGTTAGGTTCTGGGGGGGTGGGGGAAGGTGTGGGGGGGAATCTGTCGGAGCCGATCGATTCGCCTCGAGGAGACGGTTCTTTTAAGCCCAAACTTGGGGGGTTTGGGAAAAGGGGGGAGGAAGTTGGGTTCTGCGGGGGTGAGGTAGCAAAAAGCTTGATTGCGGGGGGGGAGGAAATTGGGTTTCGTGGGGTATGGATAGGTATAGGATTTATGTTTTTTGGATCTAAGAGGGTGGGGGAAGGTGGGGGGGGAAATCTGTCAGGGCCAATCGATTCGTCTCTAAGAGACGTTTCTTTTGAACCCAAACTTGGGGGGTTTGGGAAAAGGGGGGAGGAAGTTGGGTTCTGCGGGGGTGAGGTAGCAAAAAGTTTGATTGCGGGGGGGGAGGAAATTGGGTTTCGTGGGGTATGGATAGGTATAGGATTTGGGTTTTTTGGATCTAAAAGGGTGGGGGAAGGTGGGGGGGGAAATCTGTCAGGGCCGATCGATTCGTCTCTAAGAGACGTTTCTTTTGAACCCAAACTTGGGGGGTTTGGGGAAAGGGGGAAGGAATTGGGTATCGCGGGGGTGGGGTACTATGGATATAGGGGAAGGGTATGGGTCGGCACACACTTAGCTATGAAAAAGTTAAAATTATTAAAAATTTTAATATTTAATTAATATTATTTGCCGACACACTCTTGACCAAAAATTTTGTCAGGCGGCACACTCCTGACTGAATGAATTGTATGAAATTTGTGAATTTATATAGATATTTAAGAAATAACACGCTTGACCAAAAATTTGTGAATAATATCACCCTTAGCCGTTTTTAATTTTGTATGGAGAAAAATATTTGATTTTAAAAATGTTAAATTATAGGTTTCTAATTGTCCGATTTTAATAAATTTGGTATCAAATGAAAGGGGGTTTAAAGAGGTTTTTTATAGACTAATAATATTTAATAAATGCCTTATATCCTTGCTCTGAGACACGACCAATTTAAATATTGTTTTTTACTGGTTACCGAGTATGTTTTCTAGATTTTATTTGAGATGGGTGAAAAATTTTGAAAAACTAAGCTGTAGATATAATTACTATTTGTTAACTTTAAAAGGATGTATTTTTAAATTTTAAGATTTTTTAATATTGTAAAAAGTAAGTAATAGTACCAACTTAGGTTGACCTGTGACGCTTGTTATTTAGTTTACTAAAATGTCTCTCATTACAAAACTATATGGCATTTTACAATTATTTTTGAACACTTATATTAGATATTATTATAGCTTACTATTTTTGCCTTCTTCTGCCTGATCGGAGGATTTTCTGAATTTTCAGCACGATTGAAGTCTTGAGGCCCGTAGGTGTTGAGGGGTCAATCCGAGAAAAACGCTTGTATCTCCTGGAGTTTTTGTCCAGGGAAGATGGTGCTGGTGTCAGGCGGTAGCTCTCACCTTCGCCGAGCAGGATCCAGAAGATTGTTGACTCCTCGGTAGTTCTGGAGTCGTGGTGACCCTGTATGGGTTTTTGCCATGTATCTCCGGAACCGCTATTCGGAAAAATCCAAATGAGGTATCAGGAGAAGGGTATTGACGAGCACTATTTATTGCACTTATCACATATATATGATGTCGATCTTATTTTTGAGCCGCACGCACTTTTATATTTTCACAAATGGAAACTTCAATAACTTTTGACCCTGGAGTCATACGAAGACACTTTTTGCACTGTTGGAAACCACTAATTAACGCGCATCTTTTGGTGTATGATACGTATTTTTACGATTTTATTTGTTTACTTTGCACTATTTTGATCGCGGAGCTCGCAATTTCGCAGCTAGCGGTTTGGGACTTCGTTTGCGACTGGTTAGGTTAGGTTAGGTTAGGTTTTTTTTTTTTTTTTTTTTTTTTTTTTTTTTTTTTTTTTTTTTTTTTTTATACCCTACTGGCCTACCATCCCCGGCAGCTTTGCTCCGGGGCCGTGGAGCTAGGTATGTCGATTGTTCCCTTCCCATTTGTCGGGAAGGACGTTGTATATCTTTATTTAAAAATTTTACTTATTATCTATTACACATATTATTTTATTATATTTAATTTAGGAGTTACATTGGTCTTTATTTATTACAAATTCTTTTCTAATATCTATTACATTTAATTCTATTGTACATGGTCTACACGGGCGCCGCACGTCGCGCCCCCGCTGCATCGGTAATATTTCACATATTCATGGACGAGCGGGGACGCGTCTGTCCACGACACCCGTGTCGACCATGTTTTTATTTGTTAGTTTTACATACCTTATAATTTTTTCACAGAACTCTTCCAGGCACGATCTGTGTTCTGCTAAAATAATCGGTAGACCTTCACGGTTTACCGTTATTCCCGCCCGTTGTTCCAGGTCGTGCCTGGAAGATGCGAATATTGGGCAATGTACTAATAAGTGCTCCACGGTCTGGTCACCAGTACCGCAGTCGCAGTCTGGTTGCGCTTTAATTTTGAACCTCTTAAGGTAGTGCGCGAAGGCCCCGTGTCCTGTCAGAATTTGCGCCATCTGGGGTGTGAAACGCCTTTCGGTTATCATCCTATATGCCTTCCTTACATCCCCAAAAAAGATTTTCGCTGTTCCCGCAGTTTCACCCCCCAGATAGCGTTCATTCCATATGTTTAGTGTTTTTTGTCTGATTTTTGATTTTATGAAGGATAGTGGGTACTTTGTGTACTCCATTTTCGTCTTTATTTTCTCTGCCGCTTCTTTTGCAAGAGTGTCCGCTCTCTCGTTCCCCGGCGTGCCGACGTGCGCCTTAACCCAGAAGAGGCTCACGTAGGTCCCACTGCTACGGCACTTTTCCAGGTTCCGGCGAATCTCGGACACCTGGGGATCGAGAGATCGTCCACCTGCTATAGCGTCTAACGAGGATTTAGAATCACTGTAGACGTTGGCTTCGCGCTTATTTTCCTCCAGATAAGAAGCCACACTTCGCAGTGCTGCCAGTTCGGCCTGAAATACTGTACAGTGTGGTGCCAACTTTATTTTCTTTGTCCTAGTTTCCTTTCCATCCCTCCACTCTGTCCATGCTGCCCCTACTCCTATGTTCGTTTTGCTACCGTCAGTGTATATCTGTATGCCACCGTGCCTCTCAATTTCGTCTGGGTTTAGGACCATTCTGTATTCTATCTTTGTCCGTTTTTCGGGGTGTGGAAGATCCTGGTACTTCACCTTGCACTCTATCTCCTCTCCCTCTGGTATTTCCGTATTAATCCCTTTCCTCGCTTCATATAGGGCTGCAGCCTCTTGTATTCTAAGGTCGAGGGGGAGTATTCCGGCCAAAAGTGTTGCTGCATGCAGAGATGTTGTCCTGTATGTTTTCGAGATCTTTTGAGCAAAGCCTCTTTGTAGGTGGTTTAGTTTTTTGCGGATGCAAAGTTTGCTGGTGGCAGGGGCCCACACTGCGGCCGCGTACATTACTATCGGTTCTATAACCGCAGTGTACGCGGTCGCAATGACTTGCTGGTTCAGTCCCCACTCAATCTTTGCGGCTCTTGCTAGTTGCTTATAGATCCCAATCGCTTTCCGGCATACCCCCTCCACATGCCTGTTAAAGGTGAGTCCCGCGTCCAAGTCAACCCCTAGCACGCGGATGTGATCCTCCATTTGGATCTGGATGTTATTCATGGTTATGCGTGGGGTGTCATACTTCAGTTTGCGCGTTACCACCATTGCTTTGGTTTTGTGTGGCGCAAACTTCAGTTTGTTTAGGACACCCCACCTGTGAACCTTGTCTAATGTTTTGTTCAATTGGTTCTGTACCTCTTGCCCGGTGTCTCCATCCGTTATTAGGAGAACATCATCCGCGAATGCCTGGACGTACTGGCCGCTCTTTTGCAGATCTTTGAGGAGCGGGTCCAGTATCAGGTTCCACATTATTGGTCCCCCTATCGACCCCTGAACGCAGCCTTTGGTTGTGTCCTTTTCGACTGTGTGTCCAGCGTAGGTTAGCTTTATTTTTCGTTCGTTTAGGTAACTATCCATTACTTTTCTTAGATTTATTGGACACTGTTCCTCTGCCATTCGGTTTCTAATTTGGGGCCACCAAGCGCTATCGAAGGCGCCCTCTATATCGAGTGACACTATGGTAATTATCTTTCGCTGTTTCAGCTTTTCGCGTACATGTGTAACTGCGGTGTAGAGGGCGTCCTCGGTGCTTCGCTGGGGCATGAATCCGTATTGGCATTTTGAGGTTCTTGGGACAAGATACCACTTGAGTCGGGCCATTATCATTTTTTCAAATATCTTCCCCAACACTGGCAATAGTCCTATGGGTCTGTAAGCCTTGGAGTTCGTATAGTCAGCTTTTCCTGGTTTTCTTATAACGACGATTTTGGCTATTTTCCATGCTTTGGGGAAGTACCCCAGCTCTAGGCATTTGTTGATGACGGCGAGAAATAGTTCTGGTGCAGCGTTTATCGCTCCCCAGCCTATGTCCGCCGTAATGCCGTCTTCTCCTGGAGCCTTCTTCGGGTTGAAACTGAGGGCTGCAGTTTCTAGCTCGTTCGTCGTGAAAGGGGGATCATAAACAACGTTATGTCCCTCCTTGTTGACCGTGTGTGCCTTCTCTCTGATCGATTTATGGTCCTCAGTTTCTCCCTCGCTAACGTCCTCGGGAAAGAACGTACTTGCTAAGGTCTCTGCTGACTCCTTTTCGCTTAAATGTTTCCCCTCTTTGACCAGCGGTATGTCCTGATTGTTTGTTTCTGTGCCTCTTATCACTCTGTATATCCCATCCCACATTGTCTCTCTTTCCTGTTTCTCGCAGAATTTCTTCCAACTCTCTGTTTGTGCTTGCCTAATCCGGTTTTCATATTCTTGTTTTATTTCTAGGTATTCATCTATGACCTTTTGCCTTCTGCATGCTGCGGCGTATCGTATTCTATTCTTTCTTGTACCTACCTGCTTCTTCATCGCTTCTAGTTCGTCGGTCCACCATGCCATTTTTGTTTTCTTCCTATTTTTAATTTTTGGTATTGTTGTTTCACTTGATTTGATTACTGCTTCTGTATATTTTCCTACTACTAGTTCTAATTCTTCTATTTTATTAATTTCTCTTACTGTGTTTTCTGTTAATTGATAATTTTCTATATTCAGTGACATTTCTTCTTTGAATTTTTCCCAATCTGCTTTTTTAGTATTATAAATTCTAGTTCTACTCTTTCTTTGAATTGATTGGCTAATTTTTGCGTTAATTTTAAATAATATGGCATTGTGATCCGACGAAACTAGGCATGTATCCACTCTCCAATCCCCGATCTTCCCCAATAAGTCGCTTGTGCACGCGGTCACGTCTATGTGGCTGACGATTCTGGATCCTCTCCTAATAACTTCAAACGTTGGTTGCTGTCCATCATTCAATATGTGCAGACCAAGCTGAGTTACCAGGGTTTCAAAGGCTTCTCCTCTTTCGTCTATTTTCGGGCTTCCCCACCACGGACTTTTGGCATTTGCATCACCTCCTATAACTATTCTCTTCTTGAGTTGTTTCTTCACCGTTTCCAGGTGCCTTAGATGGGGTTCTATATTTGCTGGGTCCGGTTCCAGATAATAAGAGATGAGTGCGATGTCAGTGTGCTCCGTGGTTTTTAGTTTTATGGGCACTATATTTGTTGTTGTTAGTGCGGGGTATTGGGTAATACCAATGCCTTCGTCAAAAATCAACACTGCCGCCTTTATTACTTCACCCATCGGAGGATTCTGACACTGCACCACTCTCACTCCCTTATAATCTTTCACCCTGCCCAGGGCCCCAATATAAGGTTCCTGTACTAGGGCGACTCCTATCTTCTTAGATTGCGCCTCATATATTAATTCGTTCGTTGCTATTTCCTTTCTCTGTAGGTTTACCTGTACCACCTTGACCGCTACTTCCTCCGTTGGGCGGCCCTTAGCAATAGGCTACCCTGCTTCTTGCTAGGGTATCCCACCTCTTTCTGATTGGGCATTGTGTGTCAAATGCTCCATGTTCTTGCCGCTCACTTCCTGCTTTCTTGCAGTTTATGCATGTGGGTTTTTCCGCCGCTTTATATTTAGGGCACTCTTCACGCATATGGCCTCCCCCACAGTGAGCACAGGCGCAGGTTAGACCATCACCATCCCTACAGTACTTACGCCCATGGCCGTAGCCTAGGCATCGGGAGCACTGCACCAGTGGTGACTGGTCTGATACTTCCACTCTTTGGAGATCTATATGGACCTTTCCATTCTGGGTTAGTATCTTCCAGATCTGCGGGGAAACCTGTAGCACTATGTTGTTTGTGTGCATGTTCCGAGTTTTCTTCCTGTATCGTACCAGTACTCTGATATCCTCAGAACAGAGGTCTTTGAGTAGTCCCTTGTTCTGGTTTTTGATTGCAGCTACTATGTCCTCGTCCGTATTGTGCTGCAGCACACCTCGAAGAACGACCAGTGGGTCCTTGGCTTTCGCCGTTTCGATAGTGAGCGCTGTATCGGTCTTTAGGCGGTCCTTCACCTTTTCTATCTGTGCCGCAGTAGTGCAGCCGATCACTACCTTTTGGTCTTTGGCTTTCCGGATGCGGTCTACATTTACTCCGGAATTTTTGGCATCGACGGTGGTTCGGATGCGCTCGATGATCTCCCCACTCGTTTCTAGATTGGACGACTTTATTATAATCGAGTGCATCCGCTCCTGCACTTGTGGCTCTTTTTGGTACGCAGTATTTTGAGGCGTTGTTGTTTTTGTTCCTGCCGTCACACTTGCGTACGTTGCCATTATCCTGTTCGTCTCATGCTCAATCTTCTCCACTATTTCTTTACCTTTATTATCCAGGATGTCTACGCTGTTTACTGTTTGTCTTTCCAATTTCCTTCTGACTTCCTCCAATTTCTTTGTTTCTCTTTCCAGCTTGTTCAGTTGCTCCTCTAGCCTGTCATTTCTTCTCTCCGGTTCGGTGTCTACGTTTATCGTCACTTTCTCGTCCTGACTCTTCATTGTTCCTTCTGCCTCTTTGACTAGTATGTATAGTCGTTTCACTGCCGCTGTGACTGCATTTTTTATCTCCCCTTTCAAGTTTCTTGCTGAGTCCAGCTGAATCAGGGCGCTCTGTTGCATCGCCGCAGCTTCGGTAGTCCTGTTTTTGTATATCTTCTCTATCTTACCCTTTTTCTCCTCACTCGAGTTCCCTTCAAATTTATCAATGCTCTTTCTGACTCCGGTGGCAACTACGGGTGGCTGCGTGCTGCTCCTTTCTATTTCTTCTTTGTTTGCTTCTGTGGCAGCCGCGAAGTGTGGCTTTGTAGGTGTACGTAACCCCATCATTTTTGTGTGTGTGTCAGTTTTGGAAGTTTCTTGTATGGTTTGTGGTACCCAATACGGTTTCACAGTCAAGTATATAATTTTGCTTGGATCTAAATTTGGCTGATTATATAGCCAATAGGGCTTACACGTCAGTGTATATTTTACACTAATATAAATTATCAATTAAAATTTTTATGACTAATTTGGCCGCCAATAGGGCGATTGTCTTCTTTAACTTAAACTAATAAGGCCACCAATAGGGTGGTTGTCCTTATGTAATAATAATTGCAATAATAAAATTTTAATAGTAATAATAATTAAAATAATTGAAATATCAAGTAATTAAAATAATAAAAATTAGAATAATAAATAATAAAATTAATAATTAATAAAATAATAACCACTATGATAATTTCAACAATTTCAACTATGTCTATACAATTTTTTGCGCAATAGGGCGCAGGTCTTACACTAGTACGGTATGCCCAATAAGGCTTACCGTGTCAATTAAAAACTAACTTAACCTAAGTCACAGATGATCACAGATTTCGCTGCTTGTCTATTTGGGAGGGGTTGGGGGGGGGAGTAGGGAGGGTTTGGGTCTTCGGCTTGAGCTTCAAGGAACTGGGCGTTTCACACCGAGTTATTTGAGCCCAAACTCGGGGGGTCTAGGGTGGATGGTTCGGGAGTTAGGATTTGGGGGGTTTTTTGAGGGGGGTGGGGGAGGTTTATGGGGTCGGGGTGGGTGAATAGACAAGCAGTTACTTGAACTAGTCTTAATTCTAACTTACAAGCTAAATATGTCGGGAAGGGTGAGCTCTGTAGGGATTTCTGAGGGGGGTGGGGGAGGGGGAGGGTATGGGGTACCGTTGGATAGGTCTTATTTTGGGCTTAATCACTGTGTATACGTATACTACGTATACACGTCCGGCGTTATTTTTGCCCTATCTCCAACGGTTTCCGAGATAATTTGGGTAGAGGGAATTTCAAATTTCTGGGATTTTTCAAATTTTTGGGGATGAGGAGGGAAAAGTTTTTTGGGCAATGGGTAGGGATGGGGCGCACTTGGGGAATGTTTTCGTATATTATATGTACATATAATATACGAGGATGGGATTAAATTTGGGCTAGGACTCACCGTTCCCGAGATATTTACGTTTTTCTCCCGATTTGGATTCCCGTCGCTGTAACTCTGCGCCGGTTTGTCCGATCTTCTATCTCGAAGCGTCGTTGGGTTTGGCTCGTTAAGGGCAATCCAACGACGTGCAGCACGTTGTTTTTTGATCCGGTTTTCACCAACCACGTGCCACGTGGTTTTTGGTTTAAACCGGTTTTCTCCTCCGTCCTAGGCCGTAAAATTCCGGTTTTGGGCTCGTTTGTTAGAGCTCGTCGGGGGCTATTAATGGCACTTTTTTACCTGGTGGGTCGTCGATCTTGTTTTTAAGATATAGATCTTACAATTTGGTGAAATTTTATTTTGAGGGTTTTCTTCGGCGAAATTATTTGACGGGTTTCAATCGGATCGGATTTCGTTTTGTCGTGTTAAGGCGCGTCTAAAAATGTGTCGCACTTGGATTAGCGACCTCTCCTTCTGTGGCCACGTGCCATGTGGTTTTTAGGTTATTTGCCGATTTCTTCCCAACCGGTGGGCCAAAAAATCTGGTTTTCGCGTGGGACGTGGTCCTCCTGGGGCCGCAACTTTTCACAGTGGAAAAAGTATATGTCACCGCGACTAATCGGGCGCCGCACGCTAAAAACTTGTGGGATAACCTTTAAAAACCGGTTTTTCACGCTTTTCTTTCTCAATTTTTGTTAGATTTTCCAACGGTTTTCACTATATTATAGGGCTCGTTTTTGCGCACGCACTGATATATAACACGGTACACTTGGCTCGAAAAATACCACTTTTGCTAATTTTTATCTGCGGAGCGAGCGGTTTAGTGGCCGTCTCGGGCCGCGGATCGACTGTGACTGGGTTAGGTTAGGTTAGGTTAGGTTAGGTTAGGTTAGGTTTGGTTAGGTTAGGTTAGGTTTTTTTTTTTTTTTTTTTTTTTATTATCCCTATCGCCTACTCAGCCTACCTCCCCAGCCAAATGTGTCGGCCGGGGTGTTGCTTAGCTACCATTCTTTCGCATCTGTCATACTTCCCTTAATAAAACAACTTTATTTCTTTATTTCAAATTCACAAATATACATATTTTAACTATTCTAACTTGTACAATTTTTCGGTATCTTATTTCTATTTACATTTATTTGTTGTGTACTTTACATATATTTAACTTTTACAGCTCTTGTGACTACATTAATTCTTTTATACATACTAACATTATTTGTTTATATTACATTGTTCTATTACTTATATTTTATTTAGTTTTACAGTACAGATATTTTTAAGTATTTTTATTACAATCATTTTATTTCATGTCGCTTTTTGTGCATGGTAACCTTTTTTGTGTTTCGTCTTTTTTTACCCCAATTTTGCCTTCAATTTTACATTTTATGTTATTTCCATATATTATTTGTCTGTTTGTTTACGTGCTGTGGGACCTTCTTTTATTTGTGGTGACCTTCTTTTGTTTGTGTGTGTTGTTGTGTGTATGTTCCATTTCCTTGACCGGTTGTATTCAATAATACACATGGGTAAGTCATGTTTTGTGTTGTATTGTTGGTTGTGTGTGTGTTGTTTGTTTTGTGTGTGATAAATAGTTGATAACAGACTTTATACAATAAAGCTGATCAATTAATTGTTTGTGTATATGGTTTTGTTGTGTTATTGTGTGTTTTGTTTTGAGTGAGTGTGTGTGTGTGTGTTTTGTGTGTTTTGTTTTGTGTGTGTGTGTGTGTGTTGTGTGTTATGTGTGTGTTTGGTTAACTGTCATTCTTTATTTATTAAAGATGATCAATTTTTGAGTTGTTGTTATGAGTGTGTTGTGTGTTCGTGTTTTGTGTGTGTTGTGTTTTGGTTTGTTTAGAGTTAGGCGTACTGTATGTTCGTTCGGGCCACTCTATCCCATCTCTGCCTTTCTGGACATACTGAAGCGAAGACAGAATGGTTTTGCGCTGCGTTTTTGACCCTCTCGCAATTTATGCAATTGGGTGTTTCGCTTGTCGTTTTGCATTCTGCCTTCCTGTGTCCTGTTTCTCCACAGTGAGTGCAGCAGTCCTGTGTCTCAGTACACGTTTTACGGCCGTGGCCGTAGTTGAGGCATCTCGTGCACTGGATGAGGGGGGATTGGTCCCAGACCTGCACTCTCTGGAGGTCTATGTACATCCTCCCCGCATCCGTGAGCCTCTTCCACAGTTTTGGTCCAACCTGCAATACCACGTGGTTTGTGTGTGGATTTTTGGTCCTTCTGCGATACCTGACCTGGATCCTCGTCTCGTCCTTCTCCAGACAGCCAACCAAGTCGTTGTTCTGTCTGAAGAAGGCCGCGACGACCTCCTCATCCGTCACATCCACTCTCAGGTCTCGCAGAATGACCAGTGGGTCTTTGTTGTTGGCTGGTTCGGATTTGAGGGTCTTGTCGCCTTTTATGAGGCGCGTCACTCTGTCCAGTTGGGCAGTAGTGCTGCACCCCACGACGACCTTCCCCCCCCGAACCTTCCGTACCCTTTCAATTTGCAGGCCAGCCTCTTTTGCATTCACCGCCTTTTGGATTTTGGCCAGGACCTCGTCGCTGGTGTCCAGGCCATCCTCCGACCCTACTATCACCGAGTAGGTGGTGGTGGGTGTCTTCGGTGGATGACCCGGGTTTTCTGCACCAGTGACTCGGCTGGCCACAATCGATGCGTAAGTCTGCTGCACTGTAGAGTTCCCTATTATTTTTTCCATATTCTTTATACTTCCTTTCATCTGCTGCGTCTCTTCCGTTTCGATCTCACTGTGTTTCTTCAGTTGTCCTAATATAATATTTGTTTTTGTTAACATCTGTTTTATGTTGTTATGCCCCGTTTCTTTCCCCCCTGTGGTGTTTATATTTTCTTCTATATTCTTCAAGCTTCCTTTTATTTGCTGACTTATTTCAGTCTCTGTTTCACAATGTCTCTTTAGCTCCTTAAGCATTGTGTCTAATTTCGTGATTTTCTGGTTTATTTCCTTGTTGTTCCTGTCTTCTTGTTCTATTCTTTGTTCCGTTTTCCCTGATGTTTGTTCCCCTTTTTCTCTGTGTTCTTTGAAAGTTGTTTCTATATTCTTCCTAGTCTTTTCTAGTTTCTTGTTTTCTTCTTTTAATATTTTAATCTGTTGTTTTATGCTCTCGTTTATGTGTTCACTTATTTCGTTTTCCGTTTCCTGGGTGTCTAGGTTATTCTCGTTTCCTCCTTGTTTTGAAGTTCTTTCCCTCTCCGAGTCCTTTACTAGGTTGTAAAGCCTCTTTACGGATTGGGTTACCGATACCTTTATTTCGGTCTTCAGGTTTCGGGCAGCGTCGAGCATCAGTAGGGCGCTCTGTTGGACCGCGGCTGCCTCTGAGCTCCTACTTTTGTACGTTTTGTTCGTGAGTATGTTTTTAGGGGATTTCTCTTTGCTGGGATTGCTTTTTATTATGAAAGTTTTGTTTGTTTTCCCGGGTCCCAGTCCAAGGGACGTCGGCGAGGGAGTGGAGAAACGAGCGGCTATCTCCGGGACCAGCCTCGGTGATGAGCCGCTCGACGAACTTCCTAAGGAGGTTCTTTCCCCCAATTTCTCTTCGGCTACGTCCCCGGGACGTGAAGGCCCGGCTACAGGGGATTTATCTTTTATTATGAGGGGGTCGTTAATTGTGGGTGCCATGTTTGGCTTTTTTATTGGGGTGCGGGTACACATTTTGGCTCGTAGGCTCGTCAAGATCTATTTCCAACTGTCAGTATAACGTTTGTATACAATTGGAATAGATTTACTTATACTAATAAGGCCACCAATAAGGCGGTTGTCTTATATATACTTAATCTAAACTTACTCTAAACTTAAACTAATAAGGCCACCAATAGGGTGGTTGTCCTTATATAATAATTTAAAATAATTGAAATAATAATTAATTGAAACAATTGAAATAATAATAATTAAAATATAAATAATTAAGATAATAAAATAAAAATTTATAAATTAATGATTACAACAATAACTTCAACAATTTCAATAATTACCATGTCAATCAGTATTTGCGCAATAGGGCGCTGGTCTTATCCTAATACGGTAGGCCCAATAAGGCTTACCGTGTCAACTTAAACTAACTTAACCTAAGTCACAGTTAATCACAGTTTTTCACTGCTTGGCTATTTGGGAGGGGTTGGGGGGGGGGGGATAGGGAGGGTTTGGGTCCTCGGCTTATGCTCCAAAGAACTAGGCGCTTTACGCCGAGCTGTTTGAGCCCAAACACGGGGGGTCTAGGATGGTTGGTTCAGGAGTTGGGATTTTGGGGGTTTATGGGGGGTAGGAAGGGTTTTAAGGGTCTGGGGTGGATGAATAGGCAAGCAGCTACTTAATTTAATCTAATTTCTAACTTAAGCGCTAAATATGTCGGGAAGGGTGAGCTCTGTGGGGATTTCTGGGGGGGGAGGGGGAGGGGGAGGGTGTGGGGTACCGTTGGATAGGTCTTATTTAGACCGAGTTTACTGTGTATACGTATACTACGTATACACGTCTGACGTTATTTTTGGCCTATCTCCAACGGTTTGGGAGTTATTTGGGATTAAAGGATTTTTAAATTTCAAATTTTTGGAAAATTTTGGGAAGGGGAGGGAAAAATTTTTTGAGGGGTGGGGTGGGTGTGGGGTAGTAATTAGGGACTTTTCAAGTATACCACTACGTGGTATACTTGAGGATGGGGTCAAAATTGGGCTAGGACTCACCGTTCCCGAGATATTTGCGTTTATATCCCGGAACGTCTTCCCGTCACTGTTGCTCGGTGTCGGCTTGTCCGATCTTCGATTGCGATGCGTCGTCTTTAAGGGCTCGACGAGGGCTTTCCAACGACGTATCGCACCTTTTCCGGAATTCCGGATTTCGCCGACCACGTGCCACGTGGTTTTCGGAAAAATCCTGATATCTCCCCCGTTCCTTGTCCAAAAAATCCAAATTTGGTGTCAAATTATAGGGCTCGGCGGGGGCTATCGACGTCCGATTTTTATTTGTTATGTCACCGATCTTGTTTCGGAGCTATTTGTCTCCGAAAATCGTCAAACTTTTCTTTATGTGAAAATACGTCGGAAAATTTCCTCCGGGTTTTTCTCGAGATGTTTAGGTTAGGTTAGGTTAGGTTAGGTTAGGTTAGGTTAGGTTAGGTTAGGTTAGGTTAGGTTAGGTTAGGTTAGGTTAGGTTAGGTTAGGTTAGGTTAGGTTAGGTTAGGTTAGGTTAGGTTAGGTTAGGTTAGGTTAGGTTAGGTTAGGTTAGGTTAGGTTAGGTTAGGTTAGGTTAGGTTAGGTTAGGTTAGGTTAGGTTAGGTTAGGTTAACAGCGTATGTAGCCTTGCGGTCGCACGTTCATCCGTAAGAGCATACGTCCTGGGTTCGATTCCCGGGTTGGTCACTATGTGTTATTCGCTTTTAAAAGTGTTATAATAAATTGTGATCAATGTTTGAGAAATTTGAGGGATGTTTGAAGCCCGGAAGGGTGAATAACATAAACTGTGGTGGAAGTTTGAAACCTGGGCAGACGGCTAATAGGTGGATAACTAACATGAGTGGTGTCATTAAGTTGACTAAACTTTTTACAGCGTATGTAGCCTTGCGGTCGCACGTTCATCCGTAAGAGCATACGTCCTGGGTTCGATTCCCGGGTTGGTCACTATGTGTTATTCGCTTTTAAAAGTGTTATAATAAATTGTGATCAATGTTTGAGAAACTTGAGGGATGTTTGAAGCCCGGAAGGGTGAATAACATAAATTGTGGTGGAAGTTTGAAACCTGGGCAGACGGCTAATAGGTGGATAACTAACATGAGTGGTGTCATTAAGTTGACTAAACTTTTTAACAGCGTATGTAGCCTTGCGGTCGCACGTTCATCCGTAAGAGCATACGTCCTGGGTTCGATTCCCGGGTTGGTCACTATGTGTTATTCGCTTTTAAAAAGTGTTATAATAAATTGTGATCAATGTTTGAGAAATTTGAGGGATGTTTGAAGCCCGGAAGGGTGAATAACATAAAACTGTGGTGGAAGTTTGAAACCTGGGCAGACGGCTAATAGGTGGATAACTAACATGAGTGGTGTCATTAAGTTGACTAAACTTTTTTAAACAGCGTATGTAGCCTTGCGGTCGCACGTTCATCCGTAAGAGCATACGTCCTGGGTTCGATTCCCGGGTTGGTCACTATGTGTTATTCGCTTTTAAAAGTGTTATAATAAATTGTGATCAATGTTTGAGAAACTTGAGGGATGTTTGAAGCCCGGAAGGGTGAATAACATAAATTGTGGTGGAAGTTTGAAACCTGTGCAGACGGCACGAAAGGTGGATAACTAACATGAGTGGTGTCATTAAGTTGACTAAACTTTTATAACAGCGTATGTAGCCTTGCGGTCGCACGTTCATCCGTAAGAGCATACGTCCTGGGTTCGATTCCCGGGTTGGTCACTATGTGTTATTCGCTTTTAAAAGTGTTATAATAAATTGTGATCAATGTTTGAGAAACTTGAGGGATGTTTGAAGCCCGGAAGGGTGAATAACATAAATTGTGGTGGAAGTTTGAAACCTGGGCAGACGGCTAATAGGTGGATAACTAACATGAGTGGTGTCATTAAGTTGACTAAACTTTTTTGCATACGTCCTGGGTTCGATTCCCGGGTTGGTCACTATGTGTTATTCGCTTTTAAAAGTGTTATAATAAATTGTGATCAATGTTTGAGAAATTTGAGGGATGTTTGAAGCCCGGAAGGGTGAATAACATAAACTGTGGTGGAAGTTTGAAACCTGGGCAGACGGCTAATAGGTGGATAACTAACATGAGTGGTGTCATTAAGTTGACTAAACTTTTTAACAGCGTATGTAGCCTTGCGGTCGCACGTTCATCCGTAAGAGCATACGTCCTGGGTTCGATTCCCGGGTTGGTCACTATGTGTTATTCGCTTTTAAAAGTGTTATAATAAATTGTGATCAATGTTTGAGAAACTTGAGGGATGTTTGAAGCCCGGAAGGGTGAATAACATAAATTGTGGTGGAAGTTTGAAACCTGGGCAGACGGCTAATAGGTGGATAACTAACATGAGTGGTGTCATTAAGTTGACTAAACTTTTAACAGCGTATGTAGCCTTGCGGTCGCACGTTCATCCGTAAGAGCATACGTCCTGGGTTCGATTCCCGGGTTGGTCACTATGTGTTATTCGCTTTTAAAAGTGTTATAATAAATTGTGATCAATGTTTGAGAAATTTGAGGGATGTTTGAAGCCCGGAAGGGTGAATAACATAAACTGTGGTGGAAGTTTGAAACCTGGGCAGACGGCTAATAGGTGGATAACTAACATGAGTGGTGTCATTAAGTTGACTAAACTTTTTGAAACTTTCGAAGAGGTACAATTGGTCTCAGATATCGGTTTTCCTTGCGGTTTTTGTGGTTTTGCCTTGGAACAATTTGTCTTGTTACAAGTAAATTGTTTCCTTGGCTCAATTTGGGGTTTTTCTTAGTAATTTTGGGGTTTTAAATTTCAAGTTAATTTTTTCTGTTATTTAGACGATATCATAGTTTTGTTTCGTCTAATAACTTTTTGTGGGGTTTTTGTTTTTTACGTGGTTTTAGTCTTATCCTATCGGGCTAAGCTAAAACTACAAGGGTGTAGCATCGTAAATTCAAAATTTTAGTTTTTGGGGGTTTTCTGTTAAATTCACTGTTTTTGAGGTTCTAGCAAATCACTTTGAATTGCTATTAGGGTAAATTCTTAGTGTGTAAGCTTGTTATTGTTGTTGTTATTTGTTATAAGTTGTTAAGTTTGTTGTTATTCTCTATGTTGTTTTTGTTGTTTCCGTTGTTTTTTCTGTTTTTGCGTAGTTAAACGCAAAAATGGACAATTATAACTCGGATTCGAGTGTATCGGTGAGCGGATCTAGAAAAAGGTCATTTTTTAGGATCCCCCCGAGTGTGGATACCGAATCCTCAGGTTCGGAAACTGAAACGGGGTGCAGGACTCGCAGACTCAGGAGTCCGAAATCCAAAAAGAGGCCCACAAGGCATAATGCGGGACTGGCGAAGGCCAAAAAGGCTCTCGCCCAATCAAAGGAGGAGGCTGCGGACGCGGCCTACGAAAAAGGGTTAAAGGCCAAGACGCTCCGCAAGGAACAAGCTGTTCCGGCGCCGCCTACGGGCGTTTTAGGTGAGGAAGTGAGGGAATTGGGACCCCCACAAATCAAGGAGAGGGCGGCTTTGCGCACTGAGCGCATCATCGAGATCGCTCTGAAGTCCGGCAACCTTAAGGGGGAATATATGAGGGACCTCAAGGTTGCCGCGAAGGACCTCCGAGAGATGGTGGAGAGCCTCTCCAGCCGTTCTGTTGCGGAAGAGACCCGTCGCCTCCAGAGCGATAACACGAGGATGCGGGCCCGCATAGCAGACCTGGAGACGGAGCTCAAAGCCATTCGGCGCGAGTTCTCCGAGAGGACGGCCCCCCAGAAGTCCCCTCCTCCTCAGGAGACGGGACCGTCTGACCGGGAGGTCTTAAAAATGTTGGCCGAAGAAATTCAGGGGAGTGTTCTGAGGACGGTGGGAGATATATTGAACGCCAGGTTCGAGGGTCTGGAAGACCGCCTTCTTCCAGCCAAAAACTTCCGCCCTCCTCTAGCCTCATCCCACACCAGGGATCAGACGGTCTCACAGGAGACTACGGGGGGAAAAGGAGCTGCGCGGTCATCTCCTGTTGCGACGACGTCTCCGGTTGTGTTGTTGCCTGCCCCGGCAAAAAAGGGGCCGTCGCCTTCTAATAAACCGGCCCAACCACCGGTCGTGGCCCAAGCCGTCCAACCCCCCACTGTCTCTCAGGAACAAGCGGGGACGTGGGCCACGGTTGTCAAAAGGGGGAAAAATAAGGGCAAGGGGAAGAAAACTGCTCCTGCCCCTCCTGCAGCAGACGTGGCGGTAAGCCCGCCCCCAAAATCGGTGGGATCGGCTCCGGCAAACGCGAAGTCAAAGCCGAAACCAAAAGCGGCGAAACTCACGCCCCCTAGATCTGCAGCGGTGGTCATCACCCTGCAGAAGGAGGCCATCGAGGGCGGGATGACATATGCGGATGTCATCGCCAAGGCCAGGGGCGGCGTCACTCTGACGGACTTCGGCATCAGCCAGGTCAAAATCCGACAGGCGGCCACCGGGGCCCGCGTGTTAGAACTGCCGGGCTCCCAGGGGAACGATCAGGCCGACAAACTGGCCGACAAACTGCGGGATGTCCTCGGGAATGTGGCCTCCGTGGACAGGCCGATCATGCGCGCAAGCATGAGGGTGGGCGGACTCGACGACTCCGTCACAAAAGAGGAGGTCGTGGCTGCACTGGCGGCAAAAGGAGGGTGTGAACCCGGCGAAATAAGGCCGGGGACACTGCACAGGGGTGACGATGGGCAGGGGTCTCTATTCGTACAGTGCCCCGTCACCGCTGCGAAGAAAGTGACGGATGGCCGCCTGTTGGTTGGGTGGAGTTCGGCCACGGTCCGAGTGTTGGAGGCACGCCCCTTGCGGTGCTATAAGTGCCAGGGGGTATCCCACACGAGGGCCAGGTGCCCCTCCGACGTTGACCGCAGTGGACTCTGCTTCCGCTGCGGAAAAGAGGGGCACCAAGCCGCTAAGTGCACTGCCAAGGTGCACTGTGCGGTATGTCGGGATGCGGGTAGGTCCGCTGATCATATAATGGGGGGAAGACAATGCAATCCCCCCCGTGTTAAGTCGAGGGCACCCGCTCCAGCCGCAACACCTTCCAGGGTGACGCGCCAGGCGGTTTCGGAGGAAGCTGATATGTCAACATAATGGTTAGTAGGTCCCATATCAGCTTCCTCCAGGGGAACGTCAACCACTCCGCCGGGGCGCAAGATCTTTTGCTCCAATCGATGGCGGAGTGGAACATCGACGTCGTTGTCTTTGCAGAGCCATACGTCATGGCTCCGCAGCCACATTGGCTTGGAGATCTTGCCGAGGAAGTGGCGATAGTTGCCCGTCCAGGGGGTCCCCCCCTATCACTTAAAGAAAGGGGGATCGGCTACGTCGTGGCAGAATGGGGGAAACAAACTCTGGTCGGGACCTACTTCTCCCCAAATAGGCCACTGGTGGAATTCGAAGTATTCCTCAGTGGCCTCGGGCAGGCCGTGCAGAGGGCCCGTCCCCGACCAGTAGTCCTCATGGGGGACCTCAACGCTCGCTCCAGACTATGGGGGGACCGGATCACCAACTCCCGGGGGGAAGCCCTGGAGGAGTGGTCAGTGGAGGTGGGACTCATCCCCGTTAACGAGGGCAATGTGGCCACATGCGTGCGGCCTCAGGGAGAGTCACGAGTAGACGTGACCTTTGCCTCCCCTGAGGCAGTGCGTTCAATAAGTGGTTGGAGGGTCGAAGAGGACGCGGAAACTCTCTCGGACCACCTCTATATAAGGTTTGAGGTTTCCGCGTCCCAAGGGCCGCGTGAGCCGTCCAGAGGGAGAGAGGGCTTTCCGCGTTGGGCCATGGGTCGTCTCAACCGGGAGATTGCGGAAGAGGCGATCCTCGTCTACCTGTGGTGTGCACCGACTCTGAGTGCAACGACAGTCGATGCGGGCGCAGAACAGCTTCGTCTGGCCCTGACGGAAGCCTGCGATGCGTCGATGCCCAGGGCAAACCGTCGCCGCCCAAACCGGAAGGCGGTATACTGGTGGTGTGAGGAAATAGCATCACTCAGGCGGACATGTAATGAAGCCAGGAGGGCGTATCGCCGATGTCGCCGCAGGAGGCAGCGAAACGAGGAGGAGGAGCTCGAACTCCGCGCCGTTTACAGCGAGCGAAAGAGGGCGCTCCAAATAGCCATAAGCGACGCGAAGGGGAAAGCCCGGGAGGAGGTCCTGGAGGGGCTCAACCAAGATCCATGGGGGCGCCCCTACCGTGCGGCGCGGAAAAAACTGCAAAGCATGGGCCCCCCCCTGACGGAGTCCCTCCAACCAGACTTGGTGGAGAAAATCGTGTCGGAGCTCTTCCCCCCAGCCCCGGATATTGTGGTCCCGCGAATGGCCAACATCAACTCGGAGCAGGAAGAAGGAGACATCCCCCTAGTAGCGGATGATGAAATGGAGGCGGTGGTGGACCGCCTCAAAACAAAGAAGAGGGCCCCAGGCCCGGATGGAGTGCCTGGCCGAGTGTTGGGGATCGCGCTCAAACACATCGAGGGTGATCTACGGGGACTGTTCGATCGGTGCTTAACGACCGGACAGTTCCCCAAACAGTGGAAGGAGGGGCGCCTGTGCTTGCTGCGCAAAGAAGGCCGGCCTCCGGACTCCCCCTCAGCTTACCGGCCCATCGTTCTCCTGGATGAGGCTGGTAAGCTGATGGAAAGAATCCTCGTTGGACGCCTCAACCGGCATATAAGCATCGAGGGACCGGACCTGGACGAGGCCCAGTATGGTTTCAGGGCTGGGAGATCGACAATAGACGCGATCTCGGCCCTGAAGACCCACACCACCGATGTGGTGTCAAGGGGGGGGAAGGCATTGGCAGTCTCACTAGACATCGCCAATGCCTTCAATAGCTTGCCGTTCGAGGTGATAAGGGAGGCCCTCAGGTTCCACGAGATCCCCCTTTACCTCCAGAAAGTCGTGGGGAATTACCTGGAGGGGAGAGAGGTGGCCTACGTCGACAGCACGGGGAAGAAAGTCCGGCGTCGAATAGGTTGTGGAGTTCCGCAGGGCTCCGTCTTGGGCCCGTTCCTCTGGAACGTCGGCTATGACTGGGTGCTCAGAGGCGCGCTCCTTCGCGGGATGCGCGTCTTGTGCTACGCCGATGACACCCTAGTCATAGCCCAAGGGCGGAACTATGAAGAGACGGCGAGGCTGGCCTCGGTGGGGTCCTCCCTAGTAGTTGGCAGAATAAGGACATTGGGTCTCAGAGTGGCCCTAGAAAAAACCGAGGCCCTCCTATTCCATGGGCCCAGAGGGGGACCCCCTCCGGGGGCGAGCATAACAATTGAGGGAACAAATGTGGCAGTGGGGGCCAAGATGAGCTACTTGGGGCTCACCTTGGATGGACGATGGTCCTTTGAGGCCCATTTTAAGACCCTGGGCCCAAAACTGGTGGGGGCGGCTGGCGCACTTGGCCGCTTGCTGCCAAATATAGGAGGTCCCGACCAAAGTGTCCGGAGGCTATACTGCGGCATCATACGCAGTATGGCCTTGTACGGGGCCCCTATATGGCACGGTTCTCTCACGAGAACAACAAGAGGGCTCCTGCGCAGGCCGCAAAAAGTGGTCGCATTAAGAGCGACTCGCTCCTTCAGGACGGTCTCGTTCGCGGCGGCCTGCGTCCTTGCAGGTACACCGCCATGGGAGTTGGAGGCTGAGGCGCTCGCCGAGGTCTACCGATTCCGGGCAGAGAGAAGGGCTGCAGGGACTCCACCAGCGGCGGATGAGGTCGCCGGTTTGAGACGTCGGGCACAATTTGCCGTATTAGAGCGGTGGAAGGATGGCCTAGCCGAACCCCAAGCGGCAGGCCATCGTACAATAGAGGCGATCCGCCCGGTCCTCTCTGAATGGGTCGGGAGAAAAAGGGGGGCCCTAAACTACCGAGTAGTGCAGGTACTGACCGGACATGGGTGCTTTGGTCGGTACCTGCATAAGGTGGCCCGGCGCGAGCCAACGCCGGAATGTCACCAGTGTGGCGCCGATTCTGACTCGGCGCAGCACACTTTGGCGGAGTGTGCCAGGTGGTCGCGGCAGCGCCATGACCTGACTTCGGTCATCGGCTTGGACCTAACCCTGCCGGGCGTTGTCCGCGCCATGCTGTTGGCGGAGGCCAACTGGGTGGCCGTGGTCTCCTTCTGCGAGCAAGTCATGCTGCGGAAGGAGACTGCAGAGCGCGAGAGGGAATGTGCCGCACAAGCGGGCACTCAAAGAGCCAGGAGGAACGGAGAGCGCAGGAGAAGGTACGCCCATCTCCTGACGCTTCCGTAGCCCTCTCGTGTGGAAGTCACAGACGTGACAATTCGCCGGGGTCGCGGTTGATTACATAAGTTATCCCGCTGCCCCAACATGGCGAAAAGACGGGGCCCTGGAGTTTTAGTGGGTATTGGGGAACGACTTTACCCGAGCCCCACACTCCCCGCGTCACTTCACCATCTGCCCCGGCGCGGGGGCCCGTAAATGGGTTTCTCCAGGTGAGAAAAAAAAAAAAAAAAAAAAGGTTAGGTTAGGTTAGGTTAGGTTAGGTTAGGTTCCCCCCCACCGTGGATGTCCATCCCCACGGGTCCCTAGGCTTGTCGTGCCGGGGGGGCTCAGTAGCCGGAGCGGTTGTTGTCGATTGGTTCGGGTTGTCTGTGGGCTCGGGCCGAAAGACTCAATCGTGATGGTGAAGCTAATAGGGACGACCGGGATCCGAAGACGACGCGGAGACCGGTCAGAGCGAGGGCGGAAACGCCCGACTCGCTTCATGCGAGTGTCAGTTGTGGTCTTGGCTTAATTGCCTGTACCGGCGGCTTTTAATAGCGGTGGATGGTGGTGAGGACACCACGGACGTGCGGTGTGTGGTAGTCCCGCGGCGCGGCGGGCCGCGGCGGCAAGATGTCGTCGTCGGTTAGGGGTCTATTGCAGACCCCCCGTCGGGCAAACCTGTTACCCGTTGTGGTTGTCGTGGACATGTCTCGCGGATCGCATCGGGCCAGGGGGCTCGCCTTAATCGGCCGGCCCAAGTGGAAGGAAAACCACAATAAAAAACCCTGAATGTGCATGCGTTGGGGCGCCTCGAGGGGCCTTGCGCGGCGCTGCACCCCCGCTCTCCCGCAGGGGGAGTGGGTGCTCGGCCAGTCTGTCGGGCCACTAGCGGCCAACCCCTGGACACCTCCCAACCTCCAGGCGGTATTTGGGTTACCCGGGCGCGGGGTCTCCGCTCGGGTGGACCGTTTATTTCCCCCATATCGAATTACGTGGCTCCTCATACTCAGGAGTGGGGAGCCACACCCCTTGTATGGCAAATGGAAAAACAAAATAAAAATAAAATTCAAAATGAAAGTAGTGTAGGAAGTGGAGAAGGAGTAGGGGAGAAGAAGAGGGAGTTAAGGGTAGTGATGGAGCGTGTTCCAACGCCTGTTCCGTCATTAGAGAGGGTCGTTACGGCCAATTTGTCGGACTCGGAGCCCGAATCGATGGTGAGCGTGTCGTCCGCCGCCTCGATCGGCCGAGCCGAATCAGGGAGCTTTTGGGACCGAGATGGTCCAAGCCAATTTTGGAGTGCCAGACCGGGCGTTAAACGGAACTGGAATGATGGCGAGAGTGGGAGTTCCACAGACACTCCCGCCTCGCCGTCGTTCCCGAAGAGAAGAGGTAGAGGCCGCCCCTCAACAAGCGGCGAGTACGTAGGTCTTGCGGAGTCTAAACGTCAATACCTCAAGGTACAAAGGGAGGAAAAAGAGGCGCGAGCAGAGGCGGAGCTTCTCGCCACTGTCACTGAGGTTCGCAAAACAAGGGTATCCTCAGGCGCGTCACTAAACATGGAAATTGGTGCGGAGACGGATATCCCTGCGGAAACCGCCGTCGCTATGCAATCCCGGATTGAGAAAAGCCTGGGCATCATTGAGGGCGTGGCAAAGGGTTCATCCCATTTGAAAGGAACGTTCGTCCGCGCCCTCAAGGATGCCACTGTGGCAATTAGAGAAGATGTCAGTGTTATCATAAGACGCACAGTAACGGATGAGACACGTACTCTCCGAGCACAAAATGAGAGACTTCAATCCGAAATAGAAGACCTAAAAAGAAAGATGGAGGAAATGCAGGCCTCCCAGCCCATGCAAAACACCAGCATGCAAGATCTAGAGGCAAGCCTGCTAAGAACATTGGGAGACAAGTTGAACGCCCGCATAGATGGGCTGGAGCCGCGACTCAACCCCGAGCCGCGACTCCGACCCCCCTTGGCGGCCGATCGAAAAAACAAAGAAAAGGAGAAGGAACAGGAGAGAAAAAGGAAGGAGAAAAATAAAAGAAACTCACCTGAGTCCTCGGCTCCCGCAGCTGATGCTCCAGTGGCTCCAGCGGCAGTCGACGACCTCGAAGTCCTCACTGATGCAGGTTCCGCTCCTGTGAAGGAAAAATTAGTGAAAATGAGGAAGAGTAAAAATAAAAAGGCACCGGGAGGCGGTGGGAGTGCTTCGGCTGCACCCCCGCCGGCCCCCGCTGCCCCTACTAAGACAGGCCCCCCCTCTCGGCCGCCCAACCCGGACGCAGAAGAAAGCGAATGGGTGAAGGTAGCCAAGAAGGGACGAAAAAATGCGCCGAAAGCGCCTATCGTAGACAAAGAGGCGCTCCCTACGGTGTCGCGCGGTTTTCAGGCGCGCGACAGAGAGAGGAAAAAGTCCAAGAAGCGGTCGCGTTCAAGGGTGGCTGCAAGGGCCTCTGAGCCGGCGCGGCGTAGGCCCAAACTCCGAGCGCCCCGGTCGGCGGCGGTTATTTTAACGCTGCCACTGGACGCCCAGGAAAAGGGGCTGACGTACGCCACGGCCCTTAGGGAGGCCAAAACTAAAGTTCAGCTGACGGACCTTGGAATAGAGGCCGTCAAGTTTCGCCGAGCTGCAACCGGGGCCACTATCATCCAGGTCCCCGGTGACAGCGGCGGGGAGAAGGCGGACTCTCTCGCCAGCAAGTTAAGAGAGGTGTATGGTGAGAGCGGCATACGGGTCGCCAGGCCTATTAAGACTGTGGAGTTGCGGGTCTCGGGCCTGGACGACTCGGCAACGGCGGAAGACATCAGGAGCGCCATTGTCAGAGTAGGGGAATGTCCGCCGGACCAAATAAAGATCGGAGAGGTCCGGCAAGACAGAACCGGCATGTATGCGGCATGGGTCCGCTGCCCGGTGATGGCCGCGAAGAAAGTGACCGAAAACCGGTTACTAATCGGATGGGTGGTGGCACGGGTCGTTTTGCTACAGGCCCGTGACCTTCGCTGTTTCCGCTGCCTCCAAGGGGGGCACGTAGCGAGCCGCTGCATGGCTGAAGTAGATCGCAGCCAGCTCTGTTACCGCTGCGGCAGCTCAGACCATCGCGCCGCAGTGTGCAGCGA